>CAKNXH010000771.1:78041-107306 GCA_932178445.1 Andricus quercusramuli | reverse complement strand
TAATAGGTACAAGCATAATAGGACAAGCATAACAAAAAATTCTAACAGTAAATAATATCCATTGAAGGAAAAGATTTTTAATATGTATGTGAATTTCAGAGAATTCTAGAAATTCAGAGAATTCTAGAAATTTAGAGAATTCAAGAAATTCAGGATATTTGTCGAGTGCAGGGAATTCGGAGAATTCAGGAAATACAAGGAATTCAGAGAATTCAGAGAATTAGGCAAATGCAGAAAGTTGGGAGAATTTAAGGGATTCAGAGATTTCAAGGAATTCAGAGAATTCTAGGAATTTAAAGAATTCTAGGAATTCAAGGAAATTCAAGGAATTCACGGAATTCAAGGAATTCAAGAAATTCACGGAAATCAAAAATTCAAGGAATTCAGAGAACTTAAGGAATTCAGAGAATTTCTTGGATTCGCTGAATCCCTTAAATTGTGAGAATTCCAAAAATTCTCTGAATTCCTCGAACTTTCTGAATTCTCCGAATTTTCTGAATTCATCGAACACGTTGAATTCTCTGAATTCCCTGAATTTGTTGAATTCGTTAAATTTGTTGAATTCGTCAAATTTGTTGAATTCTCTGAATACCTTAAATTCTTTGAATTGATATTGATGACACTTTTTTTATAAAAATAGATTGAGCCGCTTGGTGGTAGCATTCCGCAGCCATGTTATACCTCCACAAAAAATTCAGCAAAAATATAGGTTCAAGCTGATAATCTGAAGATATTTTTCAGAAAAAATTGTAGGTGTATCTCCAAAATATGACATAAAAATTGTTTTTTGAAAAATTCAAAATTCTTTTTTGGATCTTATTTTTAATCATATTTTTTAAATATATTGTTGACATTACTCTCATTGATGTATGTAACATACATTTCGTTCATCAAAATCGGTTGAGTCGAGGGCTAGGCTCTTTCAACAAAATTATTAAATTTTCAACCAAAAATGGAATGGTGAAATTCTCAGATGGATAAATTGAATTTAAGACAATATAGTTCAATTCGCAACAATAAAGTGAATTTTCAAGTAAAAAAATAATTTTTAACAAAAAAAAATAGAAGAATAATTTTCTAAAAGAAGTAAATTTTCAAACACGTTGTTGAAGTTTCAGCTAAAAAGATCGATTTTCAAGAGGAGGGATACGGATTTTTATGAATTAGATAAATTTTCAACCGAAAAATGATTTTTTAACCAAAAGCCTTAATTGTTAAGCATCAAGATTAATTTTTAACCAAAATTGACAAATTTTCCATAAAATACATTAAATTGCATCTAAACAGCTGAATTCAACCAAAATAAAGAAGACGATTTAAAAAATGTTTCTTTTCATAGCCCAAAACCAGAAATAGGAGGTTTGAACGAAGTACTTAAATTTTCATCCTAAAATGATGAACTTTCAACTGAAATATTAATTTTTAACAAGAAAAAATATGTTTAACAAAGAAGTTAAAATTTTAACCAAAGAAATGAATTATCAACGAAAATAAATGAATTTTTAAAAAAGAAGTATAATTTTCTGAAAAAGTCAATTTTCAAGAGAAGAAAAATGAATTTTTATGACTTAGTGGAATTTTCAACGAAAAAGATTAATTGTTAAGCACAAAGATTAATTTTCAACCAAAAGAAACGAATTTTTAATACAATACACGAATATACATCCGAATTGTTGATTTTTAAACTGAAAGATGCGAATTTTAAACTTAAACTAAGTTTTAAACTTATTATACAATATTGTCAAAATTTCTAAAATTATGGAATTATCTCATAGTTTCAGAAATTTCGAAATTTAGCAAAATTACTAAAATTTCTAAATTTCCAAAATGTCCAAAATACCTAAAATTTTCGAAAATTATTAAAATTGGTAAAATGATCATGATTTCGAAACTGTTGAAAATTTCTAAAATTATAAGAACTTCCCAAATTTTGAAAATTCATCAAATGTTCCAAATTTTTGAAAAATTTTCAAATTTCTAATGGTTTCAATTTTTTTTTTAATTTCCAAAGTCTCTACACTTCTAAAAATTCTAACATTTTCGTAATTTCTTGAATTTCTATAAAACACTCAAATCTTTAAAAGTTCTATTGTTTTCAAACAATTTTATTATTCATATTTACCATAGATTTTACAATTAACTTTCTCATCAACTTTCAAGAATTTTCTAAATTCATTAATTCATGAATGTGTTCAATTTTATTTTCTAATACATATATTCAATCACAATCTGTTTTATATTTGCTTCTGCACATACATACAGTATTATATAATAATAATATAAAATTTGTAATAAAAACTAGTTCCACGGTGTCGCAATGATGTAAAAAATTTCTTATTTTTATAATAACAAACAATTTCTCATAATATAATATTTTTGAGTACTAGTAATTTTTAAAAATTTGGTGTTTTCGGACCACCGTAATCTACAGTAAATACATTCTTATTGCTTGTTATCTAGTTCACTTGCATTGACAAAAAAAATTCTAAATTTTTTTCTTAATTTCATTGTTGGAGAACTTAATTTTGAAAATAAAACATTAAATTAGGCCAAGAAATGCAGTCGAAATGAGTTTCGTAATTATTTCGAAGATAATTTTACCAATTTTAATAATTTCTAAAAATTTTAGATATTTCAAACATTTTGCAAATTTCAGAATTGTGGAAAATTTCGAAATTTTGAAAAGTTTAGAAATTTTGAAAATTTTAGACGATTCTATAATTTTAGAAATGCTTACGATATTATAACTTTGGAAAATATTAGAAATTTTGATAATTTGAAAAACTTGGAACATTCTAGAAATTTCGATCATTTTAGAAATTTAAATAACGTCAAAAATTAAAAAATTTTGAACATTAATTTCAGAATTTGGCTTAAGCTTTTTAACGTACTTACATTACGTTACGGATTATAGGCTCTCTCTGAGACCCTACAAAATGGAAATTTTAAAGCAAGAAAATGATTTTTTTTCACCAAAAAAGGAGAATTTTCAACTAGAAAAGATCAATCTTAAAAAAATGGGGAAGTTACATTTTCAGCTGAAAAATTAATTTTAGACAAAACAAAAAAAAAATCCACTAAACAAATACATTTTTAACCAAAGACCCAAGAAGTTGAATTTTAAATTTAAAAAGATTGATTCTCAACAGAATAGTTAGACTTTCAACCATAGAAATGAATTTTCAACAAAAAATATAACTCTTCAAAAGAAGAATGATTTCCTAACATAGTGATTCAGCCAAATCTTTCAAACGAAATAGTTGAATACTCAAGCAAAGAAGAATAATTTTCAACCAAAAAGTTGCATTTTCATACAAAAAAAAAATTCTGCCAAAGCGGATGCACTTATGAATTTTTAACCCAAAAAAACGAATTTCCAACAAAGCAGTTGAATTTGCAAAAAAATGCTGTCTTTTTAAGGAAATTGTTAAATTTTCAAGCAAATATAGTAATAAAATTTATAACTAAAAAGATAATCTTCAGGAGAAAGTTTTTGCGAATTTGCAAAGATGACTTACATGAGTGAAGGATTCAAGTACGGTCCCTGGTTAAAAAATTATTAAGCTCACGACTTCCGTAGAGATTTTGAATTTTTCAAAAACAAGTTCATAAAATTTTTTGTTTACCTTCATATGGAGAATAATGCGCAAATAATCAGTACTAGAAATATTTCTGGCATTTTTTCAAAACTACCGGAAAGTAAGTCGTGATCGAAGTACAACAGGTTCTCAGTCATCAGTAACTAAATTGAATCCATTTAATATGATCCATACAGAAAATTTCAAAATTTTTTTGAATATCTGTATTGTTCTAGAAAAATATATTCTCAGAAAAGAAAATGAATGTTTAAAAATGATTCTCTCTGTGCCAAAATATTATTTTTATATATTTTGTTTCTCATTTACGGCGTTTATCAAACGAAATCCAAGAACAAATGTTCACCTTAAAGCGGGAGTGACTTCGTATTTCCGACGTCATAATAGTACTTTTTGAACAACGACAAAGATTGAGTGCTTTTTTCATTAAATAAAATGTTTTTGGAAACGTAATTCATAACGAATAGAAAGAAAAATACGTATTGACCAAAAAAGGTCAAAAGAAAGTTTGTTAATTTATTTTAGACCAAAAATTTGATTATTAAATATTTTATTGTATCTTGTGTCTTTCTACCAAAAATTTATCATTTTTAATGCTATTTTCCAGGAATAAAACCAAAACTATATTTTTTATCAAAACTATGTTGTAAAAAAATGTTCAGATACTATTATAAAAATAATATACGAATAGCGATACATATAGAAATTACAGACGCTACAATTTAGTTTATATTATATAAAAAATAATTTTCCATAAATATTAAATGAAAATACCTGCCCGCTGTGCTTTGCGCTTGGTCTTTGTGCTTCCTCCAAATTTACGTACAAACCTTCTAAAATTAAAGGTCAAAGAATCGACAACTGTCATTTGGTGATTGTGAATCCTCTTTTGTTGAAGCTCTCTTGTCTTTAACGAACATATTATCGAAATTCAAGAATAATAAATTAGATTAGAATCAAATTCAAAATCCCATTTAATGTCCAATACTTAAGTTAAGGTATAGAATTCCTCAAAATAAAACAAGAATCTAACGTTCAAATTTGGACAACCACCACAAAATGCTCCTATTGCAATTCCTAAAAACGGAAAATTTGTTTCTTCGAACAAAAATAGAAAAACAAAAAAGGAAAATGAGAAGACAACCAATCAGATCCCCTTCCTTTTCTTTTATATTTTTTTCGCCTTTCTTATTTGTATTATTATCAAATCACTATATGAAAGCATTTATAATATTTACCAACGTTTTGGTGCTCATACAGCACCCTTATCAAGGTAAGAAAAATTAGAGCAGGTGGGAACAGCGACGGAATAACGACGCTATCTCCTCGATGCCTGAAATCTAAGTTTGGGTCAAAAGGCAAATCCGTTATAAACAACTCATTTTGTTTTTTAATATGAAGCACTTCCATGAATTCTCTCTTTCTCTCATTACTTTCACTATCTGAATTTCAACATTATCCCAGTCAAACTGTTATTATTGAATGATTAAGAAGAAGGATATTCCTAAAAATATTCAGATTCTCTTTGTGAAATGGAATGTGGGACAAACCTAGACCTCTGTCAAGTACGTTTTTGATTACTGCAATTTTGTCTGGAAAAGGATGAGCTGAATAGAAATTCAAAATTCTACCTGAATATGCACTTTTCCTATGCCAATTGGTAATAACATTACCATCCTGACCTTTAATTACTTTTATGTTCAAAAAACTGATTTTATTATTTTTCTCTATTTCATGGGTAGATTGAAGTTTTGGATGAAAGCTGTTGAAAGCATCAATAACTGCCTACAACTTTGCTCAAGGAACACATAATAAGGTGTCATCAACATACCGAAAGTAAAAGCGCAAAACAAAATGTAGCTTCTTAAAAGCAAAGACTATTAATAAAATCTTTTTGACTTAATCGATTACGTGTTTTTATATTGTCTCATCTATTGAAAATTGATTTTTGACCAATTCAAGGGGCATGCTTGGGAACATTGCAACAACATCCAAAGAAATCATTACATGGTCATCAGGAACAGTTTGTTGAATAATAATTTTTTGGAATTCCCAGCTATTTTCAATATTGTATTTTGAAGCTGTGATGGAGTCTTTAAGTATCAAAAAGTTTTGTTCTAAAAATTTCGTGGGAGTTTTAATAGTTGAAATAACCATTCTCAAAGGATAGCCATCTTTATGAACCTTTCTCGAACCATAACATCTAGCAAGAACTGTGTTTTCGGTATTTATATCAGTCCATCTTATATCCTTTCCCAAAAGTCCTTTCTTTCTCCAATCGTCTAGAATCTTAAAAGTGTCTCTTCTTAATTGTTTTAACGGATTTTTATTCAATAAATGAAAGCTATCACGATTGGAAAGGAAATCCTCCATATCCCTAATATTACAATCTGATTTCTTCATACAAACTGTAATATTGCCTTTAACACTAGAAGGACGGCGGTGTCCTCAGGACACCTTGCGGTTTTAAAACACCGTCGTTCAGATTTGAGTAAAAATTTCGGAGAACGAGAAGGTATCAATACCATGAGCGGAACCCCGAAATCCACATATTCCGTCACGATTTGGTCAATAAAAGTCCCGGTGTCCTGAGGAAACCGACCGCCCTTCTAGGAGGGCTCCAGACCCCCGTCCTTCTAGTGTTAACAGGATTCATGCAAATTATATCATGGTTGTTTTTATGGAAACCTTTCGTTATCATGAAACCTTCAGAAATTTTACGATCAATGCTACTAATGCGCATACAATTCTCATCAAGGAAGCTCTTTGAAAAGTGGAAAACCTTGTTTTGGAAATCCTATTGATTCAACATTGGAATTTTGTTTATACTGGACTCAACATCTTGGACTACTTCCATCAATCGTTTCGAATTACTTTTCATCATATGGTTACTAAAACCATTACCTAATCTGAGAATATCTGCAACTGAATCACGAATTTGAATATTTGCCAAATTTACATACCACAGATCCCTATCTTCTTCTTCAAAAATATTTTGTAATTTTGCTCCTGAACATTAGTTTGTTGATCAATCAAAATAGTAAGTTTATTCTCATGTTTTTCATCATTGTTTGAAAATCTTCTTATTTTTCTACCCTCTTTTTCGTTTTTGTCCCAGGAAACAAATTTTGTTGTTTCTAGGCATATAGCAGCATTTGGTGATGGTTCTCCAAATTTGATCGTTAGCTTCTTGTTTTATTTACAGAAATTCTATACATTAATAGTATGGCCTCATTCGGCCTACATAGTTGTACTAAAGGCCTTAAGCAGCCTAGTAACAAATCTTCAATTGAAATGACGAATATACCAAATTGCAGTCTTAGGAAAAGTTGAATATCAAATTCCAATTTAGGGTGCAAAATTATTTCCGTTATGTCAGCGATCACATGTCTGTGGTGAAAGGCGTAGCATGTGTCAATTTTAACTCTTCAAAATCAGAGAAATTTTAATTTTCCAGAATTCAAGAATTTTGAATCTTGGAATTTTTGCAGGCGAATAACGCCTGCTTAAACTAATTTTTTATTCAACAGAAAAGTTTATTTTTTTTATTCTCAACTGTGCAAATGTAGCTTTTTTCACATTTTGAAAATAATACGAAAAGCTCTTATATCTTCGAAAATAATGTTGTCATAATATTGTATGATATTATAATGCAAATGTTTACATTAGACATACAATTTTAACTTAGATCGCTTTTTACATTCTTATCGTAGAAGGTATTAGATTTGTGTAGAATTAGACCCCCCCCCCCCCCCCCGTTTTTTTCGAACTGTCACGTTTTGAGACCCTCTGCCTATAAGACCATTTTTTCTAGATTTGAAAACTCTATGTACAGCTATTCGCAGCTCTCGGAATGTTCAACAATTTATCTTTACGACTTTTGTCGATAAAAAGAAAATCATGAGAGTTATAGCATTTGCAAAATTCCAAAAGACAAGCGGAAATGAAAATTTTAATCTAAACAACGCACAATATAAAAAAAGCCAAAAGGAAAAAAAACGTTTTTTGAAAGTCCGATGAGATTTTTTTTAGCAAAAAACGGCATTAACCAAACAAATTTAATTTTCAGACAAACGACACAAGCTACGAAAACAAATAAATGAGAAGAAGTTGCTGGCTTAAAACAGAGCTAAAAATTTGTTGATAATCGTTTTTTGATAGGAAACGTAGTTTCTGGTTTAAGCGGCGTTTTTTCCTGGACTTTTTTATATCGTGCGTTGCTTGGTTCAGATTTTTATTTTGGCTTGTCTTTTTGAATTTCGAAAATTTTATAACTCTCATGATTTACTTTTTATCGAAAAAAGTCGTAAAGATAAATTGTTCAACTTTCCGAGCGCTACGAATAACTGTACATAGAATTTTCAAATACAAAATAAATTGTCTTTAAAATTTTGAAAATGCTCTAACTTTTTGAATTCTCAACGAAATACGTTAATCTTCTACTAAAAAGTTGAATTTTCAACATGTAAAGGAAAAAATGAGAACCAGAAATAGAATACCTACATTTGTAGATAAAAAGATTGTTTTTACCCACAAAAACGAATTTCCAACAGAACTATTCAGTTCTCAAATAAGTAGTTTGATTTTCCACCAAAAAAGTAGAATTTTCAACCAAAAATATTAATTTTTCACAAAACCGTTGAATTTTCAACCATAGATGAATTTTCAACTAAAAATAGAAATCTTCAAGCGAGAAAGGATTTTTAATTTCAATCGAAAAAAGATGAATGGAACAAAAACAGAAAAATTTTCAACAAGTGTTGATTTTCTACAAAGAATATTTTTCGAACCAAAAAGAATAAAATTGTCAACTCAGAAAATTAATTTCAATTTGAAAAATTAATTTTCTAATAAAAACCAAAATTTTTAACCAAATACATGAATTTTATACTACCAAATAGTCGAATTTTTCACTCGCAAAGCAATAATTTTCAGTGAAAAATGGTATAGCTACGTTTTCAGAAAAAAAAAAACAATTCACTAATGAAATACATTTTTAAGAATGTAGTTCAACTTTCAACCAAAGAGCTTGATTTTTCACTCAAAAAGATACAATTTCAACAAAAAATGTAATAGTTGATATTACAACCAAAAAATGTTTAATATTGATTTAAAAATTGTCGAATTTAACGCAAAAAGACGAATTTACAACAAAACACAAATTTTGTAACAAATAGTTAAATTTTTAATTAAAAGGATTAACTTTCACAAGAAAGAACGGATTTTGAACAAAATATATGAATTTTCATCCAAATAGTTGAATTTTTGACTAAGAAATATAAATCTTCAAACACAAATCGGACAGTTCAAACATCAAATTTCTACAAAGAAAGGTGAAATTCAAAACGAAAAAAGATGAATTCTGAAGAAAAAATTTAATATCAGGAAATATTTTTTAGTTAGCATAGATTTTTCATTGGTATACAGTTTTATTGTATACTGAATTATTGCTTGAATTTTAAACTTTTTAATATGGACAAGAGATATGGAAAAATATTTTTTAGTACACGCATACATATTTTTTTCAAATGGTATATAGTTTTATTGCTTACTGAATTATGAGACTCAAAAATCTAGTAGAGGTTCAACATTTTTTTTTCAAAAAAATTCAAATACAAAATAAATGGTCTTAATTTTTTTCAATGCTCCAATTTTTCGAATTTTTAACAAAACACATTGATCTTCCTCCAAAATGTTGAATTTTCAAAGCAAAAAGAATAAAATTGTCAACTCAGAAGATTAATTTCCGATCAAAAAAATGAATTTTCTAATCAAAACCAAAATTTTTAGCAAAATACATGAACTTAATACCATATACTTGAATTTTCCACTCGTAAAGCAATCATTTTTAATCGAAAACCGAATAGCTACGTTTTCCGCAACAAAAAAAACAAGTAAAAAAAAGTTGAATTTTTTCAACAAGAAAAAATTAATTTTCAATCAGATAATTAAATTTTTTCCCAGTTTGTTGAATTTTCAACCAAAAAGGATGAATGGTCTACACAACAGTTGAACTTTCAGTCAAAGATATAAATTTTCAAATTCAACTTTCAAACAAAAAAATTTGAATTTGAATTTAAAAATTGTCGAATTAAACGCAAAAAGACGAATTTTCAACAGAACACATACATTTTTTAGCAAATAGTTAAACTTTCTATTAAGAGGATTAATTTTTCACAAGTAAGAACGAATTTTGAACAAAATACATGAATTTTCAACCAAATTGTTGAATTTTGAACTAAAAAAATATGAATTTTCAACCACAAATCGGATTGTTCAAATATCAAATTTTCACAAAGAGAGGTGAAATTTAAAACAAAAAGATAAATTCTTAAGAAAAAATTTAACATCATGAAATATTTTTTAATAGGCACATATTTTTTAATGGTGTATGGTTTCATTTTATACTGAATTATCAAACTAACGACTGTAGTAAAAGTTCAACATTTTTCAAAAACAAGTTCGGAAAGTTTTTGTTTTAATTTTTTAACTTTTTAATACGGACATGAGATCTGGAATTTTGAACAAAGCAGTTGAACTTTCTACAACATAATTGAATTTTTAACCAAATAGTTAAATTTTATATTTAAAAAATTAATTTGTAATCAAATATTCAAATTAAAAAATAATAATTCCCAAAGAAACAGTTGCAAACGATTTTTTTAATAAATCAGTTGATAAGTAAAATGATCAATTATAATTTTAATATATTAACACGTATCGTGTCTTTACTGCTATTAATTACATTATATTTATTATTCAAGATTTATTAGTATTTTTAGATAATAGATTTGATACTTTCACGATGATTCATTATAATAAATTTAAATTTATTATTTATATTTATATTTATTTATAATATTTAAATTATTTATATTTTATATTTATTATTTATTATTTCTATTATTAAAGAACTCTACGGGGAGAGTTTCCTTACTAAAACTAACACTTTTAGTAAGCTCAGGTCTTCTCAAGCTAAACTACTAACATCTTTAGCTTTCTGAAAACAGTGTAGGGACAGTAACATCGTCCCAAAATTCTTACAGTTAAAAAACCATTTGGGAACATCTAAAGCCAAATCAATTCTACATAAAACAAGTTTGCTTCTCTTAAAAGAAAGGATACAACATACCAAATTTGACTTGCACACTACCTCCAAAAAACTATTAAAACTTCATCTTTTTCTATCAAACACTCTCAGATTTGACATTTGGTCCACATTGGACCGCATATCATTTGTCCAATCCCAACGGATTAAAGATTTTTGCACTGAGAAACAAGAAATAAAATTTGACAAATTACTTCCAGTAAAGCACGCACCATTAACTAATCCTATAGATGAAAACACGTAATTTCATGGAGGAAGATTTTCTGTTAGCTATAGTAAGTCATAGGGTGACCTCTATATTTAAAAATCAAAACTAACATAATTAGAAGAGTAGATTTCTCATTTTATCGATCGCCGATCATTATTTCGATTTATTTATTTTCACTATTACTTTCAGTGTAAGTTGTTATTGAAGATATTACATAGTTGGTTGTTATGACTGACTTTCTCAATACATGCCGTAAAATAGAATGTATTTCTGTAATTTTTCTACATTTCTAATCCAGTCGCAGATGTTCTTCTTTGTCATATGATATGCGCGTTATATTTTGGCCGATCTATACTATATTCTACTCGATTAGATTAGATGAATGACAAAATATTTTTATATTGTGAACTGATTAATTAATTATTAACTGATTCTATTAAAACTTACATTTTCTGAAATGTGTTTAGAAAGTTATTGATAATTGAAGTCGTCAGAAATGAGAGTTCAAATTTGAAAAAAAAAAACATAAAGTAAAAGTTATTTGAATATTTCAATAAAAAGTATAGATTATATGCTTAAATGATTATCTGAATTCAATTTTCAAAATGATATATTTCATGTTTAAAAAATACAATTTCATAAATAAATTAAGTTTTCAGAAATAAAAGTTCAAATCCTTCATATTAAAAAAGGTAACCTCCATCTTGTGTAACGTTGTGGTATAGAAGGATTTGTTATGTAATCGAATAATGGATATGATTTTTCTAATAAAAGTTCATTTATATTTAAAATAACTCTATTCCAATTTCATAATTTTCCAACTGTTTACGATGTTGTGAGATGATGATTTAAATTCAATCTTCAACATTATACGTAAATGTGTTCTAAGTTTTTATGGAATTCGTTAAAAAGATTATAAATAATTAAAATTTTTAGGAAAATTTAAGATGCACATTATTTTGATATTTCAATGAAAATAATATCGTTGATTGATTTTTATGTTATGAACTGATGAATTATCTATTATTAACTATTTACTGATTCATTTTTTTCAAAAAAGTGAATTGTATAAAGATTTATTCAATTTTCAAAATTATATGTGCATATATTTCAATTTCTACTGGTATTACTTTGAAAGGTTATTAATAATTGAACTTTTCAGATAAATAATAAATACAAGTTATTCTACTATTTCAATCAGATTAATTATTAAATGCTTCCTACGTTCTGAACTCATTAATTAAATATTAACTGTTTCTGTTGAAAATTGAATTTTCTAGAATTAGTTCAAAGATAATTGATAAATTAAATTTAATAGAAGAAAAGTGAAAATTTAAAGCCAAATATGTATAAAGTAAAAATTATTAGAAAGTTTCAATAAAAATAACTTTTGTTCACAATGTCAAATTACATAAAGGTTGAAATTTAATATTCGTTAATTAACATAAATTGATTATTTACTTTGAGATTATGTGATTAAATATTGGCTATAGTTTGAATAATAAAAGTTTATTTATATTTAAAATAGCCCTATTTCAGTTACATAAATTTCCAATTGTTACTGATGTTGCGAAATGAGTATCTGAATTCAATTTTCAAAATTATATGTACATATGCTTTCATTTTTCCTATGAAATTATTCTGAAAGGTACTTTAAATTTAATAATTGAATTATTATAAATATTTCCTTTGCCTAAGAATTTAGGGAAATCTTTAAGCATTGAAATACACATCACGGATATATTCATTTGAACAACAATAATTATCAAATTAATTCAAATTTTCATAACAATATGAAGTAAAAATTATTTTAATGTTTTAATGAAAATAATCATTTGATGCTATTTCCATGTTCCAAACTGATTAATTAATTATTAGCTGATTTATTTTTTTCACAATATTTAATTACATAAATATTGAATTTTTATGGTTTTAAATTCAGATACATAAATTGATTAATTACTTTCAGGCCATGTAATTGAACACTGGATATAATTTGCATAATAAAAGTTTATTTAAATTTGATACACCAATATTTAAATTATTTTTTAAATGATTCTGATGTTGTAAAACGATCGAGTGTCTGCATTCAATTTTCAAAATTATATGTGAATATGTTTTTATTTTTTTTTAAATTAGTATGAAAGGTTACTGATGACATATTAAATTTTGAGGAATGATAGTGATTTTTTTAAAAGGTAGAATGAAAATTATCCCAATGTTTGAATGAAAATTATAGTTGAATGTTTTTTATGTTATGAACAGATTAATTAATTATCAGCGTATTATTTTTTTAATAATTTTGAATTACATGACGATTGCATTTGAATTGCTTTTGATTAGGTAACGTAAACTGATTATTTGATTCAAGGTTATATTATTGTTTATTGATTATAATCTGTATAATAAAAGTTTGTTAATTTCTAAAATACCTCTATTACAATTATATATATTTTTTTGATTTCGCGATGTTGTGAAATGAGTATCTGAATTTTCATTCCAAAATTATGTGTAAAGTAAAAATTATTTCAATGAGTCAATAAAAATAATTCTTCAATGCTTTCATTGTTATGAAATTATGAATTCATTATTGGCTAATTAATTTTCGTACAAAATTAAATAACATAAATATTTAATTTCAATTTTTCTATATCAAGTAACATAAATCAATTATTTACTTCAAGATGATGTAATTAAATATTGGATATAATTAGTATAATATAAATGTTTATTTCTTCAAACCTATCTCTATTACATTGATGTAATTTCTTACAATATTTATGATGTCAAATGAGTATCTGAATTCAATTTTCCGAATCATGTGTATACATCTTTTCATTTTTTCTGGAATAAGTTTAAAGGTTAATGATGACTGAAATTTTCTGTTTTTCTGAATTATTTAAACGTTCTTATATGATAATTATTCAATGATTTAGCGATGTTTCTGATTCACAGATTTCCAAAAATGGACGTGAAATTAGGATTTGAATTCAATTTTCAAAATGACATGTGCATATGTTTTAATTATTTATAAATATATATCCTAACACGCTCTTCTTTTTCTATAAAAATGTATTCCAATATTCTAGTGCAAATACATGTTCAATGATTTTCAGATTGAGAACAGAGAATCGGATCAGAATAGGATTTTTTTAAAATTGTAGGTATATTGATGCTCACATTTAAAAATATAGCCCTGATATAGTAACCGCAAATGTCATTGTACAAAAATTATGTTTTTTTGGTTTTTTTTTCTTCAAAATATTGAATTACATAACATGCACTTGAAATCTTCAGAATTATATCTCGACATTTACTATTATAAATAGTAATAGTAAAGTCTATGTTACATGGATTCACTAAATATATTCTTTGAGAATATAATTTCAGCAAGAATTCGATGGGTCAAGAAATTTGAACAAATAAATAGTGATTCAAAAATTGAGTAAAGGAAATAATCCAAAAAGTGAGCGCGCGCTTGCGCGCGCACGTAATAGTCTAGTACAGTAAAAAACATCTCTAACCATCATCTCAGCAACGAAATGATTTCAGCCTTATCTAAAGGACATAATTTTTCAGTCGCTCCCTCAAAAATCCCAAAAGAAGAAATAATCAGTAATTTGGAATCCACAATATATGCCCTTCCACCCGAAAAAGCAAATGACATACGACGTAGGACAGCCAACATTTTACGCGAAACCCAACTTCCTTCCTCAAACTTAACAAAACAAGAAAAAACAGCTATTAAAGAACTCAATCGGAATAAAGACATCATAATATTGCCCGCAGACAAAGGCAACACAACAGTAATAATGAATAAAGAAGACTATAACAACAAAATCATGGACCTTCTTACTGACGATACATATAAAAAGCTTAAAAAAGACCCCACAAAAACAATAACCAGAAAAACACAAAGCCTCCTAAAAGACTCAAATCTTGACAGCGATACAATATCTAAATTAAAACCTACTAATCCTATCTCCAAAACTTTACGAACTTCCAAAAATTCACAAAAACAACATCCCACTCAGACCGATCGTCAGCGCAAGAAGCTCACCAACTTATAACCTAGCACGCTTTCTCGCCAAAAAACTTAAGCCTTTCACAGGAAACTCTATCAAACACATCCAAAACTCTTTTGACTTCATCAGAAAAATACAACAGATTCACATTCAACCCAAAGACATCCTAGTAAGTTTCGACGTATCTCTCTTTACAAAAGTACCAATCTCTGATACAATCGATATTATTAAATCCTTTGCAAACTTCCCCTCCAATCTCACACCTTTAATAGAACACTTTCTCACTAATACCTATTTTTCTTTCAATAACCAATTCTACGAACAAACCTCAGGAGCAGCAATGGGATCTCCAATCTCACCTGTAGTAGCCAACATTTTTATGGAAAATTTAGAAACTAAAATCTTTAACAAATCCAAGCTTAAACCGGAATTCTGGTGCCGTTACGTTGACGACACTTTTGTCATCTAGAGACACGGACTAGACGACCTAAACAAATTTTTCGATTTCATCAATCAAATACACCCTCATATCCAGTTCACTATGGAAATTGAACAAAACGGAAAATTACCTTTCTTGGACGTGCTAGTTTATAAAAGATCTGATGACACATTAGGACATGAAGTTTACAGAAAACCCACGTATACAAACAGATACTTGCATGCCTCCTCCCACCACCAACCATCTCAAAAGCAATCGGTCATCAATTGCCTTGTATACAGAGCTGTCTCCATAACAGATAAAGATAACTTACAAAAGGAATTACAAAATGTTAAACAAATCCTAATACAAAACGATTCCAGAAACAAACAGATTAATAAAGCAATAAGAAAATATACTCAAGAAAACAAGTCAACACAACCTACTAAAGAAAGAAGAGAAAAACAACCAACATCCTACCCTATATTCAAGGTAGCACGGAACGAATAGGAAGAATTCTCAACAAACACAACATCCAAACTATATTTAAACCACCTGCAAAAATAGGACAACTTTTAAACAACCCTAAAGATAAAAAGGAACCTTTCAGTGATCCGGGAGTATATCAAATCCCTTGTTCTTGTGGTAAAGTCTATATTGGAGAAACCGGGAGGGCGGTGAGTCAACGTGTAAAGGAACCTGAGAGTAGTTAGTTAGTTTGTAATGTAGGCGGGGAGGGCTCCGTGAGGTCCCAACCCCTGGCGCTCAAGCTAAGAAGCCTATTGTGCCACACCCGTGTTTATTCTCAAGGCAGTACTCCGAACCCGGCCATCCTTCACCGAGTGTTTTTGGATCTCGGTGGTTTTCGTTGTTATCAACGTTCTGAGATTGTACCTCTCAGGTGCCAGGCATACCTATCGCACAGTAAACGACGTCCTCCTTTGTTGATCAGGCAAAGTGATCCTCGCCCACTCTGCCATTTGGCAGCCTCCCTAGCAGGCTAGGGTGTACGGAGCGATCCCTCTGAGGTCATCAGGTAGATGCACAGATTCGAAGCACTGTCCTGGTGTGTTATGTCAGTTTATGTGTGTGTGTTCACTACTCGAAATTGGCCAGCGACGATCGAGCGTGGTGCCTCCTGTAGAAGCTCCCAAGCGCAAGATGAACGCTGACTCATTTTCGAGTCTTCACAGAATCGGCTTCGACCTCCAAGGCTATTCCCCTCGACATGGGGCCCCACCTTGGTACGATACCAGCTTTTTCTGAGGGGACCTACAGTTTAAGGTGGGTTCCGAACCACCCAAGCCCCGGTAGAAGTACATAGAAAAATTTCCATTGGTACCCGGCTCAGGGATCGAACCCCGGACCTCCAGCATGGAAGTCCGACGCGCTATCCTCTGAGCCACCGAGGCCTCTAACCTGAGAGTAAAGTTAGGCTAAAACATTTCACACAATCAGCAGTAGCTGAGCATCATATCGAAACAGGACATATTATTCTATTTGACAAAACAACCATCATCGCCAAAACGTACAATAAATTTCCAAGAAAACATAGAGAAGCAATCGAAATCTTGAAACACCCTAATAATATCAATAGGGACAATGGATATAATACCAATCCGATTTGGCTTTCCGTCCTCCCGGGTTTTTTAAAAAAGAGTTGATTGGCCAATCAAGTTCAAGCAGTCCCCACCATGGGGCACTCTGGCCAATCACAGGCATCGTATGGAATACATGTATGAGAACAGCATATAACCTGAAATTTCAGTTCCAGGTCAGCCCTGAAGAAGTGAACTGCAATGTTCACGAAACGTCGGCAACATTCATAGTTTCGCACACGATTGAAACCCGAAAAATCTTTGAATTTTGAATTCTAAAATTTAAATTTATTATTTTTAGATAATTATTATCTATTGTAGGATCATTATCTACTGTAGGGTGGTCTCCCCTAATTTTCAATCAAACATTCGCATTTTTAACCACAAAATTTGAATTTTCTACCAAAGAGAAGAATTTTATACCAAAACGAAAAATTCTCGAGAAATCAGTTGAAATTTACATGGAACCCTTATTTTTAACAAAATAGTTGAATTTTCTAGGAAAATAATAACATTTCGAATCCGGGAAGACGAATTGAAATGAATTTTCAACATAATAAATAAACTTCCAACCAAGTCATTTAGTCTACAATCACGAAGATTAATTTTTGTACCAAAAAAGACGAACTTACAATAAAATATATGAATCGGTAGAGGTTCGAAATTTTCCAAAAACAAGTTCATAAAGGTTTCATTTTGTTAAATATTAACTTTACAGTAACCTTTCAAAATGTATAGGTAGCTGTTTTTGAAATATTTAAAAATCTACGTATTGTTGTAATTGTTTTAAAATCTTTTAGAATTTAAAATTTTTCACACTTTTTTTCAAACCTTCTACCATAAATATCTTTAAATTGACTTGAATTTTTCTTAAAGTTTTTAAAAAATCCTTCGAAATAAAAATTCATGAACTTTCGCAAATTAGTTTTCGGTTGCTATCGAAATACTCTTTCAAAATAGTTGGATTTCCAACAGAAATAAATGATATTTTTTCACCAAAAGAGATCAATCTTGAAACGAAAAAGTCGAATATTAACCAAAAAAAGCTTTAATTCGCAATCAGTCATAGTTGCGTTCAATTAAAAAAGATGAATTTTCAAGAAAATAGTTTAATCCTCAACTAAAAGACTTGGTTGCAAGTTGAACTACTTAGCAATTTATTTCTTGGTGACTACAAAAAGAAAAAAAATGGTTGAATTCTGTAGAAATCCTTCGCAATCATTAGAAATCATTAGAAATTGTAAAATTATAGTAAGATAAGTAAAAATAGTAGAAATTATTCGAAATCGACCATGAAATTGTTGAAATTCGTAGAAATCTTCTGATATGAATTTCTGGGAAAATTTAAGATTATTTAGGAACTATTTGAATGAATTGATTTTAAGTGTTCAAGATTTCGAAAGATATCAAAAAAGCAAGTGGAAGATTTCAAAATGAGTTTTTTGATATTCCAGGATTTTTAAAAAGTCTTCGAAAAAATGGTTCATTTCAAAAGATATGTAGGAGTGTTGAAAGTTTCAAAAATATTCGAACATAATTTAAAATTCGAAGCAATTACAACAAATTTAAAAAAAAAAAAGTGAAATTGTTCAAAAATTTAGAAAGGTTTCAAGAGAGTTACGAATTCTCCTGATTCATGAACACATTTCGAACAATATTTATTTTGAAATATAAATCGCGACAGAAATTTGGAAAATATTAAAATTCTTTTTATGATTGCCCGACATTCCCAAAAGAAATTTAAAAGAATGCAATGCAAATTTTTTTTATTTTGTAGGAATACAAAATTGTAATGAAAAATCGAGAAGTTTAAAGAGATATTTTAAAGTTTTTGAAACATTAAAAAAAATTGTAAGCCAAATTTAGGTTACTAAAGATTTCGAACACTAAATTCAAAAGTCTTTAGAATTATAAAAATTTTCAAGAATTTTGAGAGGATATTTCGAACGACTTCAAAAGATTTTAAAAACTTTCGAAAAATAATCTGTAAAGGTTTAGAATTTTTTTAAGTTTCTGAGGACAACATTTTTTATTTTTGAATATTTCACAACATTTCTTGAAATTTGAAAATAGAATGTGGAATATTTCAAAATAAATTGTGAAAAATAAATTGTGTGAGTTAAGGATTTTTTTTTCGCTGGATTTTTCAAAAACTTTAAGAAAAATTTGAGCCCATTTAAAAGATATTGAGAAGGTTTAAAAAAAAGTTTTAAAAATTTCAAATCTTAAAAGATTTAAATATAGTTACAACAATATGTACATTTTTGAATGTTTGAAAAAAAGCTATCTATAAGTTTTAAAAGGTTTCAAGCGAATAAAGTTTTTTCCGAAGAATTCGCAAAAAAGATCGTATTGAAAAGTTAAAAATTCAAACAAAAACATTTAAAACTTATTTTTGAAAAAAAGTTGAACTTTTACTAAAGTCGTGAGTTTGATAATTCAGTATATAATAAAACTATATACCATTAAAAAATGAGTGCTTACTAAAAAATGTTTCCTTATATTAAATATTTTCTCAATAATTCATCTTTTTTCGTTTTAAATTTCACTTTTCTTTGTAGAAATTTGATATTTGAACTGCCCGATTTGTGGTTGAAGATTCATTATTTTTTTAGTTTAAAATTCAACTATTTGGTTGAAAATTCATGCATTTTGTTCAAAATTCGTTCTTTCTTGTGAAGAAATAATCCTCTTGATTAAAAATTTAACTATTTGTTTGAAAACTTATTTGATTATAAAAGATGAAGATTCAACTTTTTCGTAGAAGATTAATGTATTTTGTTTAGAATTTGAGAAGCTAGAGCATTTTCAAAATTTTTAAAACTTTTTTCGATAAAAAGTGAATAATGAGAGTTAGAAATTTGTGAAATTCAAAAATACAAGCGACAAACGACAAAAGCTACGAAAAAATTAGAAGAAACTCTTTTTGTAAAAATACATTGAAAATAAAAAACTAACGGTTTGGAAAACGACACAAGCTGCGATGACATTTTATTTAACAAAATTTTTCGCTTAAATTATATCTACAAATTTGCTTCGAACAACTTTATGCTACGATGCGTGATTTTGGTTTAAATCGTGAAAAATAACGCTAAAAATAAAAAAACATAAAAATGTATGGGGAAGCGGAAAAAGTCCAAATAGAATGTTGATTAACAACATTTTTTTTTGTGTAAGATGCGCATTTTTTTTTTAAAAGATGGATTTTTCAGGGTAGCTGAAAATAAAAATTAATGCAAAATAAAAAACAACTGTTTAAGTAGCTATAAAAAATAAAATTCCTACTTCATTTTGCAATATCTGAATAAGCAGTTCCAAACAGGAAAACGACGACCCTACCCAATGTCACTTTACACACATACTCACTTTCGAGGAATTCACGGAATTCAAGAAATTCGTAGAATTCCATGTAATTCGCAAAATTCATAGAATTCAAGGAATTTATAGAACTTATGGAATTCAGTGAATTCTAGAGATTCAGAAATTTTAAGTTATTCGGGGAATATTAGGAATTCATACAATTCAAGGAATTTAAGGAATTCTGAGAATTAGAGGAACTTTGAGAATTTAAGGAAGTCAAAGAATTCAAAGAATTTAAGTTATTGTGAGATTTCCACGAATCAAGAGAATACTGTGAATTCTCAGAATTCTGAATTCTTCGTATTCAAAGAATTCTTCGAATTCCTGGAATCCTCTCAATTTTTCAAATTCTCAGAATTACTTAAATTCTCTGGATTCTTTGAATTCTCAGAATTCAAGACATTATCAGGATTCCTTGAATTTCTTGAATTCTCTGACCTCCTTGAATTCTCTGAATCCCATAAATCCTCGGAACTCCTTAAATTCGTTTAATTCTGTAAATTCCTTGAATTCCTTGTATTCTCTGAATTCACCGAATTCGCTAAATTTTTCAAATTCCTTGAATTCTCTGAATTTCATGAATTCTCTGAATTTTTAGAATTCTCTAAATTCCTAGAATTTTCTGAATTTTTACAATTCTCTAAATTCCTACAATTTTCTGAATTTTTAGAATTCTCTAAATTCCTAGAATTCTCTGAATCCTTTAAATTCTCCGAGCTTCTTAGATTCGTTTAATTTTCTAAATTCCTTATATTATCTGAATTTTCCGAATTCCCGAGATACTCCGAATTCCATGATTTCTTTGAATTTCCTGAATTCTTCGAATTACCTGAATTTCTTTAATTCTCTGAATTCCTACAATTTTCTGAATTTCTAGATTTGTCTGAATTCTTTGAATTCTCTAAATTCCTATATTTCTCGGAATTTCTCGAATTCTCATAATTCCTTGAATTCCCTGATTTCCTCAAATTCTCTGAATTTCTAGAATTCTCTAAATTCCCGGATTTCTCTGAATTCCTAAAATTCCCTAAACTCCTTGAATCCTCTGAATCCTTATATTCTCGGAACTCTTTGAATTCGTTAGATTCTCTGAATTCTCTCCATTCCATGAATTCTCTGAATTCCTTTAATTCTGAGAATTCATTGAATTCTCTGAAATCTTTGAATTCTATGAATCCCTTACATTCTCCGAACTATTTGAATTCGTTTAATTCTCTGAATTCCTTGTATTCTCTGAATTTTTCGAAGGCCCTGAATTGTACGAATTCACTGGATTCTACGAATTTCCTGAATTCTCCGAATTCCCTGAATTTGTTAGATTCTCTAAATTCCTAGAATTCCTTGAATTCCTTGCTATTTCAAATAGCTCATATAAATAAACCAATTTAGTCTGGTTTCATAAATTTTATTTCAAGTTTCAAATTTATGGAAATATACCAATTTGATAAAATTTTCAAAATATTAGTCATTTTTGTAAATTGTTCCATTTTTATCTCAAATTTGCATTCTGTGGCTTCCAAAATTCATGAAGTTCATGCGAATCTACCAGTTACATATAATTTACCACGAATATTTTAATCCCGATTAAAAATACAAATTTTGGGTTAAAATTGAGAAAAAAATTTAATTCAGTCAAATTAAATGAATTTAATTAATGTGGTAGATTTCCATGAAACTTCGAGATTAAGGGGGTTCACGGGGCAGGCTGTACGAGGGCGGTTTTCGGAAAACAGTAGAGTTTGGGGACAAAATACAAAAGCTCAAATGAAGCGACTAAAATTTTGCAAGTCTGATTAAATTAGTGGATTACTACAAGGGGATTTTTCATGTTGCAGAACACGAATTTAAGGTGAAAATCCATAAATTTGACTAAAATTTTTAAAAATCAATTAGAGGAGGTAAGTTTTGATAATATTCAATACGACGGGGTTTTTCAAATTTCAAAATACAAATTTGGTGTGAACCTACATTCAGTCTCAAAAATTGATTTGCTATTTTGAATTTTTGAATTTTTACATCAAATTTGTGTCTTGTGAGTTGAAATCTCCCCTAGTACTGACTTTCGTGTGAATCCACTAATTTAATCAAATTTAAAAAAAAATGAGGTCGGTTTTTTCAATTTATTAATATTATATTTATTTTTATATCATATCATATTATATTTATTTTATATATTATATTTAGTAATATTTTTTCGTGTCTAGAGCGCAGAACACCTTTAAGTATACTATATATTTTGACCTGAGCCTCTATTTTAAGAAAAAGATTTGAACTGAAATATGAATAACGGAAAATTATAATGAAAAAATTTTCCCGCTTTGCGGGCACATTCTCATCACGGGCTTGGCGCGTGGCTCGCTTCGCTCGTAAGCTTAAGCGCGCCTAGGGCGCGCACCTGTTGGATCTTGCGCTTCGCGCTCGATGATATGTTTATCCCGCGCTACGCGCTCAAAAACATTTGCCTGCCGCTTTAAGCTCGGTTCCTCTCGGTTTTCGCATTTCGTGTGCTCACTATTGCGCACTTCGCGGGCTAATGCTTTCCTTGTTAGCTTCATCGTTATGACCTGCTTTTTTTTTTTTTTTATGTACGTTTTACATAGAAAGAGGAACTAATTTACTCAAGGTTCTATCGACCTTACACAGTAAAAACTAGGCATTCATTTTTATCTGGGATCCTTTTTTGGGCGTTCTAATATGATCTCACAAATAGTCTTATTTTAGTACCAGTTTCTGTCTTGTTTAGTTTGCCAACTTCAGATTGATAAATGATCCAAGATAGCGAACTAAATTGATTCAGAGGGTGCATTGTTTCGATTGATCCAAACTTCACTCTTACAAAAAACAAAAAATATATGAAATCAAAAATTCGTAAAAATTAGTGTTGAACGGTCACGCTCAGACGTCGCGAACTTCAGCCCTATGGGTTACGTCGGTTTCTAAACTTGACAGATTAGAATTAGTTTTATCAGATTTAATTATTGACAGATGATTTTCATTCCGAGCCTATTTGAATCCACAAATCGACCTTATTTTATTAGATTGGCGGATCAAACTGAAGTGCGATTGTTTTGTTGCGTGAACTGTTTTAATACCGAATTAAGTTCTAAATCGAATCCTGGTTTTTACAGTGAAACTAAGAGAAATTCGCATTTTGGAGATAGCAGCTGCTATAAATTGGTATTGTAGGATGTTAGGGAATCATTCTGTCGATCGAGGGGCTATTCACTCGGAAATCAGACAGTACACTTTCAGAACCTATCCTACGATCTCATTGATTTCCTATGATTTCCTTGTTAAATAAAATTAATACTGAGTTCAAACTAGGTTTGATGAATTCAGTTCATACCCGCAGTGAGTTCACGTTACGTCAGCGGAGTCCACCTCATCTCTAGTTGAGTTCACTTCTCGCGTGCTGAATTCAGAGGAGTTCAGTCATCATCCGTTGAATTCATTACTCGGCGGTTGAATTCAGTTCTCATCCACTGAATTCACTTTTGTTCTATAAGTTTATGATTCAATTCATCCAATGTTGAGGACATTCAATTTAACGTATAAGACTTCTTTAAATATATTATAATATATAATCAATACCTTCATTAATATAATATAATATTTTAATATTTATACATATTTAGCAATATTTGAGCAGATAAATTAATTTTCATATTTAAATAACACATTGATATAGCAAGTCATATAGCAATAGCAGTATTATCTGATCGGTTTTTGTAGAATATGCTGAGGAATCGCAATTTTGGGTTCCTAATTACCTTCAATAACACCTTGATTATTCTTTGTTATGTTTTTCACGACATTTTTCAAAATTCAATTTTTTTATTTTGATATAATTTCTTTATATTAAAAAGTAAACCGCATGTGTATAGGAAAAATATCAACTCATTTTATTTTGTATAACTATTACTATTTGTTCTGACGAGATTAAAGTTTTCTAAAATAAATAATAAATAAAACAAATTGGTAAACAAATTTATTTATTTTTCAATTTCTTTAATAGTTGACTCACTAATAAACTTGGGAAGCAATAATTGATTTGACCATTTTTTTTAAACCTTATTTATGGTGAAACATTTGTTTCTCTTGAAAAAAATAATTATAATCCATAAACAAATTTAGAAAATTTATATTTGTACTGTAGAAATGACAATCTTTTTATTTTAATTCTTAAATAAATGATTTCCAAAATTCTGCAAAAGTCTGTAAGTAGTAAAAACTTGTTTCAGAGTCTTGTTAGTAACAGTAAAAGAAATATATGGACGAAACTGGAAACAAGCAATTTAAAAAAAATGCATAAAAACATCAAATGAACGTTGAAGGCGGTTATAGAAGTGCTTGAGGCCCTAAAATTTTGATATCACAATAAATTGTGCATGGAAATATTTATTCTTAATTAATTTGATCAAATCTAAGGCAAATAAATTTGAAAATCGGTAGCTGTTCGAATTTCTTTTTAGGCAAAAATTTGAGATGGAGGAACTGGAGTTATGGAGGAATTGCAGGAACAGCAAGTAGAAAGATTTGAACTGCTTTTATCAATAAAAGTTCTTTATTATTCATCCATTTTCTTTGAGGAACATTCTTCAAACGTTTTTTTAGAATGTTATGAAAGAAAAATGTTAAATTTTATCAAAATAAAATCGTACGTGCTATCGCTAAATATTAAACCTAAGTCATTTTCTACCAACATGTTCTTAAATCATTTTCAGAATTTTATAAAAGTACAATTTTGAAATTTATTAAAACACAATCATCGATAAATTGAAATGGTCAACGTCCTAATAGGTAAGGATTGAAGCTTGTTTTAAAGTCCTTCTTTTACACCTTGATGCGTACTATCACTAAATCTCAGACCTAAGTCTGTATACGTAGGAGCTTGAAGCGTGAGTTTGACATTTTCTATTTCAATACAAATATAATATCCAATATTATATCTTAAATTATTGAAGCAACATTTTTTTGAAATCTTGTTGAGAATTTCATAAAAGTAAAGTCTTCAGCAACGTTGTTAACATAGAATCTACAATAAATTAAAATGCTTAACACCTTAATGGGTGACGATTAAAGCTTGTTTTAAAGTCTTCTTTTTACATCTTAATGCGTACTGTCGCTAAATGTCAGACCTAAGTCTGTATACGTGGGAGCTTGAAGCGTGAGTTCGAAATTTTCTATTCCAATACAAATATAATATCCCATATAATATCTTAAATTATTTAAACAACAATTCCTTCAATCCTTGTTCGGAATTGTATGAAAGTACAATCTTCAACGTTATTAACATAGAATCTACAATCAATTAAAATGCTTAACGCCTTAATGGGTCACGGTTAAAGCTCGTTTTTAAGTCTTTCTTTTACAACTTCATACGTACTATCGCTAAATCTTAGACCTAAATCTGTATATTTAGGAGCTTGAAGTGTTAGTCTATAATTTTCTATTGCAGTATATCCATGCACAGCCATTTCTACTAAACATAAATTTCCATTGTCGTCTGCTTTAAACCAATGGCACAGTACACCTATCGATTTTTTATTTCCATTAACTTTTGCAAAACAACTAGAATACTCTGTATTTCGCCAAGTTTCACCATTCATATAGGCAAATGAAAGAATGAGACCTATAATGCATTTATCACCTTCTGGACTTTTAAATAAACACCAATCGCCAACGTTAATTTCTTCCGCTATTATCGTCGAGTTAACATTTTTTACTGAATTGATACGTACAATCTTTTCATATTCGCAACTTTTAACCCTTTGTAAACGGTCACTACTTAGTTTTGACGAGTATGTGTTCAGTAACCAACAAATAGATGATTTTCGTACAACTATCTCTTTTCCATGAGCATCTTTGATGACTGTGATCTGTCCCTTTGGATGAACAACTATTTTTGTTTGTGATTCATCTTGCAAGTCGATATTGCCAGCAGTGCGTGATAAAAGGGTTAAGTCTTGGAGAATTTCAGAATCAGCTTCTGCTTCTTGAGCTAAAACGGCCTCGGAATCGGCGAAATTTTATTCAGAAATCTGCTCTTCATTATCCGAATAATTTTGTTCTTCTGTAGTATCATCTGCGCAATTTTGACTCAACTTTCGTATTTGAATATAGTCGGCTGTCTCAATCTCTACTGCCATACTTGACTAGAAGCCATGTAGAATGCATCTTGCTTCGCACGAAGAAGAACATCTTCAATTGAAGTTAGATTAGGAAGTGTGCAATTCTTATCCAAAAGTACTGTATGCGTGGAAATATCGCCATCCTGCATTTCAAAGGATGCATTCGAATGTTTTGTCCGTGGAAAAATAAGATGTTCTCCTTCAGCAAGAAAATCGGCTACAGAAATGTCTGCTTGTAATTGTATGCGCTGAATTCTGTGAACAGATTCTAAAAGGCTACAATTAACAATAGTTGAGTAGGTTGTACTACTTGAACGCAGATTTCTGAAGAAGCCCTCGCAAGTTTGACTGCCATACATCCACGGTAAAGAACAATCTATAGAATTGTTTTCGATGCACCGAAAAACAGCGTTCAGTAGTCCGTGTGCGTTTATTTCGATGCATAAGTAGGTATTTGAGGTAGTCCAATTATTCGTCACTGAATAACTTGGATTAGCATTGATCCATGCTCGCCACAGTCTTAAAAAGAAAACACTAAACCACATATAGTAAATTCTATCTGAAATAGTTAACGACTTTGACAGATAAGAATTCAACACGTAGTACATGAGTTTTAAATATATGCGAGTAGCTTCGCTTCCAGGAATATGCTCTTCGAGTAAATTCCAGACTTTCGGATCACAAATTTTCAAGGCTGATTGGAAATTCATTTTGTCGTTTGTGGATAAAGTACTTTGAGATAAGCAATGCCTAACTTTTGACACTTGATTTATGAGCATGTATAAATGTGCGGGTGAAACTACAAAATTGCCCATTGGCATCAGTATGGACGGTTTTAAGAGTCTTGATTTTAGTTTTGTGATAATGTGCACTGTATCTTGCGTACAAGTGTAGGGTGGAAGTACTTTTGAATGAAATCCTGTAATATTTACGTTATTAATCGGCTCAAAGTTAGGATTGCTTAAACCAATGTCAGTCTGAATTCGCATAGCTCGCAGTAAGCGGGAATCTCCATCGGAAGAGATACCCACTACTGTTATTTCGCACTTTTGAAGACTATCTATCATATATTCCCACCTGCCCATGACATGATTAGTGCGAAATCTATTATCCGTGCCGAAAATACACAGGCAAAAAGAAGGTGCATCACGTTGTAGTGGCTGTGCCATTATAACATAAAGAGACGATGCTACAATATTGTTCAAGAAATGATCATGAATGGTCTTGGCAGATGTAGCCATGAAAGAGTATGCAAGAGGCATTCCTTGCTCATTAAAAGGCAAAACAAATCCCACAAGTTGATTTGAGTTTGAGTCGTACTGTATTCGATTAGTAATGCGTGTTGCATCCTCACTGAGCCAAACATTAGAAGTTAAATTTCTTACTGTGAGGAATTCTTTTAATTCTATGGTACGGCACGTACCTTCAATTAAAGACAAAGCATAACTATTTATTGTGCGACTAACAGTGCTTAGCGATGGCAAAGGTAAGTTTGCAGCTAACGTTTCATATAATATACGGCCACCAATAATAAAAATGTATGTTGCAAAAAGTTTTAAAGACTTTTCGTACCTAAAGACCCGTTTTTTACATTCTGCTTTCTCTTTGGCACAACGAACCAATATTTTTAAAAGTGTTGATTGCATATCACCATCTTCCTCCAGATTAATACTAGTATCACAATTGAAAATACTGTCGATAGATTTGTCCGAGGTTTCGTCATCATCAGTGTAATAGTCTGCATCTGTTCGGACATATGACGCCGTTTGGTTGTCAAGATGGTTTGTCCGAACAACATCTTGAGCTTCTAGTTTCCCTGACCCAAAAGTTCCTCCATTGCTGTGCCGTATACTGTACTCGTAGATTCTTCAGCTGTCTGAGGTGGACGACTCTCAGTCAATACTATAGGTCCATATTCAGCGTTTTCTGAAACAAATTCATTTTGATTTGTGTTCTGGAAAAGTCCTGAGTAGTCTTGATTTTGAAGGGAAGACGTATTGGAAATCATATTATCCGCGCCTTCTTGAATGGTGCTTGGAATTGACTTGTTATTAATTTGGTTTAGAGGCTGCAAATGTACAGTGGCTACAGACTCCAGTGATAACTTTGAACGACTATTCGTTTTTTTCATTGTCTCTGCATGTTTTTCAACATGCCTCTTGAAGTTGGAGATCACCAACGCTTTCTTTTCGATTCCGATTCACTACATTTTGTAAGTCTCGTCACAGAAGAACAGTAAGGACATGTGATATTAGCCGTGTACATAATACAAACTTTCTCGTTTTCAATGATCTTTTCAGAAGTTACATTAACAAAAATTTCATTTTCAAATGACCGACGGACTATTTCATTAAAGTTTTCAATATTCTTTGTAAGATACTGTTTTACTAGTTGCTCCAATTTTCTTTTCTCAGATTCCACATTAGATCCTGACTCAGAAGTATTTTCGCCTTGATTTGCACTCCTTTTTCGTGCTGAAATTTTGTCTTTGGTATCTTTTTCAACGTTAGCAGTGTTTCCCCAATAGTTAATGGATTTTGATTTCACATAATCCACCATTTCCAACAATTGAAGTCTGTCTCCACATACGAATTTAAAGTTCTTCGGGTTTTTGTGGAATATTCCATAATACTTTTTCAGATTCTTCTCTTGCTCTGGTATTAAAGAAGACAAGTCCTGCCTGACAAAGTTTTCTAGCTCGCATAGAATTTCCAGGGTGATTTTTCGAAATGATAATGGATTATCGAGGTTGTTCAAACGTAGAATATTTTTTACGTGGCTTTCAAGACAAGTTCCCAACTCATTCTCTAATTTATTCCAA
>CAKNXH010000771.1:24904-68041 GCA_932178445.1 Andricus quercusramuli | reverse complement strand
TGAATTGGGCATTTTGTTCCACACTTATACAGTCCAATATAATATTTCCCATGCCTTTGCAGAAAGTAAGCAAGGTTTTAAGTTAGTTTTTTAAACAAAAATGAAAATTGTATATATGAAGAAAGGTGCTCACAGGGTGTCAGAACGATTTGAACTCATAACGATGTTCTTTCTAAAACTAAACTAGAAGGTTAGAAACATCTGATGAGAATGAATCCTTTACGTAATTTACCTGAGACCTGATCCTTGACTGCAAAGACACACATTGGTAACGTTTGAATTCAATAAATGGAACTTTTTACGTACCTTCAAGACCAATGTTCATGAACATATTATCTTACAAAGTCCTCTTGTGTAACGAATTATACAAGAATACTTAACGAAAAATATGTTCCCAACCATCAGTGGTCACACTGATTCTTTCCTTTTTCACAAGATAGACAAGATAACTTTGTCAAAGATTAAGTTTCTAAATATCTTTCTTAAAGTTCATATATTCATTCACATGGTTTATCTTTTAAGCAATTTTTCGTTATCTTGCTAAACGTTGCTTCTGTATCAGCATAATGATTGCCAGTGTTAACAACTCTATAAAATGTTTATGTATTACCAATACGTAAAGTACAGACGATACATACTTGCCAATCTGCCAACCGTCTAAATGTCAGAATAGGAAATTCTCTAATGCATTTTGACAACATTAGCCTCAATCTGTTTGCTTTAATTAGTCTCATCGATTCTTTGTGGGACACTGTACATCTTCTATCAAATCTGGGTTTATATCTGACAATATAGGTAAAACAATTTTTTTCCACAAACAGAACGAGAATAATGTCTTCTGAAAACATTTTTCATGGTCCTGTTTTTCCCAAATATCAGTTGAAAGTGGGATGGAAAATCAGTGTAAAGTATATCAAATACATTTCATTTTGAATGAATCTTAAATAGAAGAAGCTCACGAATATAACTTTTCTACATGGTGTCAATATATGACAGAGTAGTCACAGATATTCAGTGATTATGACACATTTCATTGCATAATTTATTAGATGCCCCTTTGGATTCTCTGGACACGCAGATTATCTGTATTGGACATCTGCCTTCTACTTGCTTTTCGTTATATTTTTTTCTAAAAACAAAATGAAAAACTGAACGAAATTTTTCTCCGAAAAATAATAATGAATGCAAATAATTTCATTTTTGTTTGAAAAATTGAGCAAATTTCGGGAAAACATTTAACGGGTTTCGAAAAACGAGATGAAAAGGCAAAACTCTGGTTCTCTTTCGAAAATAAAATAGGAAGATATTTAATTTTTCCTTGGAAAATAAGACACTTCAGAAGAAATTCTCGCTTTGTTCTGATACCAAAAAAATTATAAAACTGAGAGTTTGCATTAATAAAAATGAGAAAAAATGTGAAGAAAAGCTCACTGCAATTCAGATGCATGAAAAAGTTTCATTTTCATGAACTGAAGGATATTATTATTATTTTACTTCTATATTTTATTTTTCAGAAGAAAATTAGAGAAATCATTTTTTTTGTTCTTGACACGAAAAATTTAATAAATCTTGAGCCTTGTTTATAAAAACAGAACGAAATGATAAAGAACTTTACACAGTAGAAAATTCTTGTACTTTCTATCCTAAGGTTTATCCAATTCTCTAAACGTGGTCAGGTTTATGCACTGATAAATTGCAGATTGACTTCTAGGTGTGACAATTTTCAGCCTTCTATTTCATCGTAGTAGTTTTATTTCTGAAAATCTAGCTAATTCAGATGACAATTTTACCTAGATTCAGATAGCGAAATAATCATTTAAAAACTCTCAGTCCATCTCAGGTCAAATATGACTCGCGATTTCGAGTTTATCACTATTACACTGGAGAAATTAATGTTTTTAAAAAACCAAAGTCAGGTGATCAGTCGAAGAGATATATAGTGTAAATAAATACATACATATATATATATATATAGATCTAGGTGAAGTGTGTACAAAATCCATGATTCGATGAACAATTTTGAGATCCTTGGTGGAAACTGGAAGTATTGATTACAGTTGGGGTAGAATACAACATCAAAATACACTAACATAGAACTCACTATATGTAGGTTACCAGATCTAGATACAACAATGTTATACGCGCAGTACAATTCAAGAAAAACGTATTCTTCCAAGCATTGCATTACTATAAACTATTGACAAAGATATCGTTTCTTTCTCCATATATGATATGTCACATTTTTGTGTCACATTGTGACGTCTACGAAACTGTTCGAAGCTATTCGTACCAGAATGTTGATACATGTTACCACGTTCTCTTATTGTTTCGCTTCTAAAATTGAGACGTAATTAAAATAGAGTCTTTTCTTGTTTTGCTTTGTATACCAACATTTTATATTATTTATATTGTGTATGATGTAAAATTTCATATATTTTTCATTATACGAGATATTACCTATTGCCAGAAATTTTCATTACCTTTCACTAACTTTCTTATTATTGATGCTGAAAAGTGTTTAGAAACTTCCACTTTGTTAATGATATATTTGTTTAAATCACAAACGACCTTATAAAAAATTTATTTTTGTTTGATATCAAATTAAACTAAGCGAAACAGAAGTTTCCTATATACCCCTCAAAAACTTTTGAACTTTTATGATATGTCTCAAAACGTGGAAATTCAACAAAAACCCGGGGATCAAATTTTACACAAATCTAATACCTTCTCTAGATAACGCAAATATGAATTGTTCTTAAATAAATGTAATTCGATCATTAATTGTTTTTTATTTGCTTGTGAATTTTTATAACTATACATTACTTCTGTGAATATAAAAATAGTTACTAGAGAATTGATACATATTTAAGAAAAATAATTTTAAAAAAACTTTATTCACATGTTTAAAAAAATTCTGAAACTCTACTAAAGTCGTTTAGTTAGATAATTCAGTAAACAATAAAACTGTATACCTATAAAAAATGTTCTCACAATAAAAAATATTTCTTGATATTTTCTGGCGTTCTTAAAAATAAAAGTAAAAGAAAATCTCTGTAAAATCGTTTTTGAAAAATTCTGAGCCTACACCGAAGGCACGAGTATGATAATTCAATAAACAACAAAACCATACACCATTTGAAACGGCACGTGTATTAAAAAATATTTGAAAAGTTTACTATTAAATTTTTTGTTAAGAATTCATCTTTTTGTTGCATTTATGCAATTTTTGGTCGAAAATTGAACTGTTTTTTTGAAAATTTACTTTTTGGTTCAAAATTCAACTACTTTGTAGACATTTTGTATTTTCGACATGAGGATTCAATAATATGGCAGAAAGTTCAACTATTCAATATAAAGTTTAACGATTTTGTTAAAAATCAATTTCCTTAGTTGAAGATTCAAAATTTAAGTTGAAAGTTCATTTCTATGGACAAAAATATAACTATTTTGTCCAAATTAGCCCTTTTTTTGTACAAAATTCATCCTCTTATTGGGCAGTCAAACTATTTGTTTACAAATGTATGTGTTTTGTTGAAAATTCGTCTTTTCTTGTTAAATTCAACTGTTTTCAAATTGCAATCTTTCTGTCGTAATATTAATTATTACATTTTTTGTTAAAAATGTATCCTTTCCAGCTGAAAATACAACTGCTTGGTTGAAACTTCAACTAGATTGTTTTTAACGCATTTTTTCAATCGTAGGTTCATAATTTTATTGGAAAATTCAACTGTTTTAAAGAAAATTCGTCTTTTCATCTTAAAAATTCAACAATTTGGTATAGAAAGGAATTATTTGGTTGAAAAATCAATCTATTTTGTCAGAAATTCGTGTTTTTAATAAAAAATCTATTCTTTTTTTTATTGAGAATTAATCTTTTGAGTTGACAATTTAGTTATTTTTGGTTTGAAAATTCAGCATTCTGTATTCAATTTTTCTACTTTATTGACTAAAAAATCTTTTTTTGTTAAAAAATCAACGCCTGTTCAAGATTTGTCCGTTTTTGTCTAATTCAACTGTTTTCGATTTGAAATCAAAATCTTTTTTCGGTGAAGATTCCTAATTTTAGATGGAAATGCATATATTTAGTTTGAAATACAACTGTTTTGTAGAGAATCTTCTTGGATTAGAAATTAAACTGTGTGATCGAAAATTAACCTTTTTCGTTGTCAGTCCCTATGTTTAAATAAAAATTAAAGAATTTATTCGAGAACTTAACCATTCTGTTGCGATTTTTTTTCAATCAATCTTCTTATACATAAATGTGATTATTCCATTTATGGTTTGAATATCATCCCTTACAAGTTGGAAATTCAACTATTTGATAGAAAATTCATGTATTTTGTGGTGAATTCGTGTTTTTTAGAAAACATTTTTTTTTGTTAAAATTAATTTTTGTAGTCGAAAATTCAATTCTTATTCAGTTGAAAATTCAATATTTTAAATATTTTTTTCCTTATTGACTGCAAGATCGGATTTGATTAAAAAAACAATACTTGTTGATAATTTGTATTTTTCGTTCAATTCAACTTTTTTGGATGCAGATCAAAATCTTTTTGCGGCTGGAGCATGAACTATTACGTTATTTTTGAATCACGTATAAATGAATTCACGATCGAAATTTAGTCCGCAAAAATTAAGCAAGATAGCTGCAGAGGGGTGGGGGGGGGAGCGTCAATATTTATGAACGCAAACAAATGGGGGCACGTTTTTTCAGCCGCTTGTTGGATATGTGTTGCCAGTTGATTGGCTAGTCTCCCCCCATGAGGAAAATATGTCGCATTTTTTAAATGTGTTCCGAAGAGATAAGTTTAGTCAAGTTTATTTTTCTCTGATGAAACTTGTCCTAGTGGGGTTAGATATACGACTTTGCATGGTATAAAAGCCAGGACGAAAGCAGCAGAACTATAATCATTTCTCGAAAAAAATGTATCTCGCAATTATATCCACCTTTGTTGTTCTGACAGTGATTCTTCTAATTGGAGCTGACGCCAAGTGCGACTGCAAGTATGTAAAAGAATGTTGTTACTTTACTGATTGCGGATTAATTTCCTTTTCTTTCCTTTTTTGTCTTAATTTCTTTAACTTTTCATAATCACAGAATTGTTTCAAGCTGACATATATTTTTTTAGGCAAAATATGAGACACGTATTTTTTTCATTAATAATTTTCTTTCCATGTACTCAGGGCTACGTGAATATTTCTCGTAGCATGGATATAGAGAGAATCGAAAAAACAAAGTTTTGATCTTTTCTTTTGCAGGAGGACGGGAGCTGCAAAGTTTTTTAGTGCGGGCAAATGATTTCTTTTATTATTCGAGTAAACAGCAAAAGCTGTGTACCATACTCAGTGCTTATTTTGTATAGATCTTAAAACAATATCTTATGTCCATGACCTCATGATATAATTCCCTGCGCAGTACATAGTTTGTTTATGAATGACATATTAACCCATGTATTTGAAATTACGAATATCTTACCTTTTGTTGTATAAAATTTGTACAGTTTCATAATTTTAGTGTAAAATGTCTCAAGGAAGGTTAAGAAAAAGAGTAAAATTCTTGGAAATTTCTGTACGTTGAATAGCAGAAAATTGCCAACTCACATGGATGTCATGAGACACTCGTTTTTTAAAAATGAATATTTGTTGGAAAAAGGGAACGGAAAGTATTCATTTTCTTCTAGTATTGCTAATTTAGTCTTGATAAAAGTAATCGAAATTAATAAATGAACTTCGATACCAAGTGTTTTAAATAAAACTATTGCAGACATAATCTTAAAATATCCTACTGAATTTCTCAATTTGACAAAGAGCTATGAACGAGACAGTAAGATGTCAAACTTTAGTAACAAAATCAAGTTGTTTAAGTGAGAAAACTACAGGCTTTTTGATTAGGCAATTTGTAAATAGGAATGTGAGTTGTGCTCTTGCAAGAAAAAATTATCTGAATCTGTCAGGGCATTTCTTTCAGAACAACAAACTTAAAAAAAGGAAGAATACTATTCGAACCCTTCATTAGAACTGAGCATCTTGATGAGCAAGAAAAACGAGGAATTCAAAAGAGAAAGTGGAAGTCAGAAAAAACTTAGAGAACTTCAAATCGATTGTGACAAAATTTCTCATGGAATTACTGGAAAAATATTTTCCATCGACATTGCTGAAAACGGGAGAGATGAGATGGATTTTCATGAGGATAAGGATATGAATGTGGATGAGGATGGAAATAAAGATAAGCAGTGGTTTCCTGGTAAAATGAAATTAGCAGAACAAACTAGAAAAAAATACCTAACCTATCTAGCAGCTTATGAAAGTTACCATCGGTTGTATAACTGGAAGCTCTTTTCTTTGATGGAAGAAAAGACGAAACGAAACATGAAGAAAGAGTAAATGATAATTTTAAGGTAAACGCCATTATTCATTCTACCTAAATTGTATCGGATGAGATGGTCTGCTTACAAGTACTGGTAAAAATTCTTCTATTATTATACGACATCTAGAAATTAAATTGAAAAGAACTTTACAATAGGTCAACTATCAGCTTCAGGAAAGTGAATCGCCACTGAAGCAGTTGTTCATAAAACGTAATGGTAAATCTTCTGGTCCTACTGAATACTCTTGTATTTTTGGCAAAATGTTGCCTTCGTGTGAAAAACTAACAGTGATCAACTTTGACCCAGTTTAATCTCCAAATCGTCTAACAGTCATCACAATTGATCTAAGCTCAGAGCAGAAGTGCCTTTTTGATATCAAGACAGCTGTTACGACAGGAGAGGGCTTTCCAGAGTTGGCAGGAAGAAATCCCGGAAAATTGTCACAAGCAAGATGTATAACAAAGGCAAATAGAATAGTTCGAACCTAGATGGGAACAAAACAACCGTCCTTCGAATTGCGAGTTCTAGTTAAATTTGTTCTATGTGTTTACCTACCCATGTGGTCTAAAATCGAAAGTCGGCCAGCAGTCATAGATCGCCCGAAGCACTTGTGGAACAGCATTCATTTAACAAGATTCCTCAAAGATAATCTGCGCGGAACGACCCACGAAGTGATCCAAAATAATAGATATTTCGCACAGGCAGAGAATATTCTGCTTGCTATGCTATTCGACAAATGGAAAAAAATCGTTTGCAAGCAGTATATCGTATTCTCTTAGCAAGAACATCTGGTAAAAAAGGAATTTCAAAATTCTAAATTCTTGTTCTGAATTTTGATTCCAAAGATCACCTGGACCTCATCGATTGGAGTATTTGGGCTGTAGCGGATCCTCCTCGAACAAAGGCGATATCATGAGAAGACTAACTGGAATTTACCAAGAAAGACATAGCTCACCTCTCATTCTCAGATATTTTCCAAATTTCATGTCACACTCAAGCTGTTCAAAGATGTGTGAAATTAGTTATAATCGCCTCTCACCAAGCCTACTCATCTGAAACAAAGGATCGATCCCTCAGATTGTCTTTTCAGAGCCGAAAAGGCTTGCCAGTTTTTGAAAGCAATTTTGTTAATATGAAACTTCTTACCTAATAAGGTCAAGTAGAATACTGTATTACATTTTCTTGTGTTTCAGAAAGTGTCTGAACATAAACGTTACACTCGTACATATCAGATATTAATAAAGTGGTATGTACTTTAATTACTAGTCCGCGTCTTTTTTCGGTACTATTACTTGAGTGCTTGAACTTAAATTTTTAGATTAAGTTGATAGAACATAGTAACTTATATTGTCGTAGTATACAACATTTACCGTTGACCCGAATCGGAAAAAAATTCATTGGCTTAAAAATACCGAGGAAGATGAAATTTTCCGTGATTTTTATCATTTTCTGTATTTCAACTTCAGTGTGCGAACATATGATATGTTTTTATAAGATCTGTAACTTAGGAGCACTTCGAATGAATTGGTACTATAAATTGAGTTCACGAACATAAGATTCTTTTTGAAACCTCTAGACTACATAAGTACCTTTACTTTGTTTAAACTTTTAGGAAATCATTTTTGGCACCTATTAGAAACATGTCAGAACCCCCAGGGTCCCCTCTCTCGCAAAAGGAAGAATCAAAAAAATTTTCTTCACGTTCTTTCAAAATTAATATTTGTGATGAAAAGTTAAACTACTTGGTAGAAAATTCAATTATTTGATTAACACCTCAACTATTAATTTCAAAAATTTAACTATTCTTTCAGAAATTCGTTTTTTTTTGGTTCAAAATTAACCTTCAATCTGAAATTGTAGCGATTCTACTTTTAGTTGAAAGTTTTTACTTTTGTGTCACGTGTAGTATAAGCTTCCATAGCTTTCCAAACTAATTTTGCTTCAAATTCGGCTCTCAAAATAATAGTTGAAAATATTGGTATTAAACAATATAACGTACTAATTTTTAATTTTCAGCAACCCGAAATGTGCTCTTGAACCTGAATGCGGAGGAGGATAGCTTGGTGCGATGGAGAGAGGACCAATTGAAATTCTTGCAGAACTCAAGCTGAAGAAAATTCATAAACATAAAACAAAATATTCTAAATTTTTGAGTAAAACTTAGCATTCGAAAGCTCATACTGTGAAGAATAAATGGCTAACTAAACAAACTTGAAACAATCATATCTATTTTTCCAACCTCAAGAAAGATTTGTTTTGACGGTACAAAACCTATGCTCGGCATTCCGGAGGCCAATTTTCAGTTTATAAAATAGTTTTTGTTCAAAGCTTAATCTTTATTTGTTCACAAATCAGTATGCCAAAAATTAAAAGTGTTTTTTTCCTAATCTTTAAACAAATTCTGCTCATTCAGACAAATAGTGTTTCTCAAAAGACCAATCGTTTTGTCTCGTCAAAGTAAATACGTTTTGTTTTTATTATGTTATCGTATTTCTCAAATTTTCTTTACAAAGCATTCTTCATGTTTGAAAATTAAACTATTTTGGTTCAAAATAGAAATCTTCCTTTGTTGAAATATAATCTATTAAATTTTGTGTTGCGAATTCAGTATTTCTGTAGAACTTCTACTAAATGGCTGAAAGTCTTTTTGGTAAAAATGTAAGAAAGTTATAAGCCGATCTCGTACAAACTGCCCTGCGAGCCAAGGCAGGGAGTAGGGAGTTGCCCAATGCCAGGAACTCATTCCTAAATTCTCACCATCACGGAATGAGTCTTGTTCTACATACACTTTCAGCCACTTTGTTCTGTGTCACCTCCAGTCCCGTCACGTATACCAGCCAGCGCCATCACACCTCCAGGTCCACAGGCCATCATTCTGATACGGTCCAGAGAAAAACCATTTCAATCTGCTCTGGCGAGAAACCTGGCGAGATTGAACATCGCTTGGGGTCAGCAGGGCATCCCTTTTCTTGTGTGTTGTCCTAAATAAACCTGACTATATGGACTAGTTGAATTTTCAAGGGCTTCACCCGTTCTCGACATTCCACCTCCTTCACCCATCCTTCAATTTGCGAGACCCTCTTACAAATTTAGCCGCCAACCTTAAATTATCCACAAATTCCTAGTTCGAAAATTCCTCCAAGTCGAGAACGGAATTTTATGATGAAAGCTGAAAGGATCAGTGTTGATTATATGTGTGCCATTTGAAGATTTTTTTAATTGCTTCCAAAAAGAGGTTAGTCATGATCGAAATGTACTTGATTGAAAATTTTCCTTGGAAAAAGTGCGGGTAGGATATGTCTCGCTGAAACATTGGCAGACCTTGTATTCAAAAGTTCTACCATAGTTAGGAGTAATGAAGAACAGATTCTGATCAATAAACGCCTTGCTCGCACTTCGGGAATCGAATTGTTTAAGTAAACTGTTCGAAAAATTAACATTTTCGATCAAGTAATGTGAAACCAAATGAATGAAAAAGTAAATTTTGTAAGAAATGATAGTAATAGAATAATTATAATAGAGGTCGGCGCTCGTTTGAAGTAATTTGCTCATGAAATCACAAGTATAGTGATGTCGCTCAAACATTTTAAAGCGGTTCCCTGCCCCCTGTCCATAAGTCCCCTACGTGTTCAGGCCCCGCGCACCTCAAGTATGAAAACCGAAACGCTTACTTACATAAACGTGCCAGTATTTATTCACCAAAATATAGAATAGCATGAGCTAGGGCGTGAAAGTAAAAAATAATTAGATGGAATAGAAAAAGCTTCATAAAAATGGGATCACGTAGAGTCAAAAATAAGACAATGGCTAACTCGTTGAACGAGATTACGGAAAAAATATATAAGGGGAATGGAGAGATTCCGAAAATGAGAAGAAATGAGAAAAAAGGTAAATCAAAAAGTAAAACAAACGAAAATGAAGACAGAGAAAACCAGCAACTTGAAATGAAAATATGAAGGGAGTAATAACTGAAAGCAATGTATAATTCGCGACAATTAGAAACGAAGTGACGGGTGAAAACAATTAGAACTAAGACAGTTCAATGAAAAAGTCACGTGAGCAGTTGTGGGACGCCAGGCTGAAGTGATAACGTCATATGATGTAAATTGAAGTGGGTTTTCTTTTAACTCTTTCAACATGAAAAAAAAATGAAACCTCTTCACTGACATGAGACATAAATGATATTAGGAAAATCGTGCATAAAGACGTCGGCAACGGTTGCACCTCATACTAGTACTGAGACTCTGACAGTATAGCGGCATGCGGTCTTCTTGAAGTTCGTGGTTCGTACATGTGCATGATGATATTGTGTCATGTTGTATGAGATAAAGAGGGATAGAACGAGAAAGGGAGAGAGACGCGAGAGTAAGAGAATTTGAAGAAGCGAAGGAGAGATAGAGAAGAAGAGGGATTGAAAGAGTCAGTCAGTGGGAGAAGTGAAGAAGAGATAGAGGAGAGGAAGCGTTACCCGTGAAGCGTTACCCGTAATTCCCATCAAATCTTGTGACTTTCGGAGTTCACATCGTGCCATGAGTAGTTATCACTTCAAAATAGAAACGCTTAGGAAGGAAAGAGAATGAATAGAAAGTGAATCAGTATAAGAAGTTAGAGTAGGACGCAAAAAATTGCACAAGAGAAACAGAAAGAATAGAAAAGCAGAGATATAGATAGAATTAATAATAGAACATTCTAGGTAGATTCGCTTTTAGAAAATCAAGTAGAATTTTGGAGACGTAGAAATAAGTTGGTCGCATATAAGTGGCTTTCCACAACTGAATTAGCAAATATCTCAAGTAATCGAATTATTAATTTTCTACTAATCTTCAGTGACTCAATTTCATACTTATTCAATCTTACGCTTATTAAAGGCAAAAAACTTCAGAAAATTTTGCTAAACATTTGCAAATTTTGTACGAAAAATGAAAAAATATACAACTGAAAATTTGTTTGAAAATCAAAAACAGAACTCTGTGAAAAAGTAGCGCATTAACGCTCTGAATGTGTATAATTAATATATATATTGATCTGTGTCGATACATTATATTTTTAAGATGTGAGAACTTCTTATTTTTCAAAGTTATTCGAAAAATTGGAAGGTTTTATTTTGTTAACATTGACACAATATGGCCTTCTTATTATTGCAATAGAGTCAAAAATGTTACACCATTGCGTCACTTATTAAAATTTTCTCTTTTCACGTTTTCTATGATTAAAAGTTTAAAAAAATCTTATATACAGTTCAAAATAGTTTTTTTCCACCAAGCAATTTGTTTTTAAATATTAAATCAGAAAAATACATCGACTACTCGAAATAGTTATTTTCTATCAATTTTTAAAGCCTCGCTTTTTTCTAATACAATCTGAAAAATTTCACTACTAATTAGTTAAATTTTACCGATTTTGATTCAGATAGCAAAAAAGCTCAAGAACTAAATATTCATCTTTTTGGTCGAAAAATTGACTACTTGAATTTAAGTTAGAACTATTAAAAAATTATTTTTTTTAAAAGATTCATAGTTTTAATTAATACTTGTATGTCGGAAATTCGTCTTGTTGGCTTGAAAGTTCAACATATTGGTAGAAAATTAAACTATTTAGTGGAAAATTGACTTTTTTTGTTGAAGAATCATATTTTCGAGAAGAATATTAAACTGTTTCATAGATAATTCGTCCTTTTGGCTTCAAAACTCAACAATTATGTTGAAAATTGACAAAGTCCGTTGAAATTGATGTTTTTTTAATAATTCGTCTGTTTAGATAGAACATTAATTTTGTGACGACGTGTTTCTCACCTAGCAACAAACAATCCTCACCGGCACGAAAATTTTACTTTTTTGCCAAAAAGTAATTCCTTTTAGTTCACTACCAATATTTTTTTATATATGTAATTATGCAATATTTGGTTGTAAATGTATTTCTTAGAGTTCTAAAATTTAACTATTCTGTAGACGATTTATGTATTTTGTTAAAAATTCGTCTCATGGGTTTGTAACGGTTTTATATACTTATATCGAAATGCAGCTGAAAACATTGAATTTAAAATCCGTTGAATTGAAGCAATCAAAATTAAAAAAATGTACAACTGGAACTTAAAACTGAACAACTTATATTTAGAAGTTTTTTTATTATAATGTTGAATATTCCCCAATGTTCTTGGCATTATTCTAAAGTTAAATTTGCATATATATATATATATAAATCTGGGTGGGTCGCATATAACGAATTCTGAATTTTAAAATCACTGAAACCAAAAAACTATTGGGATTCTAAAAGAGTATAATTATTTAGGAATCATAGGTAATACAGCAAAGATATACAATATCTTCAAATACAGCCTGGTTACCCGCTCTAAGGTAGATGTTTCAAAATCAACCAAATATTGTAGTTCCAGCACAAGCAGAAAACAATGCTAATGAAAATGAAAAGTTCAATAAAATTACATGTCCAACAGCAAGCTTCCACTCTTTGCATTTTCGACAAGTTGCAACAAATTTTTGTTGTAAGATATTGCTTCGTATATTTTGATACACTTACATATAATTTTTTTTTAAGTATTCAGTACAGTGAGAAAAATATTAAGTAAGAATCCTCAAGGATCATCTCCTATTTCATTGGATGAAAAAGGGTGTAGGGATCCCACCAAACGATGAAGCTTTGTCAGGATTCTTGTGGGAGATCTTATTGAACATCGAAAAGCTCAGTACGTCCTACAACTTATTTTTGTTTATTTACATGGGAAGTACTCACAAAATAATGTTTCTATTATTATTGTATTCACCAAATGAAGCAAAAACAGCAGTAGCAGCTGCCATTCTTCGAGGTTTCGCAAAATTGTTGAATTTGGAGAACCCGCACTTACATGGCTATATATGTATGACATTTCGCATGTCCATATATGTAACAGCTGAGAATTAATTAAGCAGAATGTTTATTGTGTGTAGGAACATTATTTTGACCCTAAGACAAGATTCGGATTTATAGAACATCGTCTGTGGAATGTTCGCCGAAACTTGAAACCTTCTAATAAGAAGTACAAGGTCTGTATTAGATAATTATAGTATTCCTGACTTGTTTCGAAGCAGCCAGGAGAAAATATTATATGTATTTATCAATTCGCAGCCTCTGGTGGTATATTTTAGTAATTCTGAATTATTTGTTCCGTGTATGAATTATAGTAAAATGAAAGATCTACGAAATGAGATCTTCTGCTAGTTTACTTTTCGTAATTGAACTGAGAAAGAAGGTTTGTATTTATAACAATATTTGTCTCAAGCCTAACCTCTATTTCGAAATTACGTGTAAATACCTTTATATTGTTTTTCAGGACCACTCGGTGAGCTATATACTCCCATCTTGACATCAAAAAGATCTCATAATGGAAGCTCTAGAGGATACACGGCCGAATCGATGTAAATGGATTTTAAAGGAGAACCCTTTGCTCAATGAAATTTACAAACAATATCCAAGACTTTTTGATTACGGTGGTGAAATGGTGAACAAATTATTGGCATTTTCTATTACACATGTGTAAGAATGTTTTAACCCATTAACGACGAAGAACTCCGATTTTTTTAGTCATTTTCAAGCCACCTTATTATAATTAAGATGTGGGAATTTTTGAATAAAAATGGGCTTTCCTACTATCCTCGGGTATGCTCTTTCAGAATCTGAGCTCAAAATTTGAATATCTCCTCCAGAAAATTAAAAAAAGCGGCTTTTATGTCAAAAAATATGAAAATTTTGAGAAAATTTTTTTTTCAAGATTTTTTTTCACATTCAAATCGCGAGGAAATCTAACGCTAGATTCGGATTCAGTGACCCCAGAAACCTATGTAGGGACAATTTCATCCAGTTCCAAACATTTTACAAAATTTTGGCCGCCATATTATATCCACCATTTTGAATTACGAAAATCTGACACTAGGTTCGGATTCAGCGACCCTAAAAACCTATGTGCAGCCACTTTCACCAATATTCGTTGGAATCTAAGTAAAGGGTCCACATACCTTTATTTTTTCAAAATTTTCAAGTGAAAAATCACAATTTTGAAAATTATAACGACTTTTATGATGAAAAACAAAAGTACACTGTCAAACTATACGATTTTTTTGCACCGATGGTAGAAGAAGGTGTGGAGTTTCCTCGCGATTCCAATGTGAAAAATATCTTAAAAAAAAATTTTCTCAAAATTTTCAGATTTTTTGACATAAAGGCCGCCATGTTTAATTTTCCGGAGGAGACATTCAAATTTTGAGCTTAGATTCTGAAAGAGCATACCCAAAAATAGTAGGGAAGACCATTTTTGTTCAAAAATTCCCACCTCTTAATCATAATAAGGAGGCTTGAAAATGAAAAAAAATCAGAGTTCTTCGTCGTTAATTGGTTAATATGTATAATTATACATTCTCTATCTAAATTGACTTGGAATTCCGTAAAATCTATGGAAATAAATCCTCCAAATTCTTTGGAATTTTTTTTACACAGGCCTGAGTTGAGGAAAATATTTCAAATGGGACACCAGGTTGTGAGATTCCGAAAAAAGATCTCATACGATTGTTAAGGTAAAAATTTTACTTCAAAATGCAAAAATAAAATAGGGTTTGAATGTACAGTTATATACATCATTAAACCTTCTTTTTTATTTGCCATAATCGTCTAAGTAATACGTAAATTTTTTGGAATTTTCAAAAATTTGAATTTTCAAATCAAAAAAGAGAACAGAAGATATGAACCGATATCGAAATTTTTTTTTCTCGGATGTCAACCCAGAATATTTTTCGTAGCCAGCTCAAACGATTCGACTAATTTAACCATTTTTACTCCGCCCTATAGCATATGCATTAGGGGGATGAAACTTTTGTGAGTTACTTTTGGCTTAAAATTCTGCTACAATTAGTGAAAATATGTCGACTTCTGAAATTAGTGTTTCGAACTTCAGACTCATGTGCAGCAGAACTATTTATATAATGAGCTACTACTATAAATTTGATATTATCTTATGTTTATATTGCAGTGATTTGAAATGGAAAATATCAATCATAAAAAGTTTCTACTACAAAACTTTGGAAACTAAACGAATACGAAATTCATATGCAGCTGAAAAAATGTTAAATTACCAAGAATTATGATATTACATCTTTTATACTCAAACCCTTTCAAATTGATATCATTTCAAATTAATGAAGATCGTTTAAAAATTAACAATTCTGAAATTGCTAATCATTATTTATATCACATATATCAACTGGGGGAAACTCCCGCCCGAAACAATATCAGGCTTCGTAGCACTTATACGTTGAGTGATAGAGAATGAGAAATTCCAGTGGATCTTACACTGATCGTTCCTAACAACGGATTGGAGTTCCCCCTGGGTGTATGGCAAGGCGGGCAATAGATCAGCAGGATAGAAGTGCCTAGGATGGTAATATAACACTTTGAGAGTCGCATTTTGTCTCTATGTACCCGTAGCGTACATATTTTGAGCATCCACTGAGGACCTGACCAAGTGTTTCTGTTTCTTGATTGCACGCTCGGCAGTTGGTATCGCCTGCAGGTACATTCATTATCCGCTCGCGGTAAACTAAGGTGTCTATAACGCCGTCTTGACAGGAAAAAAGAAATCCATTAGTCTCCGATTTTAATCCAGCTCAGCAAGCCTCTACCCCCTCTATCCCGAGGGATGTGTATTCGAGGTACGGAACATCTAGGATGATGACTTCGATGGATTGCCATCATCTTGCGTGTGCTTCGGGTTATTTGCTTCCACTCATTGACGTTCCATTTTACTGCACCAAATGTGTAGAGCAGTATAGAAACGGCCAGCATATTGATCGCCTGGATCTGATTCTCTCCAGATAATTCGGAAGCCCAAAATTTTCTGAGAATTTGTACCTTTTTCCAAGGGCAATCTTTACCACACGCACATTTTGGGTTTCCGTTTGCGGTATTCCAAGATTTTTGCTCTTGGTGTATGCAAACGCAGACACACCTGTCCAGTTCGAAGCACATGCCAGTCGTTTTATAGTACCTATTTCCTGCCTCCACGAGGATGTTCAGGTCCTCTTTCGAGGAAGCAAAGAGTTTAAGGTCGTCCATTCATGAAAGGTGATTGTCCTTATATTCTCTTCTATTGGGCAAGAGGGAGATACAGAAAAGTATCGGACTTAGAGAGTCTCCTTGAACGACCCCCCTTTTGTATGTGATATGGCTTGTAGTCACTTGTCTTTTGTCGAATGTTATGATAAATCTTGTCCGCCACAAGAGGATAAGTTCTTTTAGTCACCTAACTATTTTTCGATGCACCTCCAGGCACTCAGTGAGCTTAATAAGTAGCTCATGGTTCGTGTTATCGAATGCCTTCCGGTAGTCAATCCAAGCCATGGACAGATTGCGTTGATACCTGTTCGAGTCCTGGGTAATACACCTGTCCATTAATTGGTTCTCCCTGCAAACCTGCCAGCCCTTTCTTGCATCCACGTTGTTCAACTATTGCACTCCATACTGGCTCGATGGATGTTAATATCCTCTCTTTGAGGATGTCAGTGAATAGCTTGTAGCTGGTGTTTGAACAAGCACTGGGCCTGTATTTCTTCGGACTTGACAAATCTCCGGTGGTAGAGTGCAATACCGTGCGTCCATCCACTACCCACTGCGGGACGGGTTGTTCTCCGTTTAAGAAAGTAGTAAATATACGAGCTAGATGTTGGTGCGAAGAAGTGAACTTCTTTCACCAAAAGTTGTTGACTTTATCTAGCCCTAGGGCTGAAAAGTTCTTGGTTCTTGCTATAACTTTCTTTACTTCTTCAGCAAAAATTAATGAACACTCTTTCTCTGGACCTAGTAACCTGTTCCTTTGGCAAAAGTTATGAAACAGTAATATATCTGAAGCGTCTCCATTTAGCTGTTAAGTATCTCCATATACTTGCTCCCAGAAGACTTGAATCTCTTCTCGACTAGGTGGATTTTTAACAGCATGTGACGAATTATCGAATAGGCGGAAAGAATGAGTAGAATAGGTGGAATTTTCCTGAATCCACTTTACTTTCTGTTTAAGGCGCTGTTTCGCTGTTGAAAGAGACCTTATCTTTTTCGTCCAGTGCTGCTTGATGGTCAACAGTTTACACATGTTCAGCGTGTGATTTGCTTTATTTAGGTTGCGAGCAAGTGCCCTAACTTGTGGAGTGCATTTTTTATTCGGTGTTATGTAGCTTCTCGCGCACTGAATATTTGAGGCATGCCGTCTCGCCGTTTTAATTTTAAACAGAAGCTGTGCAATACGGTCGCTATTCTTACTCAGACGTACTGAAGTATCGTTACTTCTATTGTCGCTAAGCAGGGAGACCACCTTCGCGTAAACTACACAGTTTCATATTCCAGAGATTAACATCTTCGAGTATCAAATCGGGGAGAGCAGTATGAGCTTCAGCTTATGTGTCTATCCTGAGAATGACTTTCTGGTGGATAGACCTCCTACTTCTCATGTTGGCATTATCGGCAATGTGCAAAGGTGGTTTTGCTGGAACAGGTGGAATGTTTGCTCGAGGATGTTGCTCTTCTTCTTGTTGATAAAGAGCTTCATGCCCGTGTTTTCGCGGAAAGTGAAACTGATCTCTTAAATACTTGGGGGTTTTATGAGCATATTCCGTGTGCATATTGACCCAACGGTCATGTAACCTCTGCGTGAATAATCTTCGCGCCGGTGAACTTCTTTACCATCAGGTAAGGATGTCCCTCCTGAGTTAGTCCGACCATTTGAATTGCTGTTCTCGTGTTGGTCCGGGGCCATTGTCTGGTCGTCGCTTCGGTTCGGTCTTATTGCCACTCCCAACTGAGCCATAGCCTCCATCCGAGAGAGGACTATTGTGGGTGGCACTGAGCGATACTGGTGTCGTAACAGCATAATTCGTTGCATTGAGGAGTTAGCCCAAAGCAACGTGGCTCACTGCAAAAGCCGAAGCTCTCGGCCGATGTGGTCGCCACATCCCTATTTTATTATTATTAATATTCATTAATATTATATACAAATAATATTTTATTATGAATTGTTATTTCTATACTCAAATCATTTGAAATTTCAACTGTTTTAAGTTAATCTAAATTGTTTATAAATTGATAATTCTTGCATTGTTGAACATCATAATTGATAATTATAACAATGATTAACAATTTAAAAATTGTTAATTTTGAAGGATTCAAAATAACTTAGAATGATTAACGTAATAATAATAATAATAATGAAATTAACTATGATCAAATTGTTAATCATTATTGTCAATAATATAAATCAGGGATGCCCAGATAGGGGGAAATTTCCGTCGGGTAAACATGTGCCGCATCCACCTCTGTTTCTACTGGAGGGCAGGTGTGGTGGTAGAATCTATCCTCTGTGGCCTCAGAGAAGTGAGATTCTCGCAAGCCTCCACAACCATTTCCGCTCCCCTTCGTATTCATTCAGATTCCAAAGTTTTTTTGTAAAAACTTTTTTTCTATAAATTGCGAAAAAGTGCCAGTTTTTCCACCTGTTTTTGGTGTAAGAAGTGACCGATTTTAGGTCGATGACGTGGCGCATGCGCAGTGCCGACCTTTCCGGGCAACAGTGAAAAAACTGCACGGATGCAGTGGAAATAGTAAATGGACACTTTGACAAAAGTGAGGGACAGTGAAAAAAGTAAATAAAGTGCAAACTACTTCGTGTTACTCTGGGTGTGTTCGTGCTGCCTCGGGTGTGCTCGTGCATCGTGCGCAGCCAACTTCATTCTATTTACCGACGCCGGCCCTAACCTACAACTCCGTCAGTTTCTCCAACAAGACGGTGTTATTGTTGCGTCAATCGACCAAAAATCGCCTTCTTTCCACACAAAAAACAGGTAAACAAAAACAAGCACTTTTTAAACAAATTATAGAAAAAGTATCGTGTCCCACACATTGAAAAAGCGACGATTTGAAACTCGCGTGATAACTTCACACTCGTTTTAAATCACTCGAGTTTTCAACTTGTAGCGCAATATACTATTATGATGGATATTTCCTATTTTGAATTACTGTAATATAAATATAAAATAATATCAAATTCATAATAGTTGCCGGCAAGCTTGAACTAACTTCGAATTTATAGAAAAAATATCAAGGGCGCTTCTAAAAAAGTTCACCATTTTAGGCAACGAGATGTTTGAAAACAAATTCCAAACTGCCTAAAAAATATTTTCTGATCAGGAGTCGTCCATACATTACGCAACGCTCTTTACACATGAGTCGGAAGTTCGGAACACTAATTTCAGAAGTCGACACATTTTCACTAATTATAGCAGAATTTTATGACAAAAGTAACTTGCAAAAGTTGTATCCCCCTAATGCATGTGCAATAGGGAAGAATGAAAATTACCAAACTAGTTGAATCGTTTAAGCTGGGAGCGAATAATTTGTGGGTTGATATCCGAAAACAGAAATATGAGAAAACAAAATTTTGAAATCGGTTAGTATCTTTTTTCTCTTTTTTTATTGGAAAATTCACATTTTTGAGAATTCCACAACATTTCTCTATTGCTTCGAAGATTACGGCGAATTTTTTCTATGTACAGTTTTTGCTAGTGAATAATAAAAAAAAATTTGCTTAATTTAGAATTATTTGAAAATGGCCAAAAACAGGTATCAATAAATTTTGTGATGCTTCTAATATGAAATTCTGCCACAATTAGTAAAAATATTTCACTTTTTTAAATTAGTGTCATTTGACTCTTTTAATTCAAAAAGGTTGACATTTATTTTGATTGATTCAATCAGTCATTTTGACTGATATAAACTGTACCTTTGACTGATTAAACCAGTCACTTTTGATTGACTGAATCAGTCATTCATGCCTTATTATAATTATTTCATCAAATGAAGGAATTCAATTAGGAATATTAATATAGAAATAATTGCTATTTATATACATATATTCATTCAAACTTTGTCGACACCTTAAGTCAACCCCCTGTACATAAAGTACTCAAGTACTAATAATATAATAATTTATTCAATATTGCAGAGTACAATTTTTAGAGTTGTCACTGAATTTTCTGACTTTTTGTTAGGCACTTTATATAAATAGGACTTTATGAAAATATAAAAAACTTCAGTGAATTTGCGTCGCAAACATTCGTAATGTAGTGCAACTTGAAAAGGGTATCAAAAGCTGATAGGGGAGATCCATTGCCGTCTATTTCTGCTTTCTGGCTATCTGCAATCATGGAACATTCATCTCCAGCCTCCGATTGAATACATAAGATATAAGGCTGAAGCCTGCCTTGAGTTGTTTTCAGCAGTTTTTGAATAAGGTCATCGACGTTTATTTCGCTCTGAGAATAAAAAAAAAAAAACGTTTTAAGGATGTGTCATAGATAAACGTTTATTTTTTAGCCTGCTGGCCTTAAAAAATTGTCTTGTTTACACTTCCATTTTTACAGAATTTTCTCAAAAAATAACCCTTAAAAAATATACTATTTCTCCTATTGCATTTCAGAATAAACACAGAAAAAACTGAGGGATCAGTAATGTTGCGGCTCAAGTGAAACTTGGGATCATTCAGAACTTAGGCTCTAAAGGAACTATTATTAAGGGTTCCTTTTCAGTTTGTTCATATCCGATAGATGGCCATTGGCGGTTGCCAGCGTTTTCAACTGCGCATGTGTCGAGAAGCGCGGGCCGATTTGAAATCAGTAAATACTATGAATAGACACACAGATAAATGTTACCAAAGGTTTTTCATTCTTATTTAAAACAAATTAAATAGAATTATAGAAATACCTAGCTTCTTGAAAAAATCTTATATTAACCTAATACAGCAAGTGTCTATTATATCATTTTGAATAGTCCCGCGCTTCTTGTGCATGCTCAGTGGAAAACTTTCGATTTGCAACATAACCTTAAAAACTGTCACATTTCATGTGCGATATCTTCCTTTCAAGAATTACTAATGTTTCTGATTTTAGTTTCTTCATTAAATTTTTTCCAGTGCAATATTATTTAATTCAAATTATAAAGCAAAATGTGCATCATTAACTTATACAGCATGAGGCAAAGTATGCTATAAGACTATAAGTAAATAATCCATATAGCACAATTCCCAAAAAAAACCAAGTCTGTCCGAGGTTTTTTCGGGTAAAGCATAGGTCTGAACCTTGGACAAACCTGGTTTTTTCGGGAAGTGTGCTATGTGGGTAATACCTTACGATCTTCGATCCAACTTTGGTGTCAGAATGCGTGAAGCATAACATGCAGGAAATATTCCCAAGAAATTGGAGGATTCATTTCGGAATTCCAAGTCAATCTAGATAGAGAATGCACAATTATCAGGTGCGCAAATAGGTTTTTGCTATTTGTCGATAGGTGGCTCCAGCAATAAGTACGGGTCGATTTTGACATATCCGAAACGTCATAAACCAAGCTTAGACATGTGGTGAACAAACCGTTTGGACACATGAATGACCTTTGTTTTGGCCTCATACTTTTGTTTGTGTGAAAATGTCTGATTTTGTGCCAAATAATCGTCATTTGCGGGAATTGGTGATTTTTTTCTTTCATCCGAAGAAAACGGCGAATGAAGCGCATGAAAAGCTCGGAAAAGTTTAAGGAGATGCTGCTCTAAGTGAAACAACGCAGAGAAGATGTTTGATGTTTACATTTTTTTTTCTCCATTTTTTTTCATCTATCTTTTTTAAGTTGTTCATTCTTGCCAAACGCAAAAAGAGCTTGCTTCAGCATTAGGAAAAACAAGGAACTTTGGTTCCTTACGATTTTCAGCCAAGGGACGTTGAGCGTCGTTTTTTCGCTTGTGAAGAACTGCTTCAGCGGCAAAACATTAAGGGGTTTCTTCATCGCATCGTGACGGGTGATGAGAAATGGATTCATCACAGCAATCCAAAGAGAAGAAAGTCATGGGGACTGTCCGTTCATGCTCGACTTCATGTTGCAGAACCCGTTAAAACCTACCTGGAAACGCTCAAATGGAAAGTTCTGCCCCACCTGCTGTATTCCCCAGATATTGCGGCGTCTGACTATTACTTTTTCCGGTCGATGGCATATGGCTTGGTTGATCAGCAGTTCCGCTCATATGAAGACATCCAAAAATGGCTTGATTTGTGGATAGCCTCAAAAGATGAACACTTTTACCGGAACGGTATTCGGACTCTATCAGAAGGATGTGAAAAATTTGTAGCTAACGATGGGCAATACAATTACCACCGTTATAAAAGAGACTTGGATATTGTTCGTGAATTTCGTTGAGCAAGAGGATCACCTTTAAAATCCATTCGCTTCGATCCGGCCGTGTTTCCTTTAGAGCTTCCATTATGAGATCTTATTGATGTGAAGATGGGAGTGTGCAACCTACCCAGAGTTTCTGAAAAAATATAGAGGCATTTAGACGTAATTACGAAATAAAAGTTAGGCTTGAGACAAATAATGCTATAAACACATGCCTTTTCTCTCATTTCATCTACGGAAATTAAACTAGCAGAAGTATTGTCCGACATTCCATAAGTGAGCTCTCCTCAATTCTTGGATCTCTATATTCATTTTCTACCAAAATGTTGATTTTTCAAGCCAACAAGACGAATTTTCGGCATAAAAATATTAATTAAAATTATGAATCTTATACAAAAAAAATAATTTTTCATAGTATTTTAACTTTAATTCAAGTAGCTCACTCTCCTACCCAAAAGATGAATATTCAATTCTTGAGCTGTTTTGCTCTCTGAAATAAAATCGGTAAAATGTAACTAATTACTAGTGAAATTTTTCAGATCGTATTACCAAAAAGTGAGACATTAAAAATTGATAGAAAAATACTAATTCGAGTAGTCGAGGTATTTTCTGATTTAATAGTGGAAAACAAATTGCCTAGTGGAAAAAAAACTATTTTGAACCGTATATGCGATTTTTTTAAACTCATACTCATGCAAAACGTGAAAAATAAAAAAAAAATTCATAAGTGACGCAATGGTGTAACATTTTTGACTCTATTGCTCTATTGCTCTATTTGACTCTATTGTGTCATTATTATAAAAATAAAGCCTTCAAATTGTTCGAATAATGTTAAGAAAAATAAGCATTTTTGCAATCTTAAAAATATAAAGTATCAATATGGAACAATATAATAATTATACATATTCAGAGTTTTAATGCGCTACTTTTTCACAGAGTTCTGTTTTTTTATTTTCAAACAAATTTTCAGTTTTTTTTTTCATACAAAATCGCAATTGTCTATCAAAATTTTTTTAAGTTTGTTTGCCTTGAATAAGCTTAAGATTGAACAAGTATGAAATCTAGTCACTAATGATTAGTAGAAAATTAATAATTCGATTAGTTGAGATATTTCCTAACTCAGTTATGGAAAGGAACTAATTGCTTGATGCAAATGAAAAAAAAATTACTCAGGACACTATTGTATAATAGTTAAAAAATGTTTCAAGAAGAAAAACGTGAAAAATAGAAAAATTTAATAAAGCGACGAGATGGCGCAGCATTCTTAATTCTGTTTACAAAATAAGAAGGTCATATTTTGACATTGTAAACGTGAACTAGTCTGCCTTAATTTAAAAAGACTATAAAATTGAACCTTTCTTTTAAAAAAAACTCGGTCCATTTTGCAACATTTTTTTTATAGATTTTTGAAAACTTTTTAGGGGACGGTGGGGAGTTGTGGGCCGTGGGGAGTCGTGGGCCACCTTAATCTTCGCCATGTTGTGGGTGGTTGGACTGCTTTAAACACTGCCAAAAAAACTCTTTTTGTGTAAGCTCACTTTGTGAACTCGACTCATAGTCTCAACACGCGTAGTTAGTATTTTGACATTGTTGATTAAAGAAATCAAAATAAAAGTTTGCGTACAACTCAAGTGGTTAATATTCGAAGTCCCGTTGTGCAGCATATTTCAAAGGTAAGTTAGTGCAAAATATTCCTTGACCAATTGGCTTTAAATTCAATCAAACAATTTCGGTAAAACATTCATTGTGTGTGTGGCAATTCGGTCATTTCGTAAATGTCGGCTGTGGGGAGTTGTGGTCCACCATTAGTGGGGAGTCGTGGGCCAAACGTTCTTAATGCGTATTTCAATTTTTGAAGTGAAACTTCTTTTCTCTTTTTCTGAAAAGTGAGGTTAGAGTGAATTTAGAATGTAAATTGTGTTGAAACAATGAATGTCAATCGGAATAACACAGTTCACTGCAACATGTGCGACCGTGCGGTGCACTTGAAACGTGTCAACATGGGGACCGGATATTATACTTGCATACATTGTGAATCAGAATAATTTTTCTTAAATCTTTTTAAAATCATTAATTCTTATTTCCTGCAACTTGCATAAACATAAACTACTGGAATATGCCATTTTCTTTTATTTATTGTCATGGCCCACAACTCCCCACCAAAATCACAAATATCGCATTAACGAATTTCATTAATTGTGGTCTCCAGTTGATGTATTGAGAAGTTTACTACAAATACCAGTTCATACATTGAAAATTTATCGATGTTCAGAGAAGTTATGTCTCGAAAACAAAGCGTGGCCCACAACTCCCCACTCTTCCCTATATATTTATATTTTTATTTGAACATCCATTATCTTAGTTAAAAATTAATTTCTTTCCTGACACGTGACAGTCAGCCATAAGGTAACCTCTATATTAAAATAAGAATGAACAGAAGTTAAAAAGTAGATTTCTTATTTTATCGACCATCGATAATTATTTCGATCTATGTACTTTTACTATTAATACCAATATAAGTTGTCATTAAAGGTATTATATATTTGGTTGTTATGACTGACTTTCTCAAAAATGGCGTAAAATAAAATGTATTTCAGTAATTTATCTACATTTCTAATCCAGCCTCAGATGTTCTTCTTTATCATGATATGCGCCTTATATTTCCTCCGATATCATTGTATGAACTATATTCTTCTATATGAGATTATATGAAAATGTTACTGTCGGATTAACTCTCAATACTCAAATTTGAAAAAATATAAAGTAAGAATTAATTGAATGTTTTAATGAAAGTTATAGCTCCAGGCTTCTCATTTTGTGAACTGATTGATTAATTTTTTTTTCAAGTGTTTGTGACGTTGTGCAATGACTATATATGAATTAAGTTATCAAAATGATATGCAAATATATTTTAATTTTTTCAAATTAGTTTTAAAGGTTAAATAGTTTAAAAGATTAAAATAGAAATGCAATTTCAAACAAAAAATATATAATGTTTATGATTTCTTTCAAATACCTCTATTGCAATTATATAATCTTTTTAAATGTCTGTGACGTTGTGAAATTACTATATCTGAATTCAATTTTCAAACGGATGTATAGATATATTGTAATTCTTTTTAAATTAGTTCAATAGGTTATTAATATTTAAATGAAATGTATAGAAATGCAATTTTAAATTTAAAGGAGAATAAAATGTAAAAATTATTTGATTGTTTTAATGAAAATAATTGTGCAATGCTTTTTATGTTATGAACTGCTTAATTAATTATCAACTGATTCTATTAAAACTTGTATTTTCTGAAAGTAGTTCGAAAGGTTGCGAATATATCAGATTTTCAGAAATAAAAGTTAAAATTTGAAAAAATGTAAAGTAAAAATTATTTTAATGTTTTAATGAAAGTTATAGTTTAATGCTTCTTATTTTTCAAACTGATTGATTTTTAGTAATTACGTTTTTTTTTATTTTAGAAATACGATAATATTGTAAAAACAAAACGTATTCACTTAGACGAGACAAAAAGTTTGGTCTATTGACAAACACTATTTGGCTGAATGAACTAAACTTGTTTAAAGTTTATAAAACAAACAAAAAAACACTTCCAATTTTTGCAATACTAATTCATGAACGAATGAAGATTAAGCTGTTAAACAAAAACTATTTTTAATAAACTGAAAATTGGTCTCCATAATGCTGAGCATATAGGTTTATACCGCCAAACAAAATCTTTCTTGGGGTTGTTATGATTGTTTTGAGTTTGCTTGGTTAGTCATTTATTTTTTACATGATTAGGTTTCGAATGCTAAGCTTTGCTCAAGAATTTATAATATTTTACATGTATGAATTTTCTTCGGCTTGAGTTCTGGAAGAATTTGAATTGGTCCTTTATCCATCGCACCAAGCTATTCTCCTCCGCATTCAGGAGGGAGAGGAGGACATTTCGGTTAACTGAAAATTTAAAATGAGTTCGTCTTATTGCTTAATACCAATATTTTCAACTTGTTCGCTCAAAAGCGAGCCTAGCAGCGCTTCTCTCGGTGACGAGACATACTGGGATCTCCGTCACGTCGACCACCGCTGCTCTCAACAGTTCAGTTCTGTGCCGTCAAGCAAGAGGAGAGGACGCTACCGTTTAGTTGCTAATAACATTGAATTACAGTCTTAATTTGTACGTTTAGAGTCAGTGAAATAAATAAGAGAGTTCAACAAAAGAAGGAAGTTATTTGGTCGACCACACCCATCTCCCGAAGAACAATCATAAAGCGAACATTTGGTCACTTCGAGCCGGAAGGAATCACCACTTGAAAAAATCTACATACATCGATATGTAAGTAACAGAAAAACACAGGCAGTTAAGTGAGAAAATCCAGCATTGCATATTATTTATCTAAAATTCCAATCACGATAAATTTGGGTGAACACGTGAATGCATTTATGTGACGGAAAAGGGGGGTAATATCGATGGTGAGGGCGATGATTGAACAGTGGCGTGAAACAAGTGAGCGGAGTGGGTGATTGTGACAATAGGAATACATTCCGAAGAATACATTATATAAGAATACATATAATAATAATAAGAATACATTGCCACCACTTTTAGTAGGGATGCCACCATTTCAAGTTTTGGTTATCAATATTGTCTATCTATGTATATGTATGTGTATATGCTGTACCTTCCTTCTTTCCTACTTCTCTACATTCCGCTTTCTCTCAGGCCTCGGAGTTCATATTCAACGTATATTCATCCATCTCACTTTCTCTCCACACGAGTATTTTAGATCCAATTTACTTATTTTACTTCTCACTTTTACTTCTTCTTTTCACTTTTCCTTTTACTTCTTTTACTTTTACTTCACTACATTTCGCTCTCTCTCGGGCCTTGAAGTTTATATTCACCGTCTATTTATCCATCTCACTTTCTCTCCATACGAATATTGTTGAACCCCTCTACTTCTTTTACTTCTTACTTTTACTTCTTCTTTCTACTCTTTCTTTTACTTCTTCTACCTTTCACTTTAATTTATTTTACACTTCGTCTCTCAACCAGTGCAATGAAGAACAAAAAAGCGGCTGCGCCTTATTCAATCTATGCATCCACTCCGACCAGTGCGTCGATCTTATGCTTCGACTCGCACCCAGTGCGTTGAACTTATGCTTCGACTCGCACCCAGTGCGTCGAACTTAATGTGTCTACTCGCACCCAGTGCGTCGAACTTATGCTTCGACTCGTACCCAGTGCGTCGAACTTATGCTTTGACTCGCACCCAGTGCGTCGAACTTATGTGTCGACTCGCACCCAGTGCGTCGAACTTATGCTTCGACTCGTACCCAGTGCGTCGAACTTATGCTTCGATTCGCTGCATAGCGTCGAACGTATGCTTCGACTAGCTACATCGCGTAGATTAGCTCATACCACGCGAATTTGGAAAAGGCAAACCGAGAGTTTCGACCCGCTCTAAGCGGCGACGATCATAAATAAAATTTATCAATCACTTACAGGGAGATGAACCCGATTACTTCCCAGCGAGCTTTGGTACGAGTCATCCAACATTCAACCCGAATAATAACTGAGATGCCTGATGAGAAGTGGACAGGTGGGCTAATCCAGAGCCGATTCGAGCTGTTAGAGGGCTATTGGGCCGACTTTATGTCAAAGCATGTCGAACTTCTCATGATCGAAGATTTGCAGGATGATCCTTACTTTTTGGACAACCAATATTCGGAGGTGGAAAACCTATACATAGCTGCGCGAGGCCGTCTCTATGACCTTCGCTCCAAACTCAATCCTGCAATAACCACCTCAACGAGTTCGCCAAGGGCTCCAGCAGCTGGAGCAACTGGATCTGGCAACGCATCCACGATGTCTCGCCTACCGAGAATCACAATTACACCCTTTAGCGGCAAGCGTGAGGATTGGGAACCGTTTCGAGACATGTTTCGCTCCCTGATTCATTGTGATCCGACACTCACTGACGTGGAAAAATTTTACTACTTGAAGACTGGAGTACAGGAAGAGGCCAAGATGGCTCTCGACCTTATTCAAATCACTCAGGACAATTACGCCTTTGCCTGGTCAATATTAGAGGCACGTTACGATCATCGTCGTCTGCTTGTTCAAGAGCACTTGAAAGCCATCAAAAGATTACCTCATTTAAAAGACGAATCCGCTACAGGATTGCAGAAATTTGTGGATGGACTTGAGCGACACCGTAGTCAGCTTGCCTTGCTAGAACGACCAGTTGACTCTTGGGATGACTGGATGATTTCGATCGCTGATGACGTCATGGATTCTCACACCAAGCGCTGTTGGGAAGAAGAGCTCACGAGGCTCGATAACGGTCAAACAGGGCGCAACGCATATCACCCAACGTTCGCTGAACTCATCTCGTTCCTTCGAGGCAGATGTCGCACTCTTCAGTCTCTAGAAACTGGGCGTTCGCAGAGGGTATCAGAGGTTACTTCCAGCAGACCACGCCATGCAGTAACTGGATCCCGATCTCTCAAAGTCTTTGCAACAACTTCGCCTTACACATGCGCTGTCTGTGGAGCTAACCACTATGTCGGAAGATGTGGGCAGTTCCAGAAAATGACCCCCAACGAACGTAGAGATGTAGCCGTCAAAGCACAACTCTGCTTCAATTGTCTAAAGGTTGATCATGCCGTTCGAACCTGTCCATCGCTCATCTCGTGTCGCACCTGTGGGGCATTCCACCCAAAGCTCGCAAGGAAGACACCTTGACCCATGCATCCAATTCAGGCCAAATGAACATTACGCGGCAATGACAATCACTACTTCCAACAGCAATGGTCATCCTGAGTGATGGAGGTAACCGTACGGAGAGGGTGAGAGCGCTCATTGATCCATGCTCAGAATCAACTCTTGTGAGCGCAAGACTAGCTCGCAGGCTTGGCAATCAAATTCAGTCAGTCGAAGTCGGAATCGCTGTAGTCAATGGTCAAGTTATCGATGCCGCAAGGCTCCAGACGTCAGTCTACATCAAGATCAACCCAAAACTTCCACCAGTCTCAGGCTGGCTGACCCAGACATGTTCAGACCGGGACCAGTCGACGCTATCCTCGGAGCGGATATCTACAGTCGTGTGCTCTTACCGAGCCTAATCAAACAGGGAGATCTTGTCGCTCAAAAGACGGTGTTCGGGTGGGTATTCACCGGGACTATCCAGGCTTCCTCGTCGGTGGCACAAAGGCTCACGCTCTACACTGTCCAGTCACCCGATGACACCAAACCATGGCATGAACAATTGATAGACCTGATGCAGAAGTTTTGGTCAATCGAAGAAATTCCTCGAACTGTAAGAAAATCTCGCGAGGTCGAAGCTTGCGAAAGTATATTTCAGAGCATGCATCACCGTGAAAAGAGTCTCTCGAATGCCAGATCAGCATTAGCCTCAGTCCACCGTCGAATGCAACGTGATCCGGGTTTCTCTACTGCATACGTCAAATTCATCGCAGACTATCTCCAGTTGGGACACATGAGAGAGCTCACACCACAAGAGTTGAATGAGTCTACTGTCCAAGGGAACTACATCCCCCATCATGGAATTTGGCAGCGACAGGACAACGGCAAGAAATTGCGGGTGGTCTTCAACGCGTCTAGCTCTACATCGACCGGACGCAGTTTGAATGACGTCCTTTACCCTGGGCCCAAACTTCAAAATCATCTAGCAGCCGTGGTGATAAGATGGAGGATGAACCGAGTGGCGTACTGTGCCGATATCAGAATGATGTTCCGCCAAATTCGGATACTCCCGAACCACGTACACTTGCAAAGGATCATCTGGAGTCCATCAGCTGCCGAGACTCAACGACACTACGTTCTACTCACTGTCACATATGGGGAAACTTGCGCGCCATACCTGGCGCTCAGGACCCTCAGGCAATTGTGTGATGACGAAGGCCGCGCTCTGCCCGAGGCTGTCGATTCCATCGAGAAGGACCTCTATGTGGATGACTTTTTGGGAGGCGCTATTGACGTCAAATCCGCTCGCAGGAGAATCAATCAGTTGAATACCTTGCTTAAGGCGGGCGGCTTCGAGCTGAAAAAGTGGCTCACTCCCATAACTGTCGTAGCCAAAATGTTCCTTCAAGACCTCTGGAAGAAGAAGCTTGATTGGGATCAAGAACTAACAACGGACCTGGCATGTCATTGGAGACAGTTTCGAAACGACCTGCACGACGTCTCTACTCTCGCTCTACCTCGCTGGCTGGGACACAATCAAGCGAACAAACTTCAACTCCACGTTTTCTCGGACGCAAGCAGCCGTGCTCTCGCAGCCGCCGTGTACGCGAGTGTATTCGCTGATTCAGACTCGACGGAAGTTCATCTTGTCATTGCAAGAGGCAAGCTAGCCTCTCTTAAGGACCTGAGCCGCTCAAAGAACACTCGCATGACCATACCGAGGCTTGAACTACGAGCGGCTCTCTTGGCTGCACAACTTTTGCAAACCACAGCACAACAACTGAACGTCGCTTTAGAAGACTGCCGTGCCTGGACAGACTCACAAGTTGTTCTACACTGGTTGCGCTCAGAAGAACCAGTCGGCAATGAACTAGTGGACAATTACATCAGTCACGTACAGGAGTTGCTGCCCAAGGAGATATGGGATTACGTACCATCCGCTGAAAATCCAGTCAACATAGCCACCAGAGGCACCTCTCCTTCCAACCTTGCTCAAAACCAGCTGTGGTGGCACGGCCCTGCATGGCTCACCGATCCTCCTGAATCGTGGCCGAATGTTGCAGATAAAACCTTAGATGACTTCTTAGAGTTAAGACGACCATCGTTGGAGCGTATGCAATGCTTGTCAATTCAAGTCGTAGAGAAGGACATCTGCGAACAGTTTTCCAATTTGTTAAGATTGCTCAAAACACTGATTCGCTGCCGACGACTGTTCAAACTTAATTATGACTCTACACCTGCTCCATTATCTCCGCTCACGGCCAAGGAAATCGACTGCGAGTTCTTAATGCAAGTCAGAACAAGACAACAGAAAGACTTTCCACATGAAATAGAACTCATCAAGCAAGGCAATGCACTTCCAAAAAGGAATCGCTTGAGAAGAATCAATCCTTTTGTTGACGATCAAGAAGTCCTTCGAGTTGGGGGCAGGCTTCTGAACTCAAATCTTTCATTCGATGAGCAACATCCCGTCATCCTAGATGGACACTGTCACCTCTCTGGATTGATGATCGATTGGGCCCACACCAAAGCACTGCACGGAGGCTTTCGATTGACTTACTCATGTCTCATACGCCGAGCATGGGTCATTGGAGGCAGATCAAAAGTCAAAGCGATGTTGCGCACCTGTACCGTGTGTTTGAGACTCTCCAAGCGGCCGATGATTCAACAAATGGCCTCATTGCCCCCGCAAAGAGTTACACCTGCTTGACCCTTTTCACGTACCGGCGTCGATTACACCGGGCCATTTCAAATACACCGATCCAAAGGAAGGGGCGTAGCCACCTTCAAAGCGTACGTCGCAGTGTTCGTCTGTCTTGTGACGAAGGCCATTCACCTCGAACTAGTGGGTGATCTCACTACAGCATGTTTTCTCGGGGCTCTAGCTCGATTTATTGGACGTCGAGGGAAACCCACTGAGATCTGGAGTGATAATTCAACGACGTTTCATGGCGCTGATGCTGAGTTAAGGCGACTGCTCAAAGAGGCTGAGATCGACTGGGGGTGCGTGGCCGAGTCTTTGGCCAAAGACGGAATTGATTGGCGCTTTATTCCACCCTCCGCTCCACACTTTGGGGGCATATGGGAGGCAGGAGTCAAGTCCGTGAAAACTCACTTGCGGAGAGTCGCCGGTTCCACTCGCTTCACCTATGAGGAGTTCTACACTCTTCTGGTCGGAATCGAAATGATTCTGAATTGTCGACCTCTGACGCCACTCTCGGGAGACCTCGACGACCTCGATGTCCTTACTCATGCGCATTTCCTTGTTGGCAGTCCGCTTATATCGATCCCGGAGCCCGGCAGTGCAGAAGCCAACCTCGATCGCCTGTCTCATTGGGAGCTAGTTCAGGCAACACGTGACAAGTTCTGGACTAGGTGGAGCAGAGAGTACCTGAATACCTTGCAGCAGCGCAACAAATGGACCTCTCCGCAACCCAACCTATCCAAGGAAGATGTGGTAATCTTGCTTGATCCGTCGCTGCTTCGGCCTAATGGACAGTGGCCGATTGGTCGAATCCTGGAGTTTTATCCTTGTCCAGACGGATTAGTCAGGGTGGCATCGGTTAAGACCGCCAGTGGGACGTACACCAGAGCAATTTCAAAATTAGCCAGAATTCTGCCTCATAACTCTTCATCCGGAACCTCCAACGTCACCCCCCCCCCCTACGGCGGGCGGCTCCTGACCAGAGGATTCATCGTTCCAGGAACGAGACGGGCGGGATGTTCGCTCAAAAGCGAGCCTAGCAGCGCCTCTCTCGGTGACGAGACATACTGGGATCTCCGTCACGTCGACCACTGCTGCTCTCAACAGTTCAGTTCTGTGACGTCAAGCAAGAGGAGAGGACGCTACCGTTTAGTTGCTTATAACATTGAATTACAGTCTTAATTTGTACGTTTAGAGTCAGTGAAATAAATAAGAGAGTTCAACAAAAGAAGGAAGTTATTTGGTCGACCACACCCATCTCCCGAAGAACAATCATAAAGCGAACACAACTATTGTTTTGAGAGCCAAATTTGAACCAAAATTAATTTGGGAAGCTTTGAAAGCTTTTATTGCACCTGACACATGTCTGATCAATAAATAAAATTGTAATCCGTGTCGATACATCAAAGCCCAATATTATCGACACAAAAAATTCATTAGATGCAATAAAACTAAAACCTAATATTTGAAATTTCAAATAAAAGAGTAAAAACTTTCAACCAAAAATAGAATAACTACAATTTCAGAATAAAAGTTAATTTTGAACAAAAAAAGACAAACGATTTTCCGAAAGAATAGTTAAATTTTTGAAGTAAATAGTTGAGGTGTCAATCAAATAATTGAATTTTCTACCGAAGTAGTTCAACTTTTCAACAAAAATATTAATTTTGAAAGAGCGTGAAGAAAAAAATTCTGCTTTTTCCTTTTGCGACGGGCGAGGGGGTCTGAAATGCTCCTCATAGGTGCCAAAAATGATTTTCTGAAAGTTTAAATAAAGTGAAGGTGCTTATGTCGTCTAGACCTTTTCAAAAAATATCATATGATCGCGAAATCAATTAGAAGTACCGAATGATGGCCAAAATTAGGGAAGATGGCATCTTACTTGTTCTTTTAAGATCAATAAATATTTTGTCATAATCCGGGTGAACCCTTCAAGCTGTATACTGCTATAATTCAAAGTGCTTATGAAGTACAGATTTGATAGAAACATATCTCATGTTCTCACACTGAAGTTAAAATACAGGAAATGGTAAAAATCACAACAAATACTACGTTCTATCAACCTAATCTAAAAATTTAAGTTCACGCACTCAAGTCATACTAACGCAAAAAGACTAGGACTAGTAATAAAAGTACAATCCACTTTATCAATATCTGGCATGTACGAGTGTAACGTTTATGTTCAGAAACTTACTGAAACACAAGAAAATGTAATACAGTATTCTACTTGACCTAATTAGGTGAGAAGTTTTATATGAATGAAATGGAAATTTGCTTTTAAAAACTGGCAAGTCTTTTCGGCTCTGAAAACACAATCTGATGGATCCATCCCTTGTTTCAGATGATCTCTTTTATACATGTTTCGATAGCTTGAGTGTGACATGAAATTTTGAAAATATCAGAGAGGGAAAGGTGAGCTATGTCTTTCTTGGTGAATTCTAGTTAGTCTTCTTCTCACATCGCTTTTGTTCCAGGAGGATCCGCTACAGCCCAAATGCTCCAATCGATGAGGTCCCGGTGATCTTTGGCATCAAAATTCAGAACAAGAATTTCGGATTTTCTAATTCCTTCTTTACCAGATGTTCATGCTAAGAGAATACGATATACTGCTTGCCTAAGAGTTTTTTTTTGCCTTTTGTCGCACAGCATAGCAAGCAGAATATTTCCTGTCTGTCCGAAGTATACACTATTTTGAATCACTTCGTGGATCGTGCGAGGGATGGTTTATTCCACCCGTCAATGGCAGTTTTCAATAGTTGCGTATACACATGTATATACGTATCCGTATATGTATATACATGGGTATACGTATATGGTTTATTTGCAAACCTGATGTCTGGGCGCCAGCCAGGACCCTATAGCGAAAAAAATTTTAATTGATGACCCGGCAAAATTCTCAAAGGAAAACCAAAAATACAAAATTTTAGCGAAACCTGAAAACCAAAAAAAAAAAAAAAAGAAAAGCTAAGAGAGCATGGGGAAATAGGGGTGGTTCTTAAAGAAAAATCACAGCGGCCAAATCTGAACGAATTTTCGGTATTTATTAAGCAAATGACAAGAGGCGACAAAATTTTACTATTATACGATTATCTTCCAACAATCCCTAACGCGTGCCACGATTAGAGCTCTGGGTCGAAAGTTACGCATTTACGTGACCAGGCGGCCATATGGTTGAATACCGTGCGCGAAGTAAATTGTAGCGAACACAGAATCAAGCCGACGCGATAGACCGGAAGAGATAAGCCCAAGGAAGAAAAATAATGTCGCTGCGCACTGACTCGATTTTCATTGTAATAAGGATTGGATAAGGCGTAATGACTTGAAACGCGAAAACACGCCGAGAAAAAAGAAAAGCACTCCTAGAACGGTCAAGCCAGGCCATGAGTCGAGTCATCGCGTCGCTCGCCGATTCACAAAAGAAAAGAAAGGGTTACCTTCTGCTTAGTTCCGGACATTTTCCTCGGTTATCTATCAATTCCATATAAATCCAAAATAATATCCCAACGAATTGTCCAATGATATAATCAGTCTGATCCAAAAAAAAATCCAATATAAAAGAAAAATCCAATCTAGAAATCACGACTGACACGAGGCACTTGCTGCCGCTAGTAGACCAAGAACGTAAGTGAACGTCCTCATGCGACGTACCAAGACCGTGAACACTCAGGTTGCTCGCATGAAGGCGTATTCACAAACCTCGAGTCAGCGCAACTATCGGTAGAACTATGAACTAAAGCTTCATCGTTGGCTAAAGGTGTGACAATATTCCCTGACAATATTTGCGGAACATTAACATAAATCCTATCGGCATATCTAAAATTACGATTTCTACGCTAAATACTAAAACTTACATCGGAAATCTAAGGGTTACCGAATTTCAACTACAGCGCGCCTCGCAGGCGGACTACGAACTAAATGGTCACTAGCAAAGATTATAAACTATTTTCCGCAAGTGAATAGTAACAATGTCCAATTTCTCATAAACAACTCTTAATCTAAACATAAATCCCCAAGATTCATGAAACTTTGACAAGAGAAGGTTTCAGGAATCTTGGAAAGTTTCCAACTACAGTTTGGCGGGAAAATTCAAAAATAAGAAATGAAACGGAACATCGCATGAGGCCAGTTAACTAAATTTACGCGGACCTAGGCTCGTGGATTTATAATAATTATGTCATGACGTGCCAATAAACTAACCTCGACCAGACGCAAGCGCGCATGTGCATAAACTTACATGGGACCTTTCACGCATTTCGAACTTTTTGTCTGATGAAACCTTTCATAGGTACTTGAATACTTTTATGCTAGATGAAAGGTTCTATGGAGACATAACCCTAAGTAAATTCTAGGTTAACAATCTGCATAAGTTACCGGATTTACAGTTTTCAACGCGCGTGATGCTCGGTAGTCTTTCGCAGCGCGGTCGGATTTCGAAGTTGAAGTTCAGTTGACAGCCCAGCCAATGACCGTTGAAACTGCTCTTATCAAATTTCCGGTCAGAAGTCGTAAACTCCCTCAAGATGGCGTCACCTATGTAACCATTCCAGCGTCCCAGAACCTCGGTAATCCTCTGACGTAGCGGCTCAGCCCTGGTTGTCATGCAGTCGTTAGCTGGTATCGTGTATGGTGGATTGCACATCGGATGTCGAGGAATGTACCGCTGCATAGAGGAAGATGGCGATCAAAAACGAGACCACTACTGAATTTTCGGGACCCGCCATCTTGTATTGTGATCAGGAAGATGGCGGCGTAGAGTAGTAAAACCATGATTAGTGGCGGATCTCTGACTCAGGGTGCGTTGACTAACTCCAAGGAACCCTCCGCTGCACCTAGCCACCCTTGGCTTTCTTGAACTGGATGTTCTAGTGACGTCACGCCTTGCTGACATGGCGCTCAAGGACTGGTGGGGATGACGAGCAGATACGGTGCTAGTTATATGGAGCGTTCATGGCCCGCCATCTTGGATTGAAGCCGGTAACCATAGGAACGTGGGATGCTTGGACTATGGTTGGTGATAGGTACGTTGGAAACTCCTAGTAAACCTCTGATCGGACGACCCGTCCCTGGCTCCTGTAGTTGTTGTCTTTGATCTCGGTTTTGACAGATGGAGGTTAGGTAACATGAAAGCAGAATTTACGGAGTAAATAATCTAAATGAACAATTTCTGACGAGTGCTCTTGGCCGAGGTGACTTCCGCTCTTGGTCTCGATGGGTTCAAAATCTCAACAAAAAAAAAAACATCTAATACGGATATCACGTTGAAGTGACAGGTAAGTCAACTTTACCCTGTCACAATCGTTTACCGCAGATTATCTTTAAGTTATCTTGTGACGGTTGTTTTGTTTCCATGTAGTTTCGAACTATTTTATTTGCCTTTGTTATCAATCTTGCTTCTGACAATTTTCTGGGATTCATTCCTGCCAACTCTGGAGAACCCTCTCCTGTCGTAACAGCTGTATTGATATCAAAAAGGCACTTCTGGTCTGAGCTAAGGTCAATTATGGTGATTATTAGACGATTTGGAGATTCACCTGGATCAAAGTAGATAACTGTTAGTTTTTCACACGAAGGTGACACTTTGCCAAAAAGACCAGAGTAGTCAGTAGGACCAGAAGTTTAAACATTAAGTTTCATGAACAGATGCTACAGTAGCAATTCATTTTCATGAAGCTGACAGACGACCCATTGTAAAGTTCTTTCCAATTTAATTTCTAGTCTTCGTATAATACCAGAATGTTTAGCAGTATTTTTAGGATAATCATCGCATTCGATACAAATTTAGGTAGAATAAATTAATCCCGTTTACCTTAAAAATTGCGAATATTGCATTTGAGACATCCTTAGCGGCCGTAGGTGATGTTTGTTGTGTGAAAATATATAATATAAAAGAGGTGGTGGCTGAACTCGGGCCAGGTGGTGAAAGAATAACACTCTATATTTGTATAGTCAATATTTTGCTTTATTCAACCCAAATAGTGACACATTTTGAAGAAATCTTGTGCAATATAATATCGGCATAAAAAACCCCGGTCATAAGAGGGGGAAAAGCCTTATAACAACGAAACTTAATCCTAAAACAATATTTTCTTAATATTAAATGAGAACTCGGTTCGTTCGCTGTAACAAATTCGCTGAATTAAGATCACACAACAGATCTAATGAAAACCCGTTAACAATTCGTATATTAAGTGTTACCTTGAATGCATTCAATACGCTAGAGAGCTCTCTTACCTTAAGAAAATCGAACACAGTACCGCAAGTATGCCAGGATCTCAGAAGGCGCCCACCTGTATGCGCGTCCCAGCGCCCCAACGTCTTGAGCACGGGAACAGCCCTCGCTCTGGAACGGCGAAGTACAGCTCGTAGAGTTGTAGCTTGGTGGGTCCTCAGGGTGGCTACCCCTCTTGAAGGAAGAAGGCGTGAACGCAACCAACGATGTCGCACAGGAGCTTCGTCTGGACAGCTATAATGAGTAGCTAATGGCTCGAAAGGCGTTGCTTTTCACAAGGAGATGCACAACGTTTCACAATGAGACTCACAACGCTCGCGGAACCGAGAAGTGTACACCACGGCTGCTCGAACGCTACTGACTCACGCGATCCCAGCCCCCCGCCTCTCGCTCTCCCCTCCAATCCCGTACGCATGCGTGTCGTGAGAATGCAGAGAAAATGGCGCATTTTGTTTGGAAAGACGGCGGTAGTTTTGAAACTACGCATGCGCGCGGTAAGCGCATGAACAGGTGATGAATATACAAAACCTAAATAAGAACTTTCAGGTTCTTGAATAAGAGAAGTGTGTTCTCCTTGCTGTGTTGTTTGTTCTAATATTCTATCATTTACTCTCTCCATAAGTTTCGTTTCGTCTTTTCTTCCATCAAAGAAAAGAGCTTCCAGTCTTACAACCGGTGGTAGCTTCTCTCTTTGGAATTCCAAGCGAAATCTTATTCTTTTTTGATGAACTTTACTTTCATCAAAAACAAGCCCTTTAGCTTCAGGAATGTACTTACGTACATCGCGTCATACAAAAGTGAAGAAGCCAGAGCTGCAGCTCTTCGATTTCGTATTTTTCATAAGCTGCAAGATATGTTGAGCATTTTATTCTAGTTTGTTCTGCTAATTACATTCTAGCAGAAAACCACTGCTCATATTTATCTCCATTTTCATCCTCATCCTCATTATTATCCTCATCCTCACTAAAATCCATCTCTTCTCTCTCGTTTTCAGCAAATTCGATGGAAACTATTTCTCCGGTAATTCCATGAGAAATTTTGTCACGATCAATTTGAAGTTCTTTAAGTTTTTTCTAACTTCAACTTTCTCTTTTGAATTCCTCGTTTTTCTTGCTCATCAAGATGCTTAGTTCTGATCAAGGGTTCGAATAGTTTTCTTCTATTTTTTTAAGTTTGTTGTTCTGAAAGAAATTCCCTGTCATATTTAGATAATTTTTTCTTGCAATAGCACAACTCACATTCCCACTTGGAAATTGCATAATCAAAAAGTCTGTAGTTTTCTTACTCAAACAACTTGATTTTGTTACCAAATTAAAGTACGTAATGTCAAATACATGGGTTAATATGTCATTCCTTCACAAACTATGTACTGCGCAGGGAATTATATCATGATGGAATGGACATAAGATATTGTTTTAATATCTATACAAAACAAGCACTGATTATAGTACACAGCTTTTACTGTTCACTTGGATAATAAAAGAAATCATTTGCGCCCACTGAAAAACTTTTCAGCCCTGCCCTCCTACAAGACAAAAAATCAAAACTTAGTTTTTTCGATTCTCTCTATATTCATGCTACGAGAAATATTCACTTAGCCCTAAAAACATGGAAAAAAATTTCAATGAAAAAAAAATACTTCCGTCGCTGCTTTTATACCATGCAAAGTTGTATATCTAACCCCACCAGGACAAATTTTATGAGCAAAAAATAAACTTGAGTAAACTTATCTCTTCGGAACACATTAAAGAAATGCGACATATTTTCCTAATGGGGGGAGACTAGCCAATCAACTGGCTACACATACCCAACAAGCGGCGAAAAAAACGACTTTTCAAATATTTTTCAGTACACGTGCCGTTTAAAATGGTATATGGTTTTATTGTTTATTGAATTATCATACTCGTGCCTTCGGTAGAGGCTCAGAGTTTTTCAAAAACGAATTTACGGAGATTTTTTTTTACTTTCATTTTTAAGAACGCCAGACAATTAGAATTTTGTAAAAACAAGTAAATAAAGTTTTTCTTTTAGTTATTATTTTAAATATATAGCAATTCTCTAGTAACTATTTTTATATACATATAAATAATGTATAGATATACAAATTTAGAAGCAAATAAAAAACAATTAATGATCGAATTACATATATTTTAGAACAGTTCATATTTACGTTGAGACATTGTTTATACATTTTTTTTAATTTTGACCCAAAATTGGTATTTTGAGTAGGGATTAACTAACTCATACTGATTTTCAGGAAAATCAAAATACATATAATTAAATTTGGAAAATTTAGGTGGATTCATTGAGTTTTTCAAAAATTTAGATCGCTTTTTTACATTCTCATCAAAGAAGGTATTAGATTTGTGTAAAATTACCCCCCCCCCCCCTTTCGTCGAAAGTTCACGTTTTGAGACCCTCTGCCTATAAGACCATTTTTTTAGATTTTGAAAACTCTATGTACAGCTATTCGAAGCTCTCGGGAAGTTCAACAATTTATCTTTACGACTTTTTTTGATAATAGAAAAATAACGAGGGTTATGGCATTTGCAAAATTCAAAAATGCAAGCAAAAATGAAAATTTTAAGCCAAGCAACGCACGATGTAGAAAAAGACAGAATCAAAAAAAGACGTTGTTTTTTGAAAGACCTATGAGATGACCATAACAACTTTTTGAATTCTCATGAAAAATCGGAAATCCAAATTTTTATCAAAAAACAGCATTAAAAAAAATTAAATTTTCAGACGAACGACACAAGATACGAAAAAAATAAATGAAAAGAAGTTGTTGGCCTGAAACAGAGCTAAAAATTGGTTGCTAATCGTTCTTTGAAAGGATACGTAGTTGCAGGTTTAAGCCCGAAAAAAAAAAAATAAAAAATAAGAACAATCAAATTCTTGGAAAAACGACGGAAGCTATGAAAAAAAAATGAATGGACAAAAGTTTTTAACCCAAAAAAGAGCTGAAAATTTCGATGCAAACATTTTTTGATAGGGCGCATGATTTTTGTTTTAATAATAGAAAATAAAATTGAACACAAGAAATTACATTTGTTGAAAAACGACACAAGGAACAAAAAGAAATTAATGGACGAAATTTGTTCACCCAAAAAGGATCTACAAAGCTGTTATCAAGTTATGTTATAAAAGTACATTAAAAATAAAAAATTAACTTTTTGGAAAGTGACACAAGCTGCAATAATATTTCATTTAACAAAAATATTTACCTAAATTATGCGCACATTCTTTTGAATTAAAAAAAGGAGACAATTAAAATGTTTATGTTCTGATACCAATGCGGGAAATCTAGGAATTTAGAGAGTACAAAGAGTTCATAGAATTCAAGGAATTCATAGAATTCAAGCAATTCATAGAATTCAAGGAATTCATAGAATTCAAGGACTTCATAGAATTCAAGGAATTCATAGAATTCAAGAAATTCATAGAATTCAAGAAATTCATAGAATTCAAGAAATTAATTGAATTCAAGGAATTCATAAAATTCAATGAATTCATAAAATTCAAGGAATTCATAGAATTTAAGAAATTCAGAGAATTCAGTGAATTCAGAGAATCCTAGGAAATTAGGAATTTAAGAAATTCAGGGAATTCTGAGAATTCAAGGAATTCATAGAATACACGGAATTCATAGAATTCATGTAATTCATAGAATACATGGAATTCACGGAATTCACGAAATGAACAGAATTCAAGGAATTCAGAGAACTTAGAGAATTAAACGAATTCAAAGAGTTCGGAGAATTTAAGGGATTCAGTGAAATCTAGGAATTTAGAGAGTAAAAAGAGTTCAGATAATTCAAGGAACTCAGGGAATTCAAGGAATTCAATAAATTAATAGAATTCAAGCAATTCATAGTATTAAAAAAATTGATAGAATTCAAGAAATGCATAGAATTCAAAAAATGCATAGAATTCCAGGAATTCATAGAATTTAAGGAATTCGTGGAATTTATAGGATTCAAGGAATTCGTAGAATTCATGGAGTTCATTGGATTCTAGGAATTCATAGAAATCAAGGAACTTACGGAATTCAAAGAATCCAAGGAGTTCAGAGAAATTAAGGAATTTAGAGAGAACAAGGAATACAAGGAATTCATAGAATTCAAGGAATTCATAGAATGCAAGGAATTCATAGAATTCAAGGAATTCATAGAATTCAAGGAATTCGCGGAATTCACGGAATTCAAGGGATTCACGGAATTCAAGGAATTCACGGAATTCATAGAATTCACGGAATTCATAGAATTCAAGGAATTCATAGAATTTAATGAATTCAATGAATTCAGAGAATTCAATAAATTCAGAGACTTCAAGCAATTAATAGAATTCGAGGAATTCATAGAATTCCAGGAATTCATAGAATTCCAGGAATTCGTAGAATTTAAGGAATTCGTGGAATTCATAGAATTCTAGGAATTCATAGAATTCAAGAAATTCATAGAATTTAAGGAATTCGTGGAATTCAAGGACTTCATAGAATGCAAGGAATTAATAGAATTCGAGGAATTCATAGAATTCAAAAAATGCACAGAATTCCAGGAATTCATAGAATTTAAGGAATTCGTGGAATTCATAGAATTCAAGGAATTCATAGAATTCAAGGAATTCGTAGAATTTAAGGAATTCGTGGAATTCATAGAATTCAAAAAATGCATAGAATTCCAGGAATTCATAGAATTCAAGGAATTCGTGGAATTCATAGGATTCAAGGAATTCGTAGAATTCAAGGAGTTCATTGAATTCTAGGAATTCATAGAAATCAAGAAATTTACGGAATTCAAAGAATCCAAGGAGTTGAGAAATTAAGGAATTTAGAGAATTCAAGGAATTCAAGGAATTCATAGAATTCAAGGAATTCATAGAATTCAAGGA
>CAKNXH010000771.1:10305-23892 GCA_932178445.1 Andricus quercusramuli | reverse complement strand
ATTTAAGAAATTCAGAGAATTCCAGGAATTCTTGTAATTCAGAGAATTCTAGGAAAATAGGAATTTAAGAAATTCAGGGAATTCTGAGAATTCAAGGAATTCATAGAATTCAAGGAATTCGTAGAATTCAAGGAATTCATAGAATACGCGGAATTCATAGACTTCATTTAATTCATAGAATACATGGAATTCACGGAATTCAAGGAACTTACGGAATTCACGAAACTCAAAGAATCCAGAGAACTTAGAGAATTAAACGAATTCGAAGTGTTCGGAGAATTTAAGGAATTCTGGGAAATCTAGGAATTTAGAGAGTAAAAAGAGTCCAGATAATTCAAGGAATTCAGGGAATTCAAGGAATTCAATAAATTAAGAGAATTAAAGCAATTCATAATATTCAAGAAATTAATAGAATTTAAGAAATTCATAGAATTCAAAACATTCATAGAATTCCAGGAATGCATAGAATTTAAGGAATTCGTGGAATTCAAAGAATTTAAGGAATTCGTAGAATTCGAGAAATATAGGGAATGCGGAGAATTCAGTGAATTAGACGAATTCCAAGAGTTTGGAGAATTTAACGGATTCAGAGAATTCAAGGAGATCAGAGAATTCTAGGAATTCAAGTAATTCGGAGAATTAATCGAATTTGCGGAATTCAAAGAATTTGAGGGATTCAGCGAATTCAAAGAATTAAAAGAATTCAAGGAATTTGAAGAATGCATGGAATTTTGAGAATTCATAGAATATAAGGAATTCAAGGAATTCGGAGAATAGGACAAATTTAAGGAGTTCGGAGAATTTGAGGGATTCAGAGAATTCAAGGAGGTCAGAGAATTCAAGAAATTCAAGGAATCCTGAAAATGTCTTGACTTCTGAAGATTCAAAGAATCCAGAGAAATTAAGTAAATCTGAGAATTCAAAAAATTGAGAGGATTCCAGGAATTCGAAGAATTCCTTGAATACGAAGAATTCAGAATTCTTAGAATTTACAGAATTCTTTTGATTGCTGGAATTGTCATGATAACTTAAATTCTTTGAATTCTTTGGCTTCCTTCAATCTGAAAATTCCATTAATTCTCAGAATTCCTTAAATTCCTTGAATTGTATGAATTTTTCAAATTACACGGAATTCTAAGAATTCCTTGAATTCTATGAATTCCTCGAATGTAAGTGTGTGTGTAAAGTGACATTGGGTAAGGTCATCTTTTTCCGTTTGGAACTGCTTATTCAGATATTGCAAAATAAAGTACAAATTTTATTTTTTATGACTTCTTTAATAGTTGGTTTTCATTTTGGAGTAATTTTTATTCTCAGCTACCCTGAAAAATTTATCATTTCAATAAATTTATATCACGAAAATTCATGATGTGCATTGGTATTGAAACAGATGTATTTTTATTGTCTTGCTTTTATATTTGAAAAATTGAGCATCGTATAAAGAAAAACAATTTTGTTATCAAACATTTTATCTCTAATTGTGTCGTTTGTTCATGCATTTTGTTATTTTTATTTTTAGCGTTATTTTTCACGATTTTAACCAAAATCATGCATCGTAGCAAAAAGTGGTTCCATGCTAATTCGTAGATATAATTGAAGCGAAAAATTTTGTTAAATAAAAGGTCATTGCAGCTTGTGTCGTTTTCCAAAACGTTAGTATTTTATTTTCAGTGTAGTTTTATAAAAAAAAGTTTCTTCTTATCTTTTTCTTAGGTCGTGTCGTTTGTCGCTTATCTTTCTGAATTTCGCAAATTTCTAGCTCTCATGATTCACTTTTTATCGAAAAAAAGTCGTAAAGATAAATTGTTCAACTTTCCGAGCGCAACGAATAGCTGTAGATAGAATTTTCAAATACAAAATAAATGGTGGTCAAAATTTTGAAAGTGCTCCAGCTTCTAAAATTTTCAAAAAAATACACTAATCTTCTATCAAAAAGTTAAATCTTCAACACTTATAATCAAATAAATTTGTAAACAAATAGTTAAATTTTCAATCAAGAAAGCGAATTTTGAACGAAGCAATTGAATTTTCTACAAACTATTTAAATTTGTAGCCACTTATTTAAATTTTCGATTTATAAAAATTTATTTTCACTTAAATATTCAAATTGAAGAATAATGATTATCAAAGGGACCGTTGCAAACGATTTTTAAATATATCAGTTGAATTTTTAGCCTAATAATTATTGCATTTGAAACCAAGCCAGAATTATTTTCAACCGAATAGTTAAATTTTTGAAACATAAAAGATTAAACATTGAAGGAATACAGTCTCATTTTCAATTATATAGTTTAATTTTTTAGAAATAATTAAATTTCCAAAAAATCTTCAAAGAAAACAGATTAATTTTTTAACAAACATTTGCATTTTTAACCACAAAATTTCAAATTTCTATAAAGAAGTTCAACTTTGAACCAAGTAATGTGTTTTTAACCGGAAAATATGAATTTTCTGAAGAATGAGATGTTGTTTGAACAAAAAAGATGAATTCTTAACAACAAATTTAATAGTAGACTTTTCGACTCACTATAATAATTTCTACGCAGAAATTGCTTGCAGGTATATAATTCTATTATTCACTGAATTATCAAACTCACGAAATCGGTAGGGATTCAGATAATAAATTTTCCCTCGAATCTTGAATATTTTTTTTATTCTCTTGAAACCTTCAAAAATTCTCAAAAAACTTCCGATCTTTTTTGCGAAGTCTTAAGAAAAAACTTTATTCGCTTGAAACCTTTTAGAACTTATAGATAGCTTTTTTTCAAACATGCAAAAATCAACATATTGTTGTAACTATATTTAAATCTTTTAGGATTTGAAATAAAAAAATTTTTTTTTTTTTCCTTCTAAATATCTTTTAAATGGACTCGAATTTTTCTTAAAGTTTTTGAAAAATCCAGCGAAAAAAAATCCTTAACCCGCACAATTTATTTTTCGAAAGCTTTTAAAAGCTTATCAGATTGCTTAAATTACCTTTTTAGAGTTCATTTTTTTAATACAACGTTATTTTAAATTTTACTAGGAATCTTACTTCAGTTTTCTTATTCCCACTTATACACATGCATTTTTTCAAAAAATCTATAATCTTGCAAAATTGAAAAATGTTGCTTCAAAATATTCTAAATTCTGTTTAGATTTCAGGAAATGTTCTGAAATATTAAAAAATAAAAAATGTTGTCCTCAGAAACTTAAAAAAAATTATAAACCTTTACAGATTATTTTTCGAAAGTTTTTAAAGTCTTTTGAAGTCGTTGGAAATACACTCTTAAAATTCTTGAAAATTTTCATAATTCTAAAGACTTTTAAATTTAGTGTTCGAAATCTTTAATAATCTTTTGGCTTACAATTTTTTTTAATGTTTCAAAAACTGTAGAATATCTCTTAAAACTTCTCAATTTTCAATATTATTTTGTAATCCTACAAAATAAAAAAAATTTGCATTACAGTCTTTTAAATTATTTTTCGGATTGTCGGGCAATCATTAAAAAGACTTTTAATCTTTTTCAAGTTTCTCTCGCGATTTATATTTCAAAATAAATATTATTTGAAATTTGTTAATGAATCCTAAGGATAATTTGTAACTCTCTTGAAACCTTTCTAAATTGTTGAACAATTTCACATTCTTCTTTAAATTTGTTGTAATTAATAATACGGCTCCGAGTGTCCCCCCCCCCCCCCCAAACTCGGTGGTTTCCAACCATCCAGACCCAACAGAGCTCGCGTTCAACGAAGGAACAACGTCTCCACCTCCTGTACACATGTCGGTTGATGATCGTTGACCAACCACCCCGAAAGCAACAAGAGGAAGGAGCTGATCGGTTCGACGGAGCAACCGACCAACCTCACGGGTCCTGTTAAAAGAACCCGGATGTTCCTTCACCAACGTTCGCAGAAATGGATCATGAAGATCAAGAAATGTTCCTCAGCTAGTGTGAACACTACTTTACCAAAGCGGCTATCAAAGCAACACTGTGGTCCCGTATGATGGCAAAATCACTTACGGCGAAAGCAGCAAAACGGTACGAGGTATACCGCAACCTATCCCTGCTCTGGACCAAATTAAGAAACCTATTGGTTCAACATTTTGCCGGAGTTTCAGTATTGAAAAAACTCTAAGAGAAACTTCACGCCACTGAGCAAGAAGACAAAGAAGCCATCGGATTCTTCTTACAAAAAAGTACCTTCTCACGCTTAGACTTCTCCCGGAAGCCCCCGAGGATCAAATAGTTAGCTTAATGCTCGGATCCTTGAAGCCATCTATTAAAAAGGTTCTTTGCGCGGTGACTATTGATTCATCCGAAGATCTGGTTGAACGCGCTGTTCAAGTAGGAATCGATAAGGCAGAAGAGAATTCGCGGAAGACACCTCGAGACTCATCACAAAGCAAGTCCACGCCAGCCGCTAACTCTCAATCGGCAACTCAAGAGGCGTATGCGTATTCCGATCCTAGCAGTTTGCCACAAGGCGGCGTCTGCTCAGGGAATCGCGACGTAACTGCAGAGTTCGATGCATTGGCTTCCGAGAACTTCGTTCGCAGCAACGTATCGAGGGAGGTTGAGGTCAAAAACATACAGCCCTACCCGCACAACGCCTTGCTAGCGGCAGTCAAAGCCACCAATACCCTTACGGGCACAGACAAATTATCCACTGTCCTGTTGGAATTTCCGTACCCAGGACCTTTCCAAGTCAACCCCGATTTACGGGCGGAAATCATCCTCGGCTAGCCATGGTTGCGTTAACAACGTGTCATAGATAGTCACGGAACAGAATGCATTCTTATCAGTGCACAGGGACGTCAGCGTTTTTTTAGGCCCTCTCCCTTACACCTATGAAGATGTATCTGTCAACGACGAACTAAAGATCGACCACAGCTTCCCCCAACCCCTTTCAAGAAAATTCCTGGACCTGATTCACGTCCATGCCCCACTGTTTCACCATGATGGCCAGTTAAAGCAAACGCTCGCCGCCGTACAGCATGAGATCCGCCTCAGAAACCCCCCGTCTTTCCGGGAAGCACCACGTCGCTACTCAGACGACAAGCGGCACTATATAGATGATTACCTATGATTACACTATGCATCGATTCCCGTCGCTTGAACGACCAGACGCTCGATGCACCTCAATACCTACCCCGCATTCACGAGACTCTCGAAGTTCCCGGAAGTGCAAAATTCTTCTCGACCCTCGGTTTAAAGAGTGGGTATTGGCAAATACCTATGGCTCCTGAATCCCGCCAGTATCAATTTCGTGTGACGCCCTTTGGATTAAAAAACGCACCAGTTACATTCCGAAACCTCATGCGTCAAGTCTTTGCTGAGTAACGGGGGAACTTCGCGATAGCGTATCTTGATGACATCGACATTCACTCAGCCGAATGAGAAGAGCACGTCAATCATTACGGCCTCGTCCTCGAACGGTCAACCATTTGCGGCCTCACAGTGCCGCAAAAAAAATGTCGTTTCGGGAAAATTAGGCTTCCTTATCTAGGACACGTTATCGGTACAGCCAGCCATACCGCCAAAATCATTCATATTAAGGCGACCCGGGACCCTCAGCCACCCCGAAATCTGAAGGCCTTTCACTCGTTTATCGGGCTTTGTAATTGGGTCGAAGAGTACATTCCAAACTTCTCGGAAATACTAGCTCCCTTGACCAATCTATTGTCCCCGAAGCATTCTTTTAAATGGACTACCGAATTACCAGAGAAGTTCGAACTCGCCAAGCTCGCCTTCCAAAATCCTATAAATCTTAGACGGCCCGATCCGACTTTAACCTTCGTCCTTCAAGCAGACGCAAGTGCAAAGGGAATGAGGGCAGTCCTCATGCAGGAGGACCATGATGGGCAACGCCGCATTGTATCGTTCGCCAGTGCCAAGTTCTCCCAAACAGAATCCAGATAGCACTGCAATGCGCAGGAACGCCTTGCGTTAATTTAAGCCATCAAGAATTACCGCCGTATCTGGAAGATGCCCCATTTATCCCTCGCACGGACAGCAAGACACTCACTCGGCTTGGCGCCCGCAAGGACACTCGAGATAAACTTTACCACTGGCAAATCCTCCCGCGTAAATTCAGTTTCAAAATTGACTACGTCCCTGGCCGAAACAACGAACTACCGGACGCACTTTCCCGTTATCCGAATCCGAACGAGATTGAGGCCATGGCATCAACATCTTTGTTTAAAGACGTCGTTGAGGCACAACAAGAAGATCCCACGATTACGCCGAAACTGGCTCACCCAGGAAGGTTCTTGGCGACAGGACGAAATCGACCGACACCTTGGCAGCGACTAGACCATACGCACGACCAAGCGTTCCTTTCTCTGGCCGGGAATAAACCGCGAGGTCCGACGCCATGTGGCCGGATGCCACTTGTATATCTGCTGTAAGCCGATGCGCGGACAGCAGCCGTAGAGCCAGCGCTCCGGAAAAGCTCGAAGAGCATTGGAAGTAATCGCTTTCGACCTTATGGGCCCTCACCTGTGAACGAATCAGTTCCACAGTTTTATATTGGTCGTGACCGACTTGTTTACAGGCTAAGTGGAAGCCTTTCCACTTCGGGCATCCGATGCCCCACGAATAACAAAAATAGTGGAGGAAGAGGTATTCTGTCATTATGGATACCCACGTCCGATTCACAGCGACAATGGCCGTCAATTCACGGGCCATGTCTAGGCGGAAGCTTTTCAGAAATGGGGGTGTAAATTATGGACCAGCCCCGTTTACCACCCCCGAGCGAATCCGACCGAGAGAAAAAACCAAGAGATTGAGAAGGGTCCGCGATTACGCCTGCAGCAGGGTAATCAGCGCACCTGGGACAGGTGCTTACCCGACCTTCTCTTCGGTCTCCGAAGAAGGAAGAACGCAGCAACCGGGGCCTCACCAAGTTACCTTCTTTTTTGAAAATTATTGTCAGCCCGGGCGAATGGAATCTGCTGCAGGTTCCTGATGCCTCCCAACGAATAGAGGAGCTTCGCCACCGAGAAGAGGAGGCTCGCGACAATCAGGACCGGTACCGAGCAAAGTGGCCGGATTCAATGCCAAATTGGTACCCAACCGCCTCGGTCCTTATCAAATCTTGGACCACATCGCAGGGAAGGTCTATTGGATCCTTAAAGAAGGCGTCGCGCAGAAGATTCATAGCAGCGTGCTCGTCCCGCACAGATACCAGAAGTCCCTCACGGATTCCAGAACGACACGTTGTCTTTTTACTGCCACCCTTCCGTTCTTCTCGGAATGGGAATTTATTTCCTCAATTTTTTTTCGCGAATAAACCACTTAGGCCTGGTAGTTAATGGACGGTTTCCAAGCTCGTCAGCAATACATGCGACCGCAAGGCGCCAAGGCGCAGCTAAGGCACCGGCCTTATCTGCTGCCGTGGCACCACCAAGGTTGACCACCAAGTACGCGGCTCGGACTCACCAGGAGATCCCCCCCCCCAACAAATACACACGTTCGTGGTACCCATATCAAGGCACGACGGCTTGTAACGAAACGAATAAGAAAGAAAATAGTTAAATTTTCAACCAGAGATGAATTTGCAACTAAAATTATGAACCTTTAAAAAAAAACTGAATTTTCAACAAAATATATGAATTTTCAGACAAATAGTCTTATTCTCCACCTGAAAGGACAAATTTTCAAAAAGATAGCTGAACTCTATTCAAAAACTTCTTTTACGAAAAGAGATAAATTTTCTAACCAAAATCAACATCTAACCAAAAAAAAGTTGAATTTTCAACAAAATTGTTCATTATTTTTCAACCAACTAGTTGAACTGTACACCAAAATAGTTGACTTCACAGATGAATTGAATTAAAAAAGACGAATTTTCAACAAGATCGCTGAATCGTCAACCAAATCATATTAATACTCTATCAAAATAGTTGAATTTCCAACAAAAATAAATTCTATTTTTTTACCAAAATAGATCAATTTTGAAACGGAAAAGTCGATTTTCAACCAAAAAGGGCTTCAATTTGCAATCAGTCATAGTTGCATTACATTAAAAAATAATAATTTTCAAGAAAATAGTTGAATCTTGAACCAAAAGAGATTAATTTTCCACTCATAACTGACTCATAAATTTTATAGGAGGTAATAAACAAAAACCACAAAGTAACTTCAAAGTAACTAAAATTCAAGTTTCAAGTTACTGAAAAAATCGTGATTAAGTTACGTTAGAAGTCCCTTTTTGAAAAAGTAACAAAGTTACTCTAGAAGTTACAAATACATAACTTTTAAGTAACTTAGTTCCTTGTAACAAGTTACCACCCAACTCTGGTTTAAATAAATTTTCTTGGTTAAAAATTAAACTGTTCTGTTGAAAATTCGACTTTTAATTTGAGAATTCAACAATATTGTTAGAAATTCGTCTGTTTTTGATTTGAATTTAAAATTTCTTTTGTATGAAATGTTAAATGTTGCATTCTTTAATAATTCATCTCTTTCGCTCCAAAATTACTCTAACTTGTAGAAAAATATAAAATCTTGTTAAAAAATCAGTCTTTTGGTTGAGATTCTCTTTGGTCAAAAATTTTACTATTTTGTTGAAAAATCGTTGTTGACTATAATGCAAATTTTTTATTTCGTATGATCACAACCTTTTATTGAAAAATCGAGAAGGTTTAAGAGATATTTTAAAGTTTTTAAACGATTAAAAAAACTGTAAGCGTTTAGATTCCCCGGATAAGAGATTCCCCAGCGGATCTAGAGAGATTTTTTTCAAAACTCAAAAAATCAATTATCAATATTCAAAGAATATGGATTTTGAACCAAGTAAGATAAAAAGCATTAACATCATATAAATTAATAATCTGCAAAGGTTTAGAATTTTTTCTTAGTTTCACAGGAAAACATTTTTTATTCTTAAATATTTCAGAACCTTTCCAGAAATTTGGAAATGGAATGTAGACTATTTTGAAGCAACGTTTTTCAATTTCGCAAGATTATACTTTTTTACAAAAAAGCGTGTGAATAAGTGGGAATAAGAAAAATTAAATAAGATTCCCAGGAAATTTGGAATAATTTATTATTAGAAAAATGAAGTTTAAGAGAGTAATTTAAATGACTAGTTGGTTGAAAGTTGAACTATACTTTGTTAAACTTTTATTTAATTGGATAAGATTAAAATGTCTTGTTGATTTTTTTTTATAATTAATTTTTTACCTTTAATTTAACTATTGTATTTTTGATAAAAAATTGATTGTTTTTCGATGAAGATTAAAAAGTTTGGTGGAATATGTATGTATTCCATTACAACTTCGTCCTGTTGGTAAAAAATTAATCTTCTTGATTGAAAACTCAATTACTTGGTTGAAAGTTTAACTTCTTTGTTAAAAAAACATTCTGTTATTCGAAAATCCATCTCTGGTTAAGAATTCAACTATTTTGTTGGAAATTCTTTTTTAATCAGTTTTTGCAGCTGAAAATTTAATTATTCTATTTTGTTGTTGAAAATTGATCGCTTTTGGTACAAAATTCAACAATCTAGTGAAAAATTTATATATTCTATTTATATTCTATTTATATATTCTTTGTTGAAAATTGCCATTCGTCAATTCTCGTCAATCCTCGACGTCCTGAGACCCCCTGAGTCACAAAAAAATAGCTTCTACGAACATATCTGTCTTTCTGTCTGTTGGTATGTCTGTTTGTAGACTGATGACGCGATAACTTTCGAAGGACTTTTCGAATTCCAATTTCCTCTTGCAGACCGGTCTATGTTTCAAAAAGACAGTTCAAATTCGTAAGTCAGCCTTCTGCAGCCAATATGTATGGTTTTAGCCATGGAAAATCAAACTTTAAAACGCAATAAGTGAATATTTTCACGAAACTACGCAAGATGCGGTAAAACGACAAGAAACCAAAATTATTTTTTTTCAGTTCTACAAAATTGTTCTGAACTGTTTTTCCATAGAAATAATAGTTTTTGTTTTAAACGTAAAAAATGCCATAAGAAAATCGATAATTCAAATTTACAGCTAAAGAACGCAAAAGACCATGAAATAAACAACAGCGAAATTTCTCGTCTCGAATCACCCTACAAAAGTTTTTCTTCACTATTTTTCAATAGCACCTATAGTTTGGCATGGAAATTTGATTTTTTACATTCTCATCATTTAGATGGAATGTCTTAGATTCATGTGATTTTGGACCTGTCCAGTTTCCGTCTATTCTCGACGTTTTGAGACCCCCTGAGTCAGAAAATTTTTTTTTTGCAAAATTTCTGTCTGTCCATCGGCCTGTCTGACTGCCTGTTTGATAGTATAAATAATATAATATAAATACATTTTTCAGGGTAACTGAGGATAAAATATAATGCAGAACGAAAACAAATATTGAAGTAATCATAATAAATAAAATTTTGTACTTTATTTATCTTTTTGTTCTGTGTTAACTGTTAACTGCTGTGTTAAAAATTTGTCCTTTTGGATTGAAAATGCAAATGTTTAATTGAAAATGGAACTGTATTGGTTCAAAGTTCAATTTTTTATGTTTTAAAAATTCGACCCTTTGGTTGAAAATTAAACTGGCAACATTCTAGAAGTAGAAGATTTGTCTTTTTGGCTTGAAAATTCCACAAACTGGGAACAAATTATTAAATTATATGGTTGAAAATTAATTTTTTGATTTGAGAAAATTTAACTTTTTTGTTGTAAATTGTTTTCTTCCGTCTGAAAACGTAGCTATTCCATTTTTGATTGAAAATTATTGCTTTACGAGTGAAAAATTAAACTATTTGGTATAAAATTCATGTATTTCGTTGAAAATTTTGGTTTTTATTAGAAAATTAATTTTTTAATTAGAAATCAATCTTCTGAGTTGACAATTTTAATCTTTTTGCTTTGAAAATTCAACATTTTGGATAAAATGTTTGTTCTCTCTTGACTGAAGAATCTTTTTTTGTTAAAAAATCAACACTGGTTGAAAATTTGTCTGTTTTTGTTCAATTTGTCTATTTTCGATTATTATTATACCTTGCTCGGTTGGAAAGTAGTGGAATAGGTATGAGGTAGATCGATATATGGGTATAGGGTAGATGGATATACAGGTGTTAGGTATAGATTTTAGATTGATCTGGAGTTCTCGTGTTATTTATATAAATGACAAGTTCACTCCGCAAAACTGCTCTGACCCAGGTTGATGATCAATCTCTCTAGCGATCACCCTAAGTGAGGAGCCTCACAAAATTGTTATGTATGGCTCCCCACTTGGGGCCATTAGTATCCAAGGTCTTTATTTCATGCATCATTCACTCTATTGTCACTCTGTTTATAAACTATTAGCCGCCACACATTTCTGTCCTGGCATACTACTCTAGCTTCAATCACGTCCATGCATTTTTTCATGCAGGCTCTTGTATTTCTATGGCTTCTTATGTCTCTTCGTATTAGTGTCTCATTCACAGATTTTATCTTCTGTAATTTCCATTACCCTACGGATAAGTATTTTTGAGTATATTTTACTTACGGTACTTAGTAGGCTGATACCTCTGTAATTACTGCAGTTGCTTTTATCTCCTTTGCTTTTGTATATTGGTACGATAATCGCTTTTCTCCAATCGTCTGGGACTTCTCCCATTTCGGTACATAAACTTATTAATTCGCACGACCTGTGAGGTATGTGCTCGCCACCGTATTTAAGCATTTCAGCGCTAATATTGTATATACCCGCAGACTTACCGTTTTTCAAGTTCTTAATTATATCTCTGACCTCAGTGACACAGACTTTTTCAACTGGGTTTTCTAATGCATCATCTTCTATGTCGCAGTTTTGTTGCTCTATATCTTCACCTCCTAATAGTTCTTTAAAAGAGTCTTTTAAAGCATCTACTATCCCGTCTATATCATATAGCATTTCGCCTTTACTGTTTCTCATGCTAACAAACTCTGTACTTTTACTTTCCTTCAACTGTTTATATAATAGTTTCATAATTCCTTCAAAGCAGTTTTTTATTTTGTTTTCTTCTGTTCTGATTTTCTCTTTACTCTCTTTGACTAGTCGTTTAACTTTCCTATTTTTGTGTCCGTAATCATTTTTAGGACTAGTTCTCTCCTCATCGCTAAGACCTGTCATGTTCAGCGTTTTATTTTGTGGTGCTTTCTTTTCTTTTTGGGCTGCCTCAATTTCATCATTCCACCATGCGTCACCAGATTTTCTTCCTACAACCGCCGTACCACATACTTCGGTCGCAGTTTTGACAATGACATCCCGTAATAAAGTCCACGCGCCCTCTATATCTTTATTGCTTATAAGCGCTTCCCACGTTCCTCTATCTATGCGTTCAGTTAACCTCTTTTGAAACTCTGTTTGCACTTCTTGTCTCTGTAAATTTTCAATTTTTATTCGTGTTTGTTTCGTTTTCTTTGTTTTCTTTGTTCTCCATCCCCGCCCTAAGTTTATTTTGCAGACTAAAAGGTAATGATCAGAATTGCATTCGGAACCCCTCATGACTCTTGTATCTTTAACTAGTTCTCTTAATCTTTCATCCGCAATAACAAAGTCCATTATGCTGTGACTATTTCCTTTACGCCAGGTGTACATGTGGATCATTTTATGTCTAAACCAAGTATTTGTAATAAATAGGCCCTTTTCTAAGCATAAGCTAACTAGCTTTTCCCCGTTATAATTTTTTCTTGTTGGATCTCCAAATTTTCCTAGCACCTTTTCTGTATCTGTATCCTGACGTTGGACACCGACTCATCCGTTCATATCTCCGAGCAGAATTATTCTTTCACCTTGATCGCAAATACTTATTGTATCATTCAGAGTGTCCCAGAAGGCGTCCTTAACTTCCCTCGAATCGCTATCAACTGGTGCGTAGCACGCTATGATAAATAATCTTCTGATTCCTACCTTCATTCTAGCCCATAGCAATCTCGGTGATACAAAATTATGCTCTATGAGATGATGACTTGCTTTTTCATTCATAATTAAACCGACCCTTTGACTACGATGCGATTCGCTATCTACTCCTGACCATATTTCACAACCGCCTTTAAACACCCCATTTCCTATGTTTCTAAATTCGCAACCCTTTTTCTTTATCTCAGGTACACAAAGAATATCTAGTTTCCTTACGTGCATAGTTTCTAGTAGTTCTCTTATCTTAAGATCATTCACTCCTCTAGCATTCCAAACACCCAGTCTCCATTCATCGCCCGAAACAAGACCTTTACGTTTACCGAGTGCATGCCTTTGGTCAATCAAAAGGAAGCCGAGAGTCTCAATAGGTGGGTGATTGATGCTGAGAAGGTCACCAGCCTTAAGCAGCGTTTTATTAGATAGGAGTTGATATATTCTTTTAAAATCTTTTGAAAATTTTCTTTTAAAAATTCTTTCCCTATTTTTAAATAAACGACTGACTTCTGAGAGTACTAGAGTTCGTTAAATCCGACAAAGAGAACTTAAAGTATTTTAAGATTCCCCCCCCCCCCTCATTCTATCCAAACATGGGGGGCGGGAATTGTATTTTAGCAAAAATTACTATAATTTGGTATATAATAGAAAACTCATCTTTTTTAAAACAGGTTGTAGAGTCTTCCATTTCCTGTCTGTTTCCAAGTTTCACTTTGGTTACGCG
>CAKNXH010000768.1:154088-184887 GCA_932178445.1 Andricus quercusramuli | reverse complement strand
TTTTGTCGACCAGGGTAAATTAATTAATTAATTTTTGATGTTAAACATTTCGATCTACTGGTCAAATAATTTGTCTGGTGAAACGAGAAAAAATCTGCCCCAGCCCGGATTTGAACCGGGAGCGCCACTTTTCACGAGTGGAGCGTCAACCAATTACGCCACCGAGGCCGGCGCAGATAATTTCTTTAATTTCTTTTCTTTTAATTTAATTTCAGAGAAACTAATATCCTCTTTCCTTTTACAGACGAAGCAAATTAGACACGGAAGCAGTGACAAGTGTTTGGCGATTACAGAGAGCAAACAACGACTCTTAATGGAGGAATGTTCTCCATCTTCACTGAGACAGAGGTGGTCCTTTGAAAATTACGACCCATCGAAGTTGTGATATCGCGCATTTTCTCGCCACGAATCAAGACCTGTTCCCGGTTCAGACCCTGCCGGATTTTGGATTTCCGGACATCGTTATTCCATCGCCCGGACGCGATTCGGAAGATAGATTCCGGCAACTGAAATTGCAGAAACTATGCTTATAGACAGAAAAAGAAAATAGTTCAGAAAAGGCAAATCGTAATTGGTAGCTGGAGAAGAAATCAGCATTTTTTTACTCCATGGAACGATTCACCAGTTAACTTGTCTATAAAGCCTCGTTTCTCAATTTTCGAGGATGATGAACTTTGAACACAGGATCATGAACTTTGAGCACAGCATCATGAACTTTGAGCACAGCATCATGAACTTTGAACACAGGATCATGAGTGGCCCACAACAGTCTGAGATTAGTGACTGTGGAGAAATAAGACGAACTTTACTTCCTCAGATATAAGTGAGATAACTATAGAATATCGCTACTTTTGCCACACGGAATAAAACTATCTTGATATTGGAAAGGTTCTTCTGAAGACGTTTTTATTCCTTCAACTTACTATTTAGAATTGTGAGTTTGAAGGAAAAAAGCGAGTCTCCAATGAGAAGAGCAAATTTGTAAATAAAAATACACTGACTGTGACATCGAGCTGAAAGTGATGCTCTTGAACTTATTGTTAACGTCATTACATTTCTTGGTAATTTGGGCAATCCACGATTCGTCCTCATACCTGTTTCAGGACGAGATCGTACACACGGCCTGGCCGCTGTGGTGAGAGCCACCACACACCAGCCTGAGCTTGAGGGATGAGTCTGAGCGATGAGTTTGAGGGATGAGTCTAAGAGATGAGACTGCGGGATGAGTCTGCGGGATGAGTCTGTGAGATGAGTATGCGGGATGAGTCTGCGAGATGAGTCTGCGGGATGAGTCTGTGAGATGAGTCTGAGAGATGAGCCTGAGAGATGAGTCTCAGAGATGAGTCTGAGGCCGAGTCGTGGACTGCCCAGTAATTTTATATCGTTTAAGACGTTTCGCAGAGATCGTTCAGAAATCTGCAGTTATTTTAGAAAATGACTTCCATTTGAAAACGTTTGTTTATCGATAAGCCAGTGCCATTCGACGATCGCAGATTTTAATTCTTAAACCATCGATTTATTGACGCATTTTTAATTTTACATCGAATTATTAAACGAAATTGAATTCTAGAGTTATTCAGTTAATATTTAAATAGTGTTCGTTTTGTTATATTTTATATTGAAATTTTACATTCCATAATATTGAAGCATCGTTGCTCGAATTGTTAAATGACATTTTGCGTGTGGGCGTCGTAAATACAAGGTGATTTGTGTTTGAATTCTAGTTTATAAAATATTGAGGTAGGAAAGAATGCGAAACATTCCGACGCCAGACTTTGTACATTTATGTAAAATAAATATGAATTATGCCAGTTCGTTTAGACGTTGCTAATCAATTTAAAGTAGCCTACTTTTAGAGAAATGCTGTTTTTGTATTTTGAAAATTTTTTTTTTCTTCACAGTTTTTGCTAAAAAAAGTGTAGAAATTCCGAAAAAGGAACTTCCGGCAATTTAGAAATTACCGAAGTATAAAAAATTCCTAATCGGAAAATTCCCGAATAATAATATTCCCGGGGAGGATTAAAAAATGTCGAAAAATTAAATTTCCAACACTGTAAAATTCCCAAATTTGAAACATTCCGAGTAATAAAATTTCTGAAATATAAAAATCCCGAATTTTATAATTCCCGAAGTAAAATTGCCGAATTATAAAATATCCGGACTAGAAAAATCCCGACTTATAAAATTCCCGAATTTAAATAATAAATAAGAAATGGCTTCTTCCTAATTATTATTTATTTATGAAAAATAAAATAAGCATATCTTTTTATCAAAAAGAAAAATGTTTCCATGTTAAAAGTTTTTTGAAATTATTGTTTTAATTTAAAATAGCAATAGTTGTAAAAAATGTTCTTCTGAATTAAAGATTTTGTTTGAAATTTTGCACATTATTTTTGAAAAATTACAAAAAATTTTTCTCAAGAATCGAATTGTTTATTCAAAAAAGAATTATAAACTTAGAGATGAATCAATGTTAAAACCAATTTAAAAATTATTTTTTTTTACAATTTGTATAACATTTTTATTTAATTTGTATAATTGTATACAATTATTGTTATTTTAAATTCAAAAAATATTTTTTCTAAACTTTATACAAGCAAAAAATGTTTCTTTGGTAAATTTATTTGATTATTTCAGTTTCAATAAATAAATAATATTTATCAAAGAACAATTTTTAATTATTCAAATTCGGGAATTTTTTGGTTCGGATATTTTATAATCCGTCAGTCTTCTGCAGGGAATTTTATTATTCGAAAATTTTCAAATTCAAGAATTTAAGATTGTAAGGAACTTTATTTTTCGCGATTTTTGACTTATTTTTGATTTTTGATTTATTTATTGAAAATAAAATAATGAAATATTTTGAGAAAATAATTTTTTTGAGTCAATATATTTTTTTAAATTATTGTTTAAATTCAAAATAGAAATGATTGAAAAGCAATTTTCTCAATGCAAGCTTTTTTTTCAATTTTCATAGCAGTTGAAATATTTTTTTCAGTTATTGTTATTTCAAATTCAAACAACAATTTAAAAAAACAGATTGAACATCCAACCAAAATTTTGGTTAAAATATTTTACTACTTTATTTTTATTGAATAAATATGATATTTTATAATTCGGCAATTTACCATCGAAAAAATTTTTATTCGTGAATTTCGAAATTCGCTTATATTACAAATTTAAAAAAATTTGTTTACATCGTAGATTGTTATCAAGGTTAAAAAAATAGGTGAAAATCATGTTTTAATTTCATTAAATGATGTTTTTCTTATTTTATCTTACTTTTTTTTGAAAATTTTAATAACTGAAATTGTTAAAACAATTTTTTGTTAGAAACATTCTTTTCAAACAAATAACTTAATTTTAAAGTTAGAGGTTGTTTTTCCCGAAGAAATAAGTCACGATTTATTCAAATTTAGCGATATTTTTAAATTGGGAAGAACAGCTAGTGAGAAAAAATTCAATTACAAAAAAATATTATGAAAATAATTATTTTTCGTACGTTTTAACTTTTTTAATTTCAGAAAAAAATATATTTTTCCTTTTGTAAAACATCAGTTATGTTATTTCAATTCTTGAAATTATACACAAAATTTTTTCCAGCGACTTGCTAAAAAAATGTTGATAAAGAAATGAAAATTGAATACAAATTAAAAAATCGTGATTTTGATCAATTTATTTTTATATAATGACAATTTACGATTATTATAATTACTAAGTCTTAGAACCCTTTTGATTAATAGAAAAAAATATCACAAAAAAAAATATCATTTAATGAAGTAAAAACTTTTTTTTTCTTTTCACAAGTTCAATGGCAATTTACGAAGTTCACTAATTTTTTTATTGTTGCACAGTTTGCGTGGGATAATTATTGTTTTAAATACTAATTTTTAGAACCATTTTTATCAATTAACAAATTTATTTCGTACCAAAATAAAAAATTCTTTAATATTCGGGTACCAAACTAAAAATTTTGAAACCCCTTCGAATGATTTTTTTTTTTTTTTTCGTTCAACCCTGATGTCAAAGTTACAATTACAGCATTTCATATCAAATTGACTTGGTTTCTGAAAATGTGATCATTGATAAAAAAATTCAATAATTGTAAATCGAAAAAATATAAATAGTAATGATGATCATACCTAATTGTATAAAACGTAACCAACTTCATAGTTTTCTATGGAGAATGTGTGTTTACCTTACAAATACTGCCAAATCAAATTAACTAGTTAATAATTGGAATTGAGCAACGGCAACGTAAATCGGGGAAACCATCCTACAGTGGATAATGCAACCTACAGTGGATAATCATTAAATAATAGCGCAAATATACGTTAAATAATTAGTTTTTAAACTAATTTATCAACATTAATTATTGATTAAATGAAAATAATTTTTTGCATACATTTTTATTTTTAATTAATCATTATCCACTGTAGGTTGTATTATCCACTGTAGACAGGTATCCCCTACCTAGTATTACAATCATATTATTTTAAAGTTTAAACCGGTGTGAAAGTTATTTATTTTTTACGAATCTATTAGGAATAAATCATGTTTTTATAGATTTTGAATTTTTCTGATAGAGCTAGGATCATAATACAGACAGAAAACATGTTCCGTGAATGAAATTTATTGACTTGTAATTAGTTTCAAAATTAATTTTATTTCGCATGTTTTTCCTTAATTTTTTTATTAATATGATACATAATGATCAAAAAATTAAAATTGAAGTAACACTGATAAGGTTTTTTTTTATATAGGTACTTTTTAAGATTAAATTTAAAAAAATTCTTTTCGCAGCGATTGTGGAAAATAGCTCAACTTAGAAATTTAAATAGCTTAGTATTTTGAATTTTTATGTAATATTGAAAAGTGTAGATAAAGGGATATTTCAGAGCTACTTGTGAAATTAATTTCTTCTATTTTGGACCAGGAATTTTCAGAAATTTTGGAAGAAAAAATTATTTAGTTACTTTAAATCTCACAAATTTATTTAAAATTATCATTTTTTCTCTTTTTTGAGAAATTATGTACAAATTGGAAATAAGTTCGATTTCAACTTTTTTTAAATGTTCAGTTTAACTGGTAACTTCTTCAATTATATTATTCGGTTTACAATGTGTAACTGTAAAATATTTACTTGAAAAAATTTATATTTTTAGTCTTACATTTTTACTTTACAGAATTTTGAAATGCAGTTTTGACCATTTAAATAATTACAAATTAAAAGCTTTTGAAATCTTAATATTGGATAAAAAAACTTTTTAGTTGATCATTTAGTGAATATAAAGAAATTGGTTATTTTTTAAATTGAGTTGTGTTTTAAGTATTAAAAAGTGAAAAATAATTTATTTTAAAAGACGATTCTAAATCCATTAAAAAGTGAATAATTCAATTAAAAATAAATAATTTAAATAAGATTAATAATTCAACGGGTTTGTTCAATTTTAAATTCTATTCAAATATTGTTGCAGTCTAAAATATTCCATTTTTGCACACTTTAATTTCAAATTTTTTAATTAAGAAAAAGAAAAATTATTTAGTGCGTGGTAGTAATTGGAATTTTTATTTAAAACGAGAAATTATAAATCAAATAATTTTGCAGGATTTTTGGAAAAAATTTATGACAAATTCTAATCATTTTATTTTCCATTATTTTATTTTATTTTCAATATTTAATTACTTTATGTTAAGAAGTTTGTATAAAATTCTGAAAATAATTAAAAATTTGAAAATATTTCGAACAAAGTTTTGAACATTCTGGAATTAAATTTTTGAGCTATTTAAGACTTTTTAAAGGTTTTAAGATGATAAAAGAAATCTCTTTATATTTCTGGAGAAACATGAGATAATTTTTTATTCTGAAAAAATAATTTAAAAAGATTATTTGAAAATATTGGGAAAGAAAAAAAAATTTTGATGTATAAATAAATAATTGAACAGTTATTAATTTAGACAAAATTCGCGAAAGTTGCAAAGTTTTAAAAAGATTCAAAATTAATTTAAAACTTGAAATGATTTCATAAGAATAGAAGGGTTTTTAAGAAAAAAAAAATATCTTTATATTCTCAGGGAAAATCTAAAGCAGTTTTTATTTTCAAAAATTAAGCTTAGGAGAATATTTAAGACTTCAAAAAATTTCCGAAATTCTTAAAAAGTATTCTTGAAGATTCAAGACATTTTTCTTAATTTTGCAAGATTTCTGCAAAAGATTTAAGAAAAATTCAAATAATTTTAAAAGATATTAACAATTTTTTTAATAGTTTGAAAAATAATTGAAAATTCGAAAATGTTTGTAACAACATGTGAAGTTTTGAACATTTTGGAATACAATTTTTCAGCTATTTAAGAATTTTGAAAGTTTTTAAGATGATAAAAAAATTTCTTGATATTTCTGGAGAAACTTGAAATTATTGTTCATTCTGAAAAAATAATGTTAAGAGATTATTTTAAAATATTAAAAAAAAAAAAAATTTTGATATATAAATATCAACTGAACAATCATTAATTGAGAAAAAAATTCGCATAACTTGAAAAAATAATTAGAAATTTGAAAAAGATTCGAAATTAATTTAAAACTTGAAATGCTTTCATAAGAATATTATAATATAATATATAGAATATATAGAATATAAAAATCTTTATATTCTTAGGAAAAATTAAAATGATTCTTTCATTTTGGAAAATTAAGTTTAGGAGGATAGTCAAAAATATTTCAAAAAATTTCCGAAATTCTCAAAAAGTAATCTGGCAGATTTAAAGACATTTTTAAAAATTTTGCAAGAGTTTTGAAAGAAAATTGGGAAAAATTCAAATCATTTCAAAAGATATTTAGAAATTTTTGATGCGTTTCAAAAATAAAAAAAATTATTTTCATCATTTTATTGTTGAAAAAAATATATGAGAAGATTTCAAAAAAATTTTAAACCAAATGTAGATTTTTGACGATTTTGAAATGAAAATTTAAAGGTATTTAAGAATTTTGAGAGGTTTTAAGATAAAACGTTTTTTCTTGATACTCGGAAAAAATTGAAATTATTATTTTTTTTAATAATTTCAAGAGAATATATAAACATATTTCAAAGCAAAAGCAAATTTGTATTGGAACAATTATTAATTTGAAACTATTAAAAATAAAAATAATTGAGCATCTAATTCAAAAAATGTTATGTTTAAAAAAAAATGTAAAGAAATAAGATTAAAATCTTTTAGGCTTAGAAATTTTGGAAATTATATAATTATGAAAATCTACAAACTTATTGATTTATTTTTCAATTTATAGAATACAAAATGATGATTCTAATTTATATTTTTTGAACTGAATCCGAATGATTTAACTGAAGAATTTATTAAATAAATTATATGTTCGAATTAAAAAAAATGTTTAAATCAATTTCAAAAGTTGAAAATTTTAAATAAAACCCGTTCAGCTTTAAGGGTCCGAATTTTTCAACTTCATTGACCGGGATTTTTCAAAATTTAAATAGCCACCTTAAATCAAATTGATTCTGAAATATCCTTTTTTCTAGTTTTAATTATCCTTTGCTGATTATTAGTCATTAAATAATGTTTACAGTCTGTCTTTACATACTGTCGTCTATTTATTTAATTTCTATTAAATTGTAAGATATTGGGTATTTGTAATGATTACGACCTATTTAAAATACGTGCCAGTTTTTCAAGTTCTGCGTGTAACTAGCTTTTATTCAATTTAAGCAGAATATGTGAATATATGCACTAAATATGTTCAAGAAAGTTTAGAGAGTGAATGAAAAAAGAAGATAGAAAATGTGAATGTTCTGATAGGTAGGATTAGTGATGCATTCGAGACAATTTCGAGAAAATTCGAGATTTTCTTGAAACATGTTCAGGTGAATTCAAAACTTCATGTAGATCGAGAATCTCGAATTAAAAAATCGAGATCTCGAGTCGAGAATCTCGAATAAAAAATTTCGAGATCTTGAGTCGAGAATCTCGAATAAAAAAATTCGAGGCCTCGAGACGAGAATCTCGAAACTTTTTATTCGAGATTCTTGATCTCCATGAAGTTTTGAGTTCACCTGAACATGTTTCAAGAAAATCTCGAATTTTCTCGAAATCGTCTCGAATGCATGACTAGGTACGATTTATTATTAGTGGTTCTGATCCTAGTTGTTATTAACATATTAAATCGATTTCAAGTACTAATGTCGCTATTTGTTGCAAAGTATAAAATGGTGAGAAGAGGTATAGGGATGAATCTTATTTGTTATTAACAATTGGTCGCAAATTGGCAAAGATTGAATACCAGCCTCAAGGTTGGTCTTGGAATTAAAAGTAAACCCAATATCACGAAGGGTAAAGTAGAGGAATGAAAAAGTTTGTAAACTCACACATATATCATACCTGATGTGTATGTATAAATACATGACATTTTCTACATTTAGTAAAAATGTAGCATATCCAAGAGAAAGTGACATATGACAACGCAGCGAGATTAGCGTCGCGTTTTGATTAATGTAATATCAAATGTGCCTTATTTTATGTATATATGAATATGATTATCATTATCATCATTACTACGAACTTCTATGATAACGTGCAAGCATTTGTCTTAAATAAATCGATGTTGTTTTATGTTATATCTTGATATTTAAGAACACCAATCCTTCTTTAAACCATTTAAGAAGCTGTGCATTGGGAGCCGTCCGTAAACATGACCAATTTTGGGCTCCTCCTTCACCTCCTCCTTTACCTCCTCCTCCTCATCCTCCTTCACCTCCTCCTCCTTCACTTCCTTCTCCTTCACCTCCTTCTCCTCATTCTCCTCCACCTCCTCCTTTTTCACCTACTCCTCCCCACAAAAAAATAACGTAACCTAAAATTCTCTCAAAACAAATGAAATCGGGCGATTTTTTACAAAAATTTTAATCGTTTTTTCGTGAAATCATTATCAACATGGACTCCGAAATCTACTTGGACATAGAAGAAATTTTTTAATGAGTTTACAAATTTTAATTACAAAGTTTAATAAAAAGTTTTGATCAAGTTTAACAGACATTTAGAAGTTTTAAAAACAGTCAAAATTAACTTAAAACTTAAGAAGATTTTCAAAAAGTTAAAAAAATGTATATTTTTAAATATTTGTGAATAAAAATGTTGAAGCTGCTTAAGCATTTAGAAAGATTTCACGATAATGCAAAATATTTTCAAAAATTCATGGGATAATTTTAGAAAAATTTGTGTTTGAAAAAAAAATTGATATAGATTTCACAACATTTTAAATTATTTTCGAAAAACTTCAAAAAAGAGTATGAACGATTTTAAAGCCAATTTTTTCAATTAGCAAGATTACAAAGTTTTATAGAAGGATTTGATCAAGTTTAAAAGACATTAAGAAGTTTTAAAAAGAGTCGAAATTAATTTAAAACTTGAAAAGATTCTGGAAAAGTTGAAAAATGTACATTTTTGAATATTTGTAAATAAAAATGCTGCTGCTTCTGAAGCATTTAGAAAGATTTCACGATAATGAAAAATATTTCTGAAAATTCACGGGATAATTTAAAAAAAGGTTTGTTTGAAAAAAATTTATTTTAAGAGAAAATTTACGAATATTTGAAAATATTTTTATTTATTTCCTAAAATTTCCAAAAAGAATGTGGACGATTTTACAGACAAAATTTCAATTAGCAAGATTACAAAGTTTTATAAGAAATGTGAAAAAAAAATTTGGAAGGTTTCACGATAATAAAAAATATTTCTCAAAATTCATGGGTTAATTTAAACTAATTTTTTATTTCGAAAAATCAATTTTAAGGGAAAATTGCTGAATATTTCAAAGCATTTTTATTTATTTCCTGAAATTTCGAAAAAGAATGTAAAATATTTTAAAGAAAAACTATGCAATTAGCAAGAAAACAAAGTTTTATAAGAAATTAAGAAGAAAAAATTTTGAAAGGTTTCACGATAACAAAAAATAGTTCTTAAAATTCACGGGATAATTTAAACTAAGTTTTTATTTTTAAAAATTAATTTTAAGTGAAAATTGCCGGATATTTTTGAACATTTTGATTTATTTCCTAAAATTTCGAGAAAAAATGTGAACGATTTTGAGGCAAAAATATTCCAGTAGCAAGATTACAACATTTTTTTTTTAATTCGAACAAGTTTAAGAGATATTCAAAAGTTTTAAAAATATTCAAAATTATTCAAAACTTGAAAATATTTCAAAAAAGTTTTAAAAAACTTCTTAAAGATTTTGGAAGGTTTTACATAATAAAGAAATGTCTTAAAATTCTTGGCAAAATTTAAACTGATTTTTTATTTTTTTTTTACATTAGTTTTAAGGGAAAATTGACGAATATTTGAAAACATTTTTATTTATTTCCTACAATTTCGAAAGAGAACGTGAACGATTTTTAAGAAAAAATGTTCAACTAGATCACAAAGATCACAAAGTTTCATAAACAATTTGAAACAAACAATTTTGAAAGGTTTCACGATAATTACAAATATTTCTCAAAATTGATGGGATAATTCTAACCAATTTTTCATTTTGAAAGATTAATTTTTTGAGAATATTTAGAAAAAATTTAAAACATTCCAAAAGACTTCCAATATTCATTGTCAAAACAGAAACTGGAGGATTTCAAAGCAGGTTTCTTCATTTTTCAGAATTTCAAGAAAAATTTTGGAAAAATTCTAAGGATTTTCGGAGATTTTTTGAAGGTTTGAAAGTTTTGAAAATGGTTAAGAAATTATTCCAAGTTTAAAAAGTTTTCCAAAAATTTCAAATAAAATTTAATGTTAGAAGATTTCGAAAAAAAAACTTAAGATTATTTTAAGAAATTTGAAAGGCTTCTAGAAAATAAAGAAACTTTCTTGAGATTCCTGAGAACATTTTTATTGAATTTTTATTTTGAAAAATTAGTATTTAATGAAAACTGGACAAAGTAACAAAACGTTCCAAAATATTTCTACAAATTTTGAAAATATTCTTAATATTTAAGGGTAACTCTTTCAATTGGGAAAGATTTTTCTAGCAATATTTCAAGTCAGTTTAATAGATCTTCCAAACTTCTATATCTTTTAAACTTACTAAAATGTTTCCTAAAAATTTTCAAAACCCTGACAAATGAAAAATGATACTTTTTCTACATATCTGAAAGCGTAAGAAAAGATTTTGAATTTTTTAAGAATCTAAGGAAAATTAAATATTCTTTCAACTTCAAAAACAAATGAATAAATAAACTTAAAAAAGAAATTTTTTTTCAAAATTTTTATTTCGTATTTTACAGTATTCGTCCCCAAAAAATAATAATTTGTGTGCATTTTTTTTCATGACTGAACAGTCCTTTTCAAGATAAAATTTCAACTATTTGGCTGCAAATTCATATTTTTAGATTGAAAATTAATCTGTTTTTGTTGAAGATTCATTTATTGTGTTGAAAATTTTTGTTTTTCCGTTAAAAATGCAACTGATTAAAAACTAATCTTTTTGGTCGAGGATTCAACTACTTTTTCAAAAATTCATTTTTTTATACTAAACGTTCATCATCTTAGTCGAAAATTCATTTCTTTGCTTAACAATGTCTATTTAAAAAAAAAACCTTAATCTTTTCATGGTTTGAAATGCAACTGGTAAATTTTTTTTTTGTTGAGAATTCAGCTATTTTGTTAAAAATTAGTCTTTGTTGGCATAAATTCAACTATTTTTAATTTAAAATTAAAATCTTTTTTGGTTGAAATATCATTTATGTTATCTAAATTATATATTCAATAATTTAATAATATTAATCATATTAACCAATGGAACCAAGGTATTCAATAATTTGAAATACAAAAGTTAATGTTTTCCGTTCAAGAAATGTAAGGTGGAAAAGTATCTGTTAATTGCTAAAGTTTTCCTAATTTTTTAGTTACAAATATTTTAACACATTATAATTTCCAAGAGTTCAGAAAAATGTGTTGAATTTATTTAAAATTTGTATCTCAAAAAATTTGTATTGTTGATCCACAAAATTGAACAACTCTTTCAAAAATCCTAAAAACAGGCATGCGCGCGCGTAGCGCGCTGTTGCTACTTGTCATTTATTGAAAAGCGCATGGCGACATTTTCGATTATTTCTCGAACCAACTCGAAATAGCTCGAAACAATTTGAAACTATTGTTGTCGGAAAACCCGCGTTTATGATTGGATGAAGCTGTCGTTCCTTTTTCCAGTGGAAAATAAAAAATTCTGCAAACTTCAGGGTTAAGAGAAATTTAAGGTTATCTAAATAATATTTTCAATGATACTAATAATAATATTAATAAAATGAAGGTTCCATTTCTAAATTTCTAAAAAAAGAAGCTTTTTAAGAATTTTAAAATGTTTTAAAAGAATGAAAAAAATTATCAAAATTCCTGGGAAAATTTAAACTAATACTTTATTTCCAAAAATAAATTCTTTAAGAAAATTGACAAAAATTTCCGAACATTTTTAATTATTTGTTAAAAGCTCGAAAAAGAATATGGACGATTTAGAAGCCAAATTTTTCTATTAGCAAGATTAAAGACTTTTAACAGTCCTGAATATCTTTTACATTCACACGAATTTGTCCTAAACTTTTCAACATCTTGAAAAAAATGATACTTTTTTGATATATCTGAAATCTTTAAAAATTCTTTGGAATTTTCTCAAGTATTTTAGGAAAATTATATATTCACATAAACTTGAAAAAAAAATTTATTCTGAAAAGAAAGAATTATTTTCTAATTAAATATTATCAATGTGAGAAAGGTGTCCAGCATTTTGATATGCAAGATGTCATTTGTAGATTTTTGAAGACTTCAAAAATAAAGAAGCTTTTTAAGATTTTTAAAAGGTTTGAAGATAATGACAAAATTTCTTAAAATTCATGAGAAAATATGAACTAATTTTTTAATTTGGAGATACATTTTTCAGGGACAATTGACAGAGATTAGAAAAGATTTTAAAAAAATGTTTTCCAAAATTTCAAAACAGAATATGAAAGATTTTGAACAAAAATCTTTTAATTAGCAAGATTACAAAGATTTATAAAAGATGCGAGTAAGTTAAAGACATTTCGAAATTTTAAAGAGATTCAAAATTGATTCAAAAGTTGAAAATATTTAAAAAGTTTAAAAAAATGTACATTTTTAAATATTTGGAAACAATTTTTTGAAGATTTTTAAAGATTTTGAAATGATTCACGATAATGAAAAAATGTTCTCCGAATTCATGGGAAATTTTGAACTGATTTTTCATTTTGAAAAATTAATTTTAAGAGAGTATTTTTAAATAATTTAAAAGATGACACAAAATTTTCAAAGATTACAAACGATTTCTAAAATCGTCATAACAGAATATGGAAGTTTTTAAGGTAATTTTAACGGAAAATTTACAAATATTTCAAGAGATTTATAATTATTTTATAAAATTTCGAAAAAAAATTGGAGAGATTTTCATTGTCGAAACAGAATCTGAAAGATTTGAAGGCAAGTTTTTTAATTTTTCAGAATTTCAATCAAATTTTTGGAAGAATTCAAGGAATTTCAAAAGATATTTAGAAGCTTTAAAAGTTCTGGAAATGGTTAAAAAATTATGGCTAGTTCGAAAAGATTTCTAAAATTTTTAGATTTATTACTCCTTTCTATTTGGAAAAATTAAGTTTTAAAAAAAATTCGAAAAAGTTTCAAAATATTATTATAATTTTGAAATATTTCTGAAAATTTCGAAAATATCTGGAAGATTCAAGGGCAATTTTTTTCAATTTTTAGAGATTTTTCACAATTTTAGAAATAGTTAGAGTCAGTTTAAGAGATATTTATCTTTCAAACTTTTAAAAGCACTAAATATCTTTCAAAGATATTTCGATTATTTCTCGAACCATCTCGAATTTACTCGAAACAATTTGAAACTATTGTTGTCGGGAAACCAGTGTTTGTGATTGGATAAAGTTTGAATTTTTTTGCCATTTAAAAAAAGAGTGTGCAAACTTCAGGCAAAGATTTGAAACGATTCAAAATATTTTAAATTATTCTCTAAAATTTCGAAAAAGACTGAGAAAGACTTTTAAGCAAAATCTTTCAATTAGCAAGATTAGAAAGATTTATAAAAAATGCGAATAAGTTTAAGAAATTTCGAAATTTTAAAAATATTCAAAATTAATTTGTAGCATGAAAATATTTCAAAAGTTTTGAAAATATACATTTTTGAATATTTGGAAAGAAATTTGAAGCTTCTTAAGGATTTTGAAAGGATTCATTATAATAAAAAAATTCTCTTAGATTTTTTGGGAAAATTTGAACTCATTTTTTATTTTGAAATAGTGATTTTCAGAGAACATTCAAAAACATTTAAAGAGATTAATAAAGATTTCTAAAATCTTCATAACAGATTCTGGAAAACTTTAAATCACTGGTTTGTAATTTTTCAGAATTCTCGGAAAATTTTTGGAAAAATTCGAATAATACAAAAAGATATTTCGAAGATTTAAAAGTTTTGGGAAGAGTTAAAAAAGTGATTTGGAATATAAAAATATTTCAAAAATTAAAAACAAAATGTAAATTTTGGAAGATTTCGAAAAAAATGTCGAAGCTTTTTAAGAAGTTAAAAATGCTTCAAGAAAATAAAAAAATTCCCCTACTATGAAAATTAAAAAATTAATTAAAATAATTATGGGGAAAGGGAAAACTTAAACTGATTTTCCATATGAAACAATTAATTTCAAGATAATTTTTTTAACAAATTTCAACATTCCAAAAGATTTCTAAAATTGTCGAAATAGGATCTAGAAAATTTGTAGGCAAGTTTTGTAATTCCTGGGAAAATTTACACAGAATTTTTATTTTGAGAATAATTTTTAAGAGAAAATTGACAAAGATTTCAAAAAATTTTCAATTTTTTTCGAAAATTTCGAAAAATCTTTCCATTAGCGAAATTAAAAAAATTTTAAAAATAAAAAAAAAATTCCGAAAGGTTTCACGATAATACAAAATATCTCTCATAATTCATGGGATAATTTAAACTGATTTTAAAACATTAATTTTAAGATACTATTCAAACAAAATTTTCACATTCCAAAAAATTCCCAAAATTGTCAAAACAGAATCTGGAAGAATGAAACGCAAGTTTTTTAATTATTCAGAAGTTAAAGAAAAATTTTGTGAGAATTCGAAGAAGTTTAAAAAATATTATTTAATTTAAAAAGTTTTAAAAATGGTTAAAAAATGATTTTAAATTTGGAAAGATTTCGAAAAATGTTTGAACAAAATGTTAATTCAAGATTTTAGAGAAAAATTCAAATCTTTTTAAGAAGTTTGAGATGTTTCATGAAAATCCAAAAATTTCTTGAGATTTTTGGGAAAATGTTTAATTAATTTTTATTTCGAAAAATTAATTAAAAAGGAAAATTTAAACAGGTTTCAAAAAATTTCTACAAATGCCGAAAAAAATCTGAAATATTTAAGGGAATTTTTTTCAATTTTGAATGATTTTTAATAGTTCAGGTTTATGAGAAATATAAGATTATCTAAATAATATATTATATTCAATAATAATAATAATAATAATGAATGTAAATAAACACAATGTAAATTTTTAGCTTTTTGAAGTTTTCAAAAAAGGAAGAAGTTTTTTAAGAATTTTAAAATGTTTCAAGATGATAACAAATTTCTGAAAATTCCTGGGAAAATGTAAACTGATTTTTTATTTTTAGGACAAATTTTAAGAGAAGATTGACAGAGATTTCAACAGATTTTTAATTATTTTATAAAATTTCAAAAAAGAATTTGAAAGATTTTCAAGCAAAATCTGTCAATTAGCAAGATTACAAAGATTCATAAAGATGGCGAGTAAGTTTGAGACATTTCGAAATTTTAAAAAGATTCAAAATTATTTAAAAGTTGAAAATATTTCAAAAGTTTAAAAAATTTAACATTTTTTACTATTTTGAACAAAATTGAAGCTTCTTAAGAATTTTGAAAGGATTCACGATAATGAATACATTTTCTTAGAATTCATGGAAAAATTTGAACTGATTTTCATTTTGAAAAATTGATTCTAAAAGGATATTTAAAAACATTTTAAAAGGTGCAAAAAGATTTCTAAAATCCTCATAACAGATTGTAGAAGATTTTAAGGCAATTTTTGTATATTTTCACAATTTTCAGAACACTTTACAAAAATTCGAATAATTTTAAAAGATATTTAGAAGGTTTCAAAGTTTCGGAAATAGTTAAACAAAATAATTCGAAATTTGGAAATAGTTTAAAAAAATAATTTGAAAATATTTCAAAACATTTAAAACAAAATGTGAACTTTGAAAAAAATTTCGAAGCTTTTTAAAAAGTTTAAAAGGCTTCATGAAAATAAAAATTTTTTTTTATACTTCCTGGGAAAATTTAATCTGACTTTTTTGTTTTGAAAATAAATTTTATGAGAAAATTTACAAATATTTCAGCAGATTTTAAATTATTTTATAAAATTTCGCAAAAAATGAGAAAGATTTTCAAGCAAAATCTTTTTATTAGCAAGATTGCAAAATTTTATACGAAATTTCGAAAACAAATTTTAAAGGTATCGCGATAATAAAAAATATTCCTCATAATTTATAAGATTATTTAAACTGATTTTTTATTTTCAAACAAAAATTTTAAGATAATATTTAGAAACATTTTAAAAGATGAGAAAAGATTTCTAAAATCGTCATAACAGATTGTAGAAGATTTCAAGACAATTTTCGTATCTTTTCAACATTTTAATTTTTTTAATTTAAATTTAAATTTTGAAAATAGTTTAAAAAATAATTTGAGAAAATTTCAGAAAAATATGAACAAAATGTAAATTTGTGCGGATTTTGAAAAAAATTTAGAAGCTTTCTAAAAAGTTTAAAAGGCTTCAAGAAAACAAAAAATTTTGAAAATAAATTTTAAGAGAAAATTTGCAAATATTTGAAGAGATTATGAATTATTTTATAAAATTTTGAAAAAATGGGAAAGATTCTCAAGCAAAATCTTTTTATTAGCAAGATTGCAAAATTTTATACGAAATTCGGGAAAAAAAATTTTAAGGGTTCACGATCATAAAAAATATTTCTCATAATTCATGAGATGATTTGAACTGATTTTTCATTTGGAAAAAATTAGTTTATGATAATGTTTTTTAACAAATTTAAGATTTCAAAAGATTAAAAAAATTTTTAAAACAAAATCTGAAAGATTTGAAGGCAAGTTTTTTAATTTTTCAGAATTTCAAGAAAAATTTTGGAAGAATGCGAAGAATTTAAAAAGATATTTATGAGGTTTAAAAGTTTGGAAATGGTTTAAAAATGATTTTAAGATTCAAAATATTTCCAAAATTTTTTAAAAAAATGTAAATTTTTGAAAATTTCGAAAAAAATTTCGAAGCTTGTTAAGAAGTTTGAGAGGGTTCGAAAAAATAAAAAAATTTCTTGATATTCCTTGGAAAATTTTTAATTACTTTTTATTTGGAAGAATTAAGTTTTAAATAAAATTCGGAAAAGTTTCAAAATATTTCAAAGTATTATTATAATTTTTTATTACTCCTACAAATTTCGGAAATATCTGGAAGATTTAAGCGTATTTTCTTTATTTTGCGAGATTTTTCAAAATTTTAGGAATAGTTCGAGTCGTTTTAAGAGATTTTAATAATAATATATCTTCCAAACTTCCAAAAGTCGTAAATATCTTTCAAACTGACTCGAATTTTCCTAAAATTTTTCATTTTGAATTATTTCTTAAGATTTCGAAAAAGAATATAAACGATATTGAAAGCAAATTTTTCCATTAACAAGATTATACAGATTTATTGAAAATTCTGTCAAGTTCAAAAAACATTTGGAAGTTTTAAAAAGATGCAATATTAACTTAAAACCTGAAATTTTTTTTTAAAAGTTAGAAAAAACGTACATTTCTCAATATTTTGAGCCAGTAATTTCTTAAAATTTCTGGCAAAATTTTAACTGACTTGTTATTTTGAAAAATAAATTTTAGGAGAAAATTGACTAATATTTTAAAATCTCTTTAATTATTTCCTAAAATTACGAAAGAAAATGTGGACGATTTTAAAGCAAAAATGTTTAATTAGCCAGATTACAAAGCTTCATGAAAAATTCGAGTAAGTTTGAGAGATATTCAGGAGTTTTTAAAATATTCAAAATTAATTTAAAACTTAAAAAGATGTCTTCAAATTAAATAAAAATAAAAATTTTGAAGCTTCTCAAACATTTTGAAGAGTTTCACGATAATAAAAAATATTTCTTAAAATTCATGGAATAATTCAAACTGATTTTATATTAGGAAGAATTTATTTAAAAATAATATTCGAAGAGACTTTAAGACATTTCAAAAAATTTTCAAAATTGTCAAAACAGACCCTGTAAGATTTAAAGCCAAATTTTTTAATTTTCAGAATTTTGAGAAATTTGTTGAAAAAATGTTATTAATTTGAAAAAATATTTGGAAGGTTTAAATGTCGTGGACAGGATAATTTAAAATTTGAAAAGATTACAACACTTCCTTTTAATGAAAATTTTTGAAGATTTCGACAAAATTGTCGAAGATGTTTGAAAGGCCTTAAGAAGATAAAATAGTTTTCTTGAGATTCCAGGGAAAAATTTAATTATTTTGAAAAATTAAAATTAAAATTAAAATTAATTAAATTAAATTGAAAATTAATTAAAAATTTAAAGAAAATTTAAAAAAGTTTTAATACATTTTAAAAGATTTGTACAAATCTCGAAAAAATTTTGGAAGATTTAAGGGCAATTTTTTAATTTTCATAGATTTTTCAAAATCTTAGGAATATTTCGAGTCAGTTTAATATATATTTATTTCTTTTTCTTCTCAAAGTCCTACATTTCTTTTGAGCCGACTCGAATTTTTTCTAAAATTTTGCAAAATTATGTAAAATACAAAAATTACACTTTTCGGTATTTCTGAAAACTTCTACAATCTTTTTGATTTCTCTCAAAAATCTTTAGAAAATTATATTTCTATAACTTTAAGAACCAATGAATAAATAAAGCTGAAAAAGAAATATTTATCGAAATTCTTATTTTGTATTAACAAAATAATAATTTTCTGCCATTTGAAAAAAGAGTCTGCAAACTTCTGTTTTATTAAAAATGTAAGGTTACGTAAATTTTATTTTCAATAACTTTCTTTAGGAGGAAATTTTTAATTTTTAAGGCATTTTTATGTTCAATTTGAACATTTTCTACCAGATAGTTCAATTTTCAACTACAAAAGACAAATTTTCAATCTAACTGTTGAATTTTGAACTAATAATCATCAATTTTGAACAAAAAATTCATCTGTCAGTGAAAAAAAAACTATTTTGAATCAAAATGATGAATTTTCAACCAAGATTATGAATCTTCATCTGGAATAGTTGCATTTTAAATAAAAGAGATAAGTTTTCAACTGAAGTAAACCTTTGACTGGAATAGTTGAGTTTTCATGAAAATACATGAATTTTTAACCAAAAAAAATCATCAATCAAAAATTGAATAATTAAATTTCCAGTTGAAAAAATGATTGTTCAACCAAATATGTGTATTTACAAATAAAATGATGGAATATTCAATTGCAATAGTTACATTTTTAGTAAAAAAAAAAATTCAACCAAAAATTTCAATTGGAATAGTTAAATTTTAAACCAAAAAGATAAATTTTCAACCAGAAAGATGTATCTTCGACTAAAATATTTTAATTTTCAACCAGAGTGATTAATTTTTGAATCAGAAGATTAATTTCTACTAAAACAGACGAATTTTTCACTAAAACGTTAATTTTTCAACAAAAAATTAAATAGTTAAATATTGAGTTAAAAATATTTATGTTAAACTAAAGAGATGAATTTTAAACTAAAATGATAGAATAATACACTGAAAAAGTTACAATTTTTAGTTTAGAAAAAATTAATTTTCAAGAAAAAAACAACAATTTTTTAAAAAAATAGTTAAAGTTTTAAATGGAATAGTAAAATTCTTAGTGAAGAGGATTAATTTTCAGCCAATGAAAGAACAAATTTCCAACAGAATATCTTATTTATCGACCAAGGAGATGAATTTTCAATTAAAATTATGAATTATTTATGAAAAAAAATTAATTTTCAATAAAAGAATTTAACTTTCAACCACGTAATAAAATTTCGATTTTCTAAAGATTTTAAAAATGACGAATCTTTTCAAGAATTTTAAAATGTTTCAAGATAATAAGAGAATTTCTTGAAATTCATGGGAAAATGTAAACTGATTTTTCATTTTTAAAATAATTTTCAAGATGAAACTGACAAAGATTTCAGAAGATTTTAAATTATTTTCTAAAATTTCGAAAAAGAATGTGGACGATTCTAAAGCAAAAAATTTCAATTAGCAAGATTACAAAGTTTTATGAAAAATTTGAGCAAGTTTGAGAGATATTTAGGATTTTTTGAATTAGCAAGATTTGTAATAAATCCGAATAAGTTTAAGACATTTCACAATTTTACAAATATTCGAAATTAATTTGAAAGTTAAAAATATTGAAGTAGTTTAAAAAAATGTAAATTTCTGAATATATGGCAAAAAATGTTAAGCTTCTTCAGTATTCTGAAAGGATTCACTATGATAAAAAATTTTTCTTAGAATTCATGGGAAAATTTGAACTGATTTTTCTTTTTAGAAAAGTAATTTCGCGAGAACTTTTGAAAATATTTCAAAAGATGACAACAGATTTTCAAAGATTTCTAAAATCTTCATAACAGTTTCTGGAAAAATTTCAAGTAAGTTTTGTAATTTTTCAGAATTTTCCGAAAATTTTTGGAAAACAATTTCACATTTCAAAAGATTTATGAAATTGTCAAAATGGAATCTGGAAGATTTTAAGGCAATTTGAAAAAATTTTTCAGCATTTCAAAAAAAATTTTGGAAGGATTCGAAGAATTTTAAAAGATAATTGAAAGATGAAAATTTTTTAAAAATGCTTCAAAAATGATTTTCAATTTTGAAAGCTTTCCAAAAATCTCAAAGAAAAAATAAAGGGAAGATTTCCAAAAAAAATTCGACTCTTTTTAAAAAGTTTGAAAGGTTTGAAGGAAATAACCAAATTTCTCGAGATTCCTGGGAAAAATTTTAATTACTTTTTATTTTGAAAAATTAATTATGAAAGAAAATTTGAAAAAGTTCCAAAATATTTCAAAATTTTATCATAGATTCAAAATTTTTTTACACATTTCGAAAACATCTGGAAGATTTAAGGGCAATTTTTTTAATTTTGAAAGATTTTTCAAAATTTTAGTAATATTTCGAGTTAGTTTAAAAAGATTATCATGATTATTATTACCTTCAAAACTTCTATAGGTCTTAAATATATTTTGAAGGGACTCAAATTTTTGCTAACATTTTTCAAAATTCTGAAAAATAAAAAACTGTACTTTTTTGACATATCTGGAAGCTTCAAAAATTTTTGAATTTTCTCGAGAATCTTAGGGAAATTATATATTTATTTTCAACTGAATTTTTAACTAAAAAGTTAGTTTTCGACCGACCAGTTTATTTCGAAATTAAAAATATATTTTTCTGACCAAAAATGGAATCGTCAAATTTTTGATTAGAAAATAAATTTAAAAAAATTTCAATAAGTTGAATTCAACCAAAAAAGAATAAATCTTAACATGAAAAAAATACTCGCATTTTTTAAAGAAAATGAAAATTTTCAACCAAAGAAGTGAATAAAAAGCATTAATTTTTAACAACTTCAACTTCCAACCATGAAAACCCGTTTTGACCAACTAATTAAATTTTCAACCAAAAAGATGAATTTTCGACAAAGAAAATTAAATTTGTACCAAAAACAACGAATTTTCAAGAAAATACATTAATTTTCAACAAGATTGTTGAATTTTGAAGTCAAAAATACGAATTTTGTATAAAAAAGTTGAATTTTCAACCCAACAATATGATTTTCTAACAAACAAGATAATTTTTTAACAAGATACTTAAATTTTGATAAAAATATTTTAATTCACAAAATAATTAAATTTTCAACAAAATATTTGAATATATATCAAAATATATATTTTCAACTAAAAAGTTGATTTTAAAAGCAAATAGTTAAATTTTCTAAGGAAAAAACAAAATCTTCATTAAAAAGAGATTAATTTTCAATAAAAACGTTGAATTTTTAGGCCAAAAAGACGAATTTTCAAAAAAACAGTTGAAGTTTTAACCCAGAAATATCAATTTTTAACAAAATATTTAAATATCCAACCAAAGAAATAGATCTTGAACTGAAATTTTTTTTGTAACTGAGAAGTTCAAATTTCAACCAAGCAGTTGAATTCCCATGAAAAAATATTAATTTTCTTCCAAACAATACGAATTTGCAAAACAATGGATTTTTAATTAAATTCTTAAATTTTTAACCAATAATGAAATAGTTTTTCAACAAAATAGTAAAATCTTCAACCAGTATAATGATTGTTTAACAAAGTAGTTAAACTTTCAATACGGTAGTTAAATTTTCTAGCCAAGAAGATGAATTTTCAATAAAAAAAAAACGTATTAGTAATCTTGTCAAAAGACAGTTAATTCCGAAATTCCAGGGAATTTTTTACCCTAAATTATTTCAATTTCTTTAAATTAAAAAATAAATTGCTGAAGACAATTGAATGTTCCTTGCAATATTTTTAAATATTTCAAATTCTTCAAAACTCATTGAAATTTTTTAATTCTTTTAAAAATTTTTTGGGATCTATTGAAATACCCTAAAATATTTCAAATACTTAAAAATATTTTTAAATGCCTTGAAATTTTGTAAAACTTGTGAAAAAGCTTCAAAATATTTTAAAATGCCATAAAATACTTCAAAATACCTAAAAAAAATTAGAATTTTCGAGAATACCTTGAAGCTAAAAAATTCAAAATCTTTTCAAATTCCTTGAAACTTTTTAAATCTCTTGAGAATGCCATAGAATTATTTAGAATAGACTTAGAATTATACTTAGAATCCTTTAAAATCTATTCAATTCCTGTGAAAATTTCTTAAGGCTCTTGAAAATTTATTGGAAATTTTGTAAATACCTTGGAATCCTTGAATTCTTTAGGATCCCGTCAAGTTATTGAAATATATTAAAAATACCTTCAAATTTTTTTAAATACCCTGAAATATTTGCAATCTTCAAAATCTTCTTAAATGAATTCAGAATATTCATAGAACAGAAGGATGTCAGAAAATTCAGAGACTTTTAGGTACTCCAGAAGATTGAAGGAATTCAGGGAATTTCAGGAATTCAGAATGCTGCAATGCCTTATCAAAAGAATTAATCCAAAAAAAATTTGTTCATATTTTTGAGATGAACAATTTTGTTTATTAACTTTTTTTCATACATCGTATAGTTTTTTCTGGAAAATAGAATTTTTTGTTTTTAAAAAGCAAGTAAAGGGAAGTAAAAGTACAGAGTTCGGCAGCATGAGAAATAGCAAGGACGAGATGCTGTATGATGCAGACGAGATACTAGACGCTTTGAGAGGCTCTTTCAAGGTATTTGTCGGAAACTCAATTTTTTCCACTGTAAATATAGCTATTTTAGTTTTAATTGAAAATTTATCTTTTTTAATCGAAAAATCATGTATTTTGTTGAAAGATCGTCTTTTTTGCTATAAAATTATTATTCTTGGTTGAAAATTTATGTGCAGAAGATAAGGAAAAAGTATTTGAAATCTTCTTTTAAATTAAATGATCATTGTTTACAATAATTGATTTTCTGCGAAAAACATCAACATAACCTTAAATTTTTAAAAAGATGGGATTTTTTTTTTAAATATAATTTTCTAATTTGAAAATCCCAATTTTTGACAAAAAAATGAACATAACACAAAATGGCTAAAAGATTCTAAATTTTCTTCGAAATAAGGATTTGTGTTTTAAAATTTCACTTTTTGGTGTAAAACGCCAAATTAGCCTAAAATTGTTTAAAAATTAAAAATTTTGTTTTCTCTAATGATTTTTTAATAAAAATGTTTATTTGTGACAAAAAATACTGTTACAGTCCGAAATTGTTCAAGCTTGTCAATGTTATTATTTTCAAGGTAAATTATTGGATTTGATTGATTTTTGTTTAAAAGTACCAATAGTAGGTATAAATAAATATAAATAAATATTAAATTATTATATACAATTTAATTTTTATAGAATAATATAATTAATTTATAAAATAATATAATTTAATTTAATATAATATATTAAATAAATAAATATTCTTTGAAATTAATTACATTTTGTTAAAAATACAAATAATTTCTGACGAAAAATACTGTCATTACATAATTAAGGAAATTTTTAAGAATCTTGAATCTTTTTCAAAATCTAATGTTTTTTTGTAATCAATCGATTTTTTGTGCAAAACTTTGATATAACCTAAAATTATTCGAAAATCGAAAATTTAGGTAGATTTATAATGATTTTTATTTTGAAATACCAATTTTTGGTTTAAGATTATAACGTGAGCTGAAATTGTTAAAAAATTATGAACTGTCAAAATCTTATTATTGTTGTTCAAAAATTTCCGGTCGAAAACGCTAGCCAGACCGAAAAACGTAAATTGCTAAAAAAATTAATCTTTAAAATATAATAATTTTTTTATTGGAAATAAATTAGATTAATTAATTATTATTATAATTAATTAAATAATAAAAAACAGCGATCCACTCTTGAAAGTATTATCACCTTATTGGGATTTGAGCATGTATCATTTTAACACCATTATTAAAGAATTTTCATTTCAACAATGGAAACAATAAACCATAAAAAAGAAATTTATTTTTCAAAAATCACAACATTGTTTATTATTCACTTAAATTTGTCAGTGATCAGTTTTTTAAGTTTGGTTCTTAGCCAACTCTAAAAAGTTTATAGAAATTTAATAATTCTGACCACCTGTATTTTTACCACCTTTTTTTAGGATTTATGGAGGATAATGGAGGTCACAGAAACTATAAATTATTCCAAACTGATAAAATGTTTCCTCCACGATAAACATGTTGACGCCATCAAAAAGGGGAACGAAATCGCTCGTTATTCTCGCGCAGGCGTTCAATTTCAACCCTGTTTCTGTGCTCCGTGGTATAAGAGATTCCACTTTTCTGTCAAACAGTAGGCTACAAAATACACATTGCGATGAGGTAGATGTCGTTGCACTCTTTTTGTAATTTAATTTTTGTTTTTGATTTTCTCTAGGTTTTTTTAAACATTTTTTTTGCAGTGAAACTTCTTTTCGGACCGAAGTTTTTTTCTAGAAAATGGAATTTTTTGTTTTCAAAAAAGCAAGTAAAGGAAAGTAAAAGTACAGAGTTCGGCAGCATGAGAAATAGCAAGGACGAGATGCTATATGATGCGTACGAGTTACTAGACGCTTTGAGAGACTCTTTCAAGGTATTTGTTGGAAAAAACGACTTATTACAAAAATGTCTAAAATCCAACCAGTTTTAAATTAAATAAGGACACCGAAATCTATCTTTTGGGACCGAAACGAACAAGCGGATTTTAAATATTCTGTCTCTCTCTTACAAGTATACTTTCTATACCTTCTCTTTCTATTCGTGGCTCCCTTTTGTGAGGCGATTCGCAATTGCCTGAAGAATCCTCTTTAATATCCCCACTACTGCCACGCTAAGAAAAGCATGTATGAGCTCTCTCTCTCTCTCTCCATCTATCTTCTCTATTTCTCTGCACTCTCTTACTATGCGATCTCTTCAAAACTCATGATGATTCCTCACGAAAAATGTCAAAGTTAATCCATCAAAGTTTCACTTTTGCCATGTGGCCCCACTACCACACATTTTTTTTCATTCCTATGTCTTTTTTTGCAGTTGCTTTTTCTTGACGATTATATTTGCATTAAAAATACAATTTTTTTTTTAGAATTCATCTTTATTGGTTGAAAATTCTACTAGCTTGCTGAAAATTTAACTACTCCATTAAAAATTCATTTTTTTGGTTGAAGGTTCATCTCCTTAGTCGAAAATTTAACTATTTTGTAAAAAATTCTTATATTTTTGTAAAAATTATTCTTCGAAAGTTCAACTATTTTGCTAGAGAACTTAACTATTAGCTTGAAGTTGAACTCAATAGTTGAAAATTAGCATTTTCGTGTTGAAAATTCAACTTTTTTATAGGAAATTTGTATTTTTATCTTAAAAATTACACAATTAGGTTGATTTTTTTTCTTCCTTGTTGAACATTTATTTCTTTGACTGAAAATTCAAATAATTTCTTGAAAATACATTTTTTTTAGTTAAAAATTAATTTCTTAAACTAAAATGTAACTATTCAATTTTTACTTAAAAATTTATCTTTTTTAATTCAAAAATTAATCTATTTGTTATAAATTCTTCTATTTTAGGTTACAAATTTAATTATTTCAGCATAAAATTCATATTTTTAGGTTGAAAACTCAACTGTTTTGCAGGAAATTCGTCTCTTTTTTCTTAAAAATTCAACAATTTGGTTGAATTTTTTTCTTTCTTCTTAAAAATTAATTTCTTTGACTGAAAATTTGACTATTTTCTTGAGAATTCATCTGTTTCTAGTTTAAAATTAATTTTTAAACTAAAACGTAACTATTTAATTTTTGCTTGAAAATTTATCTATTTTATTTAAAAAATTAATTCATTTGTTGAAAAGTCGTCTATTTTGGGTCAAAAATTTCATTATTTTGGTATAAAATTCATATTTTTGGGTTGAAAACTCAACTATTTTGCATGAAATTCGTCTCTTTGTCTTAAAAATTCAACAATTTAGTTACATTTTTTTCTTTCTTGTGGAAACTTTATTTCTTTGACTGAAAATTCAACTGTTCTCTTGAAAATTTATTTGTATTTAGTTAAAAAATAATTTTATTAACTAAAATTTAACTATTCCATTTTTCCTTAGAAATTTATCTTTTCTAGTTCAAAAATTAGTTAATTTGTTAATAAATTCGTCCGTTTCAGGTTGAAAATTTAATTTTTTTGGTATAAAAATCATATTTTTGGGCTGAAAACTTAACTGTTTTGCACGAAATTCGTCTTTTTGGCTTGAAATTTCAACATTATGGTTGAATTAAAAATTAAAAATTTCATCGTGAAAGTATTAAATCTATTATTTTGGCTGAATTTTTTTCTTTTCTTTAAAAAATTAAATTCTTTGACTTTCTTCATTTCTTCTTTTTCTTCTTTCATTTCTTTGAAAATTCAACTATTTTCTTGAAAATCCATTTGTTGTTCGTTAAATATTAATTTTTTCAACTGAAATTGGACTATTCAATTTTCGCTTGAAAATGTGTCTGTTTTAGATCAAATGTTAATTAATTTTTGTTGAAAATCAGTCTTTTTTAGGTTGAAAATTCAATTATTTTGGTATAAAATAAATATTTTTGGTTTGAAAACTCAACTGTTTTGCAGGAAATTCGTATTTTTGTCTTAAAAATTCAACAATTTGGTTGAATATTTAAATTGAATTTAAATTCGAATTTGAGTTTGAATTCAAAATTGAATTGAAATAAAAGTTGAATTTTTTTAAAGACTCATTTGTTGAAAATTAATTTTTTTTAATTCGTCTCTGGTTTGAAAATGTATTTGTTTGAATAGAACTTTATTTTTTTTTTAGATAAAAATGCAAACTATTTGGTTAAAACTTAATCTTCTTTGGTTAAAGATTCATCTATTTTGCCGAAAATTCATTTTTTTTTGAATTCAATAAATTACCAAAGATTTTGAAAAATATAAATGATTTTAAGGTAATTAAGAAAATATTATTGAAAAATGTTTTTTTTTTCAAAATTTTGGAAATTACCACTACCCAAATAATTATTAGACGTTTTTTAAGTCAATCAAGCTTTGCTATATTTACAAAATAACTTTTAAATTTTGTGATCTACTTTTCTAGATTTGACGACCTAATGTATTTTAATTAATTAATAATTTTAATTAAAATTAGCATTAATAATTAATTTTAGTAGATACATTTTTAATTACTTAACTTATCTGATCACAGATGTATGAAGATTAAAAAATATTGTTCTACATTACATTTCATTAGCGTTTTTTTATAACAGCTATACCCTAGCGGACCGCGTGAACGGCACGGTAACGCAATAGCGACCATCACGCTAGGGCATATTTCCATCCTTTCTGACATTTATTTACATAACATTTAATTATTTTAACACGTAAAGAAATACAAATTCATGAATATAAATATACGGAAATATCTGAGATTGTAAATAAATGTGAAAAAGGATGAAAATATGCCCTAGCGGGCGCAGTGAATGAAAGGGTCACTAAGTGGTCACTTCAGAGACACGCAAATCAATATTAAACAATAAACAATACCAAAAAATTGAAGATATGTGCCAGTAATAAAAAAAATAAAATTGCGCCCTAGCGGACGACGTCAACGGAACAGTCACACCATTGCGTTACCGTTCCGTCTGCGCGGTCCGCTAGGGAATTTTTCTTTCAGGAAGGGTTGAAGAATTGGTAAAAAAATGTTTTGTCAAATGCATGGGTGGCCCCTATTATAAAAAAATGTAATTGTAATTTACGAATTTCAAATTAGATTAAAATCAAATTCAAAATCCTATTTTTTTGGGCAAAAATCAAAAAGGGGAAAGAAAAATGAAAAGCTTTTTCATTTTTTTCTTCTTTTTCTTCTTTTTCTTTTTTTTTCATCTTTTTTGCATGAAAAATATTTGTTATGAAAATTTGTCTTTTTAATTTAAAAGTTCGTCTTTTTCGGTAGAAATATTGCATCTTTCTTGGATAAGAATGGAACTGTTTTGTTGAAAATTCAACTATTTCTTAGAAAATTCATTTCTTGTTTAAAATTTGTATATTTCTGCAGAAAAGTCTATTGAAATCCTTTTGGATGAAATATCAACTCTTTTTTGAAAATTTGTCTTTTTGATTTGAAAATTCGCCTGTTTTAGTAGAATTTTAATTTTTTTTTGACAAAAATGCAACTCTTTGGTTGAAAATTTAACAATTCTGTTAGAAAGTCATTTTTTTTGGTTAAAAATTCGAATATTTAGCAGAAAATTAACTTATAGTTTACAATTCTTATTTTGATGAATAAAATAACTATTTTGTAGCAAATTTACTTTTTGGTTAAATTTAATATTTTGGTATTGAAAAAAGTAGTGAAAACTTTTCTGGATGAAAATTCCACTATTTTTTTGAATTTTTTTTCTTTTAAATTAATCTGTTGAACTGGAATCTTTTCTGGATGAAAGTGCAATATTGAAAAAAATGTATGCTTTTTTTATTAAAAATTCAACTGTTTCAGTAAAGAATTCAACTATTTCGTTGAAAATTCATCCATTTTGGTTGAAAAAATTCATCTTCTTGGATGCAAAATTCCATTTTCTTCGTGGACACTAATTTTTGTTAAAAAATTCATATTTTCATTTCGAAAAGTCAACTTGAATCTTTTCTGGATAAAAATTAAAATATTTTTCAAAATTTTGTTTTCATTTTTAATTAAAATTCATCTGTTTTAAGAGAAATTCCATCTTAGTTAAAAATTCATCTATTTGGTTAAAAATTTAACTGTTTAGTGGAGAAATTTGTTTTCTCGGGTTAAAATTAATTTTTTAACTGAAAAATAACCTTTTCCATTTTTTTAAATTGATCTCTTTTGCTTGATAATTCTCCTTTTTTGGTAAAAAAAAATCTTCATTTATTGAAAATTCGTCATTTTGGTTTTTAAAAACTTTCAGAGACTCATTTCACAACATCCCAAAATTTAAAAAAATATATAATTGGAATAGAGGTATTTTAAACATTAACAAACTCTTATTATACAATTTATAGTCAATAGTCAACAACATAAGCTTGAAGTAAGTAATCATTTTATGTTACATAATCAAAAGTAATTAAAATTCAATCATAATGTAATTTAAAATTGTCGAAAAAAATAATCAGCTCATAATTAATTAATCTGTTCATAACATGAGAAACATTCAACTATAATTTTCATTCAAACATTGTAATAATTTGTACACTACGTTGAAAAAATATTCACTATTATTTCTGAAAATTTAATATATTAGTAACCTTCCATACTAATTTCAGAAAAAATAAAAACGTATTCACATGCAATTTTGAAAACTGAACGCAGATACTCGTTTCACAACATCAGTATTTTAAAGTTTCAAGATTTGCCTAAATTCTCAGGTGACATGAATTTTTATAATAATTTCATTATTAAATTTAATGTACATTTTAAACTAATTCCAGGAAAAGTGAAAGCATATGTACATATAATTTTGAAAATTGAATTTAGACACTTATTTCGCAGCCTCAGAAAAAACTGGACATTTACGTAACTGAACCAGGGCTATTTTAAATATAAATAAACTTTTATTATACAAATTATAGTCAATATTCAATTAGATAATCTCAAAGTAAATAATCAATTTATGTTACTTGATTAAAGAATATTGAATTTCAATCTTAATGTAATTTGATATTGTGAAAAAAATTAATCAGCTAATTCTTAATTAATCAGTTCAGAACATAAAAAGTAAGAAAAAATTACTTTCATCGAAACTTTCAAATAATTTTTACTTTGTATATATTTGTCTATAAATTTGGACTTTTCTTTTATTAAATTTAATTTATCAATCATCTTTTAACTGATTTCTGAAAATCCAATTTCTAACAGAAACAGTTAATATTCAATTAATGAGTTCATAACATAGAGAGCACATTCAATAATTCTTTTCATTGAAATATTAGAATAACTTGCATTTAATATTTATCTGAAAATT
>CAKNXH010000768.1:118174-131973 GCA_932178445.1 Andricus quercusramuli | reverse complement strand
TATATATTTATTTACTCAGACGCATAACATCGCAAGCTCACTTTTACCATCTATTATTAAGAATTTACTTTTTGACATAATATAGTACTAGATGTTTTTTTGTAATCCATAGTTAATTACAAGTCTTTTTTACTTCCCTTTTTTTTGATTATTACATTTTACAATTACTTATTTATCATGTTCCATAACGAAATTAAAACTCAATATCCTGACTCATTCACTGATTTCATTATCTGTGTTCAGTGATTGGAATATTATCCACACTGTGAAATTTCCTTCGACCGTTGTTATCAATAATGAAGACAATTCATAGAAGAATGGGTTATTTTGGTCATACGGTCCATTAAAAATAATAGTGGATTCAGTTGTCAAGAATCAGCCTTTATTCGTCAATTTCATTAAAAACCAACGTAAGTTTCGACCTTGTTTCAGGCCTTCTTCAAGGTAATATATAACCTAAGTTAACATAATATACGTAGATGTAATAAACTAAAAACATTTATGATGAACAAAAAAAAATAAATTTTCAAACAACAAATATTTTAAAGTTACCTGTATTGATATTTATTAAATTATTGAAGACATTCCAATTTTCGTTTATTTTCCAAGAGAGACAACATGTTTTTGGAGTGAACAAAAATTAGTTGTTTTTTTGTTTTGTTTGTATTGTTTTAACATAAACATTTATAATTAAAAATATTTAAATTGTGTCCTTCAAAATATTTAAAAATTGAAACCTCAAATTTTCGAGGCTTCAATATAGTAATTCTATTACATTTTTGTTGAATAGAACAAAACAGGTATTTTGATTTTAACGGACAAACATGGACTAACAAGGTACATTATAAATGAAGTCGTATTTTCATAAGTAAATAAGAAAGGCGGATATTAAGATAGAGAGCCAAATGAAAAGTGCGCCAAAGTAAACTGGATTTTAAATTGATATCACATTTTTATTTTATTTTTTTAATTTTGTATATAAATTGGTTATAAAATGGTTTGATAAATTTTATTTATATTTAACGTTTCGGTTTTTAAATTAATTGAATCTTTGATGAATTTTTAATGTTGTGACAGAACAGTGTTTTGATTACCTAATTCACAATCCCGTGTATGTTCATAAATGCGAGTTTTTAGTCTCCTGCCAGTCTCCCCAATATACATTTTATTGCACCATTTACAATTTATCATATATACAATACAAGATGAGTTTTTTTTTGAAAAAAGGAAATTTATTAAGTGTGTGGTTGTTGGTGAAATAAACATTAATATTGTATTTTTTTAAAGAACTTCTAAGACGTTCCGAAAGACCTTCAACATATGGTAACGAAACCTTTAGTTCAGATTTATTGTGATTTTGATTCCATTTTGAATTTTTAGATGAATTATTATAGATCTCATGGATTCTTTCTTTGATGATTTTATTTATTAATAAAAGTGGGTAATTATTCTGCATGAGAGTAATTTTTAGTTGATCTAAATTTTCTTTTCGGAATTTATTATTGCTTAATTTTACACATCTATCAAAAAGACCTTTTATTAGACCAACTTTTTGAGAAAATAAATGATGGGAGTTATAATTCAAATAACGTCCTGACCAAGATATTTTTTTTATACCAATTTGTGGTTGAATTTCCTTCTGGAGTTTTTATAATTAATAAATCTAGATAAGCAATGGAATTATTAACTTCTTCAATAGTGAATTTAATCGAATTTTCCATATTGTTGAAAGTGTTTAGGAGTTCATCTATTTTTTCAGTAGGAACGATTGCTAGGATGTCGTCCACGTTTGTAAAGAATAGGAGTAAAAGTTAATTCATTTAGAGCTCTTCTTTCTATATCTTCCATGACTAAATTCGAAACAATGGGGGATAATGGAGAGCCCATAGGGCAACCTGAAATTTGTTTACAAAATTTATTATTAAAAGAGAAAACTGTGTTGTTTAATACTGTTCTAGTGGCAATTAAAAATTCATTTTTGGAGATTCTTGTCAAATTATGGTTTGAATTTAATTTTACTTTAATACAATCTAATGCAAGGTCTACTGGAATATTATCATATATCGATACTACATCAAGTGAAACTATAGAGTGTGAATCAGGAACTTTAATATTTTTAAGCTCTTTTTGTAAATCCCAACTATTTTTTACAAACGCTTTAGTTTTACCTGAAACTGGTTTTAAACAATTGAATATGTATTTTGCTAAATTATAAGTTGGAGAACCTACTGCGGAAACAATCAAACGCCATTTTAAGTCTGGCTTGTGGATTTTTGCGAGAGCATACACTTTAGAGACTATACTGTTATGTGTTCCCTTATGAAAAAGAAGTATTGGAAAGTATTGGATCTAATACCTTCTTCGCGAATAAGTATTGGAAATCCAATACTTTTTCGCGAAAAAAGTACTGGATCCAATACTTACCAATACTTCTTTTTCATAAGGATTTTTAATTTGTATGCCAAGTTTTCATTTATGAACCTTTTGTTTTCCCATCTAATTACAATGTCATTACATTTTTGCTCCAAAGTTGGAACAAGACTAGTTTTGATATTTTTGTATAAAGTGTCATTTTTTGATAAATTTTCTACAGTTATTATATAATCATTTCGATTTGCAGCTACAGTTACATTGCCTTTATCAGCTTTCAATAGTATTAAATCTTTCTGTTTATTTTGAAATTTTTCAATAGGTTCATCAATTTTATTTATATTATGAAATTTATTCATGAAATTATGATTTGAGATTATTTGAGTAGTAGTTTTTCTAATTTTTAATTTTAGTTCGTCATTATCTACATTTTTAATGCAATTTTCAATATTGGCTGTGATGTTGTTTGTCGGTATTTTGTTAACATTAAAAGGAATACCATGTTTGTTTCCTAATGCTAAAATTTCTGCAATTTCATTTGGAATTTGTATATTTGATAAATTTTTGAAACATTTTTGTAATTTAAAATCTGAATATGATACTTTTGTCTCCAAATTTCTTTTTTTTTAATAAATCAAACTTCTTAATACATTTATTTCTTTTTTCATATTTCAATTTATTGAGACTCAAATCTTGTAAGTTGAAAAAAGTTTGAATTGAAATGTCTTTTAGAGTGTTTGATAAACGGAATTTCAAATGGTTGGATAAATGTCCTAAATCTTTTATGTTTCTAATTAAATTATTAATTTCATAATTTAAACATTTTTTCAAAACAATTTATAATATTAAATCCAGAGAAACTTTTTTAGTTAGTTGTCGCAGTCATAGTATATTGCCAAAAAATATAACTTATGCTACTAACAATTTAAAAAATTTACAGTTCTCTAGTAATCGTGCCAAAAATCATGTTACCTTTAAGCTAGACTTCTTAGAACGTCGTATATTGAATGATCGGATAAAAGATTTAAATACTCATTTAGAATTTCTCACTAACAATTCAAATAATGTTAAGATTAACTTCAGAAACTCTTTACCATCCACGATCTATATTAAAATTTTAGAAAATCAACTTAATAATAATGGGAAGAATTTTCAATGCACACAACGATTAAACAAAAAATTCCAAAATTTACTTTCTAATAGTAGCTTTCATGAAAGATTAAACATTAATAAACGCAAAGATATAATCAATGCGGGTCAGAATGATCCTTGAATCGTTAATTGAAGTGATGAAAAAATTCCAGATGGAGTTAATAACGTTTTAAGATTGGGAAATAAAATTTAGTTCATCCTTTCTAACTAATAAACGAAATATAGTTTTTGAAATAGTTAAAGATGTAGAGTCTAATATTAGATTAATTGAAAATGTAGATGATCCGGATATGCTAAGGCACAGAGTTCTTAATTCAGCACAACATTTTTTACAGAATAATAAAATTTCACAGTCTGATAGGTTTTTCACACAAAGTATTAAAAAAATACAATGTTTTATTAAATCAAACAAACAACTTTCAACTACACATGCAGATAAAGGCAACATTACTGTTGTTCTTAATAAAGAAACTTATAATCAGAAAATGCATAATTTATTAAACGATGTCACAACATATAAGAAATCAGATGAAAATCCTGAAAAGGAATTAAAAAAAGAAATTTTTAAATACTTGAACTAATGGCGAATCAGTGGTTATTTAGGTGAAAATATATTACGTCGTGATATACTAATTCATGACACTAACATACCTAGAATATATGGTTTACCTAAAATTCACAAACCAAATTGTCCATTGCGACCTGTTGTCTCTTTAATTAATACTCCTACTTATAAAATGGCAAAGTTATTTAAAAACATTCTTAAAGAAGCTTTATTGGTACCTGAAAGTCAAGTTAAAAATTCTTTTGAGTTCAACGACGCAATAGTACAAAGAACAGTTCCTAATGATCATATTATGGTTTCATTAGATTGCAGGTTTACCCTCGACTGAATTTGAAAATGGAATTAAGTTTCTAATGAATCAAGCAGTTTTTCAATTTAATAATAACTTTTACCGGAAAGTGTATGGGACTCCTATGGGTTCTCCCATATCACCTGTTTTAGCAGATCTTGTTATGCAAGAGTTAGAGTCAATAGTTATGAAAAATTTAGATTTTACTATTCACACATATTTTAGATATGTCGATGACACTTTTGTTATTTTACCTAATGATAAATTAGATTATGTTTTACATCATTTTAATTCTTTCCATCCGAGGTTTAAATTTACACATGAAATAGAAACTAATAATTCCAATTCCTTTTTAAATGTTAAAGTTATTAAAAGCAATGATGGTACTATTATAAATATAACTATTATAAATGCTATGTAGGTGAGACTAGTAGATTACTTTCCACTAGAACTACAGAACATCACGATAATTTCAGACACAATCCTAAAAACCATAAAGTTATTGCAAAACATCAGATTGAAACTGGTCATCAATTTGACTGGGAACATGTATCGGTTTTACACCATGAACCTAATGATTTTAATAGACTTGTAGCGGAAATGTTTTTTTATGAAGAATGAGGGTGATAATTTTTTAAGTATAAAAACTGATCTAAATAATTTTAGTCCATTATACAACGTAATACTAGATTCTTTAATTTAAGATCCAACATGTTTTTTCCTCAAGCATATTTTTATCATCATTTCATTAATATTGTTACAATTTTAGTAGTTGTTAATTTGATATGAATTAATGGTTCCACCAATAATTTGTTACTTCGACTTCATAAAAACAAAATTATAAATTTTACTTAGAATTAAGGAAACTGATACATTTTGACTTTACGTTACTGCACTTTTATGTTTCTACTAGACTATCACGTGCGCGCGCTAACTTTTGTATTAATTTTTCTCATTTACTCAATTTTCGAATAACTTTTTATTTCTCACAAGTTTTTGACTACTCAAATTCTTGCTGAAATTAGATTCTGAAATAATGTATTTAGTGAATTCATGTAACTTAGAATTATTTCATTTACGATTACTATTATTAACAGTAAAGGGCGAGAAATCATTTGAAGATTTAAAGTGCACGACTTGAGCAACATAATAAATCCGGAAACAAATATCAATTCAATATAATTATAAATTTAAATACCAATAGTGTGTCTTTGAAAAATTTTCCTGTTATTATTAAATGGAGATATATAAGAAAATTCACAAAATATATCATGAAGAAAGGCGGCGTTGTGGTGCTAATGTAGACATGAAAATGTCCACATTAATCAATGTGGAGAATAATGTATAACATTATTTTCATTGAAATATTCAAATAATGTTGAATTTATATATTTTTTGAATTGCAAAATTGTATTTTTGACATTTTGAATCATTGATAACCTTTTATACTAATTCTAGAAGGCGCAATTAAAACATATGTCCATATAATTTTGAAAATTGAATTCAGATAATCATTTCACAATATCGCAAACATTAAAAAAACTATATATTTGTAATGAAGGTATTTTGAATAAAAAATCAACTTTTATTATATAAATCACAGCCCATATTTAATTACGTAACCTTAAAATAAATGATCAATTTATGTTACTTAATAGAGAAAAATTAAAATTCAATCTTCATGTAATTTAATATTTCAAAAAAATAAACCTGCTGATAATTAATTAATCAGTTCACAAAATAAGAAGCATTCAACTATAATTTTCATTAAAATATTCAAATAATTCGTACTCTATTAATTTTTTTAATTTGAACTTTCAGTTCTGGAAACTTAATTTATTAATAATCGTTTAAAATAATCACAGAAACTGTAGGTTTCAGTAGAATCAGTTCATATATAATTAGTCAGTTCACAACATAAAAAGCATTAAACAATTATTTCCACTGGAACATTCAAATAATTTTTAAATTATATATTTTTCCATTTGAAAATGCATTTCTATACATTCAATTTATTATAGACCTTTAAATATTAATTTTTACTTTATATTTTACTGCAAAATTGAATTAATATTAACTTTTAAAACTAATTTCATAGAAAAGTAAAATATATTTACATATAATATTGGAAGCAGAATTCAGATACTTATTTCACAGCATCACAAAAATTTTAAATAAAAAAAAGCATTAAACTATAACTTTCATCAAAACATTCCAATAATTTTTACTTTACATTATTGCAAATTTTTACTTTCGTTTATAAAAATTTAATTTATTCATAACATTTTATACTAATTTCAGAAAAAATAAAACATATTTACATATAGTTTTTAAAATTAAATTCAGATAATCATTTTACAAAATCAGGCACATTTGCAAAATTATGTAATTACAATAAGGGTACTTTGAATATCAATAAATTTTTGATATAAAAATTATATCCAATGTTCAATTATATAACCTTAAATTAAATTATCAATTTATGTTACTTAATCTAAAAAAAAGCTGAACTTTTACATTTATTTAATTTAATGTAGCGACAAAAATTATCAGCTAATAAATAATGAATAATTTCACAATATAAGAAGCTTCAAGGTAAACATACAAATAACTTTTACTTTTTTTAAATTTTAAATTTCATTCAGGAAAATTTTATTTATTATTGACCTTTTAAAGTAATTCCGGAAAATTTAAGTTTTAATAGAATCAGTTAATAATTAATTATTCAGCTCACAATATAAAAAGCATCAAACAATTATTTTCATTGAAACATTGAAATAAATTTTACTTTATATTTTTTACAAACTTGAAATTTCATTTCTGAAATTTTGAATGATTATTAACTTTTTATAGTAATTTTCTAAAAAATAAAAAAATAATATTCATATGTAATTTTGAAAATTGAATTCTGATACTCATTCAAGCATTAATCTATCATTTTCATTCCAACATTTAAATAATTTTTACTTTACATTTTTTGAAATTTTCACTTTAATTTATGAAAATATGATTCATTAGTAACCTTTTATAGTAATTTGAAAAAAATAATCATTCCACAACATCACAAACATTGCCAGAAATTACATAATTGGAATAGAGGTACTGTAAATGTAAATCAACTTTTAAGTGAAAATTATTCCAATGTTTTAATGAAAATAACTGTTTATTGCTTTTTATGTGTTGAAACCATTAAAAGAAGTATTAAACTATAACTTTCATAAAAACATTCACATAATTTTTACTTTATATATATTTTTCAAGTCTGAACTTTCATTTTTGAATATTTGATTTATTAATAACCTCTTAAACTAATTCCAGAAAATGTAAGTTTCAATAGAATCAGTTAATAATTAATTGATTAGTTCGTAACATAAAAAGCATTACTCAATTATTTTCATTGAAGCACTCAAATGATTTTTACATGATATATTCTCCTTCAAACTTGAGATTTCCTTTCCATAGTTACATTTATTTTAAAAATAATAGCCCATATTCAATTAAATAACATTCAAGTAAATAATCAATTTATGTTACTTAATTGAAAAAAAAAATTTTAATTCAATCTTTATTCAATTTAAAGTTTTTAACAAAATTAATTAACCAATAATTAAATAAACTGATTACAACATAAAAAGCATGAAACTATCATTTTCAAATCATTTTTGCTTCATATTTTTTAAGCATGAAATATATAATTTTGAGAATTGAATTCAGATAATCATTTAAGCATTAATCTTTACTTTTCATTGAAATATTCAAATAATTTTTACTTTATGTTTTTCTTCCTTCAAATTTGAACTCTCATTTCGGTCAATTTCAATTATCAATAACTTTCTAAACACATTCCAGAAAATGTAAGTTTTAATAGAATCAGTTAATAATTAATTAATCAGTTCACAATATAAAAATATTTTGTCATTCATCTAATCTAATCGAGTAGAATTGTAACGAAATTCTTTTCTTACATATTTATTCACTTTTATTTAGTTGTTAATATTCTTTCATTTTTTCTTTTAATTTCATTTGACAATTTTCTAAGTCCAAGAAAAGTTCAAATAAATAAACAAGTAAATGTACCCAGAGCAAATTCGAAAATAAAAACAATTAATTATAGCAAGTATCAATAAAGTTTGAACCAAATACTCAGCGCAATGACACCACACATCTCATGTTCATAAAAACATATATTTTAATAAGGTGAGTCAAATTAACCTTCTTATATTTACACTTGATCGGCCATTAAAGGCATAAAATTTCCCTAAATATACTTTTACACTCACGTACACACACATACAATATACAGTCAGCAAATAAATAAAATAGTAATAAAAACAAGTCATAGAGTAATCACGGTACAATAAATAGTTCTCTCAAGATTTTGTGAAAAACATCACATTCATGATACAAATTGTCGTTTTACGATACCTTACAACGTCATTTAGAAGGATAACGAAGCTTTACTCATCTGGACTAATCCATATTTCAAAAGGCCATGAATTTCGGTTGGTGAGCTTGGATCCTTTTTTTGACTAGAAACCGGTGATCTACTAATTCTGGATCCCGTTCTGTTATTTATAGCTGATCCTTTCCTTCGTAAGGATACAATCCGTCAGTATAGATTAATTATAATTTGATCATGATAAATAAAAAAACGCCACGCTATAAAGACGCGTTGACAATGCTCTTTATATTGTGACGTACTACACAAATAATTTTACTGTTCACAAGAGTGCCTTTGCTCAGCACTTAGAGAACACTTAATCGTTGAGAGAGCCGTGATTAAAATGAACGAGGAACCGATATTGATTTGCGACAAGGGAAGATTATCCCGCTCGTTTCATTCATTGTCGATTAGTTACATAATCAACCAATTATTATTCGCATTCAGATCACGTGATGACATATATTTACCGCGCTTTCGGAAATAAGACGATTCTCATACAGTTACTACACGTCCGGTCACTCAGGATACAGAATATAGTATGGATCGGCCGAAATATAACGCGCATATCATATGACAAAGAAGAACATGTGCGACTGGATTAGAAATGTAGAAAAATTACTGAAATACACTTTATTTTACGCCGTGTACTGAGAAAGTCAGTCATAGCAACCAAAGATGTCATATCTTCAAAAACAACTTACATTGAAAGTAATAGTGAAAATAAATAAACGAAATAATTATCGGCGATCGATAAAATGAGAAATCTACTTTTTTAATTCTGTTAGTATTTATTTTAAAATATAGAGGTCACCCTATGACTTACTATAGCTAACAGAAATTCTTCCTCCATGAAATTACGAGTTTTCATCTTTCGGATTACTTCATGCTCTTACCTGCATTCTCTTGATGTTAGACTTTACCATGGAGCAGTACATTGGTGCTGTGTTCCATTTAAAATTAAAAAAAAAATTTAATATTGTTGATGTGATAAAAGTGGACTCATTACTTTTCAATATCTTAAAATTAAAATATTAAAAGCTCAGGTAAATAATTTCATAATTTTTAATCAATTTCTCAACGTTACTTTTCAATTCGTATATGTTTCGTTATGTATATGAAATTGTTTTTATTTCTCTTCATTTACAATCTTATTTTTTCTTCACAGAAATAAATTGACAAGTGAATCAAGTAGGAGCATGAATATTTTTTGACTACGACATTTTGGCTTATGCCAAAATTTTTTTTTTATTAAATAACGGACTTTTATGACTTGGATTGCTATTTCCATTTGACTCTCGAAACGTCGTGGATTAAAGGATCTTCTCAAAATTATCAAGGTCTTTTTATTTGGTCTGAAGTATGTCATCTGATACATTCTACGTTATTTAAGTATAAATTAACAATGATAACAAAATTTACTTACATTTTTCGTTTCCTGTAACGGGATCTCAATATCCCACTAAAGCATTTTTTTCCAAACTGTATTGTTTAATTAAAGAAAGTTATTGGAATTCTTCAAAAGGGTGTGGTACTATTTATCGTGTTTATATTAATTTAAAGATATAAAGAAAGTCATGTTTTGGTTAAAGATTTTAGCTTTATTTTGTTGAAATTTCAACTACTTAAAATCTTTTTTTTTTGTCGAAAATCCAACTGTTTTGTTGAATATTCATCTTTCTGGATAGAAAATAATTATTAATTATTCAAAAAATTTTCATAAACGTATTCAGAGTTTGGCTATTTTTCAAAGAATAGGCAGAATTTGATATTCAAATTTTTTCTGATGACTCTTCTCTATGTTGCTTTGTAACTTTGCAAGAATTAATAATGATTTAAACCATCATCTTTTTCGATGATTTCGATGATTGATCTTTTTCTTTCAAAAAATGATTTGATTTAAAATTAATCTAGTTTGTCAAAAATTCAATTATTATAATGAATTTTGTTTCTTTTTTGTTTCTTTTGGTTCAAAATTATTATTTTGAAAATTAAAATGCAACTGTTATAATTTGTTTTTGTTTTTTAAGTTAACAATGATCACAAAATTTATTTACATTTTTCGTATCCTGTGACGAGATCTCAATTTCTCACCGAAGCATTTTTTCCTAAACTGTATTGTTTAATTAAAGAGAGTTATTGGGATTCTACAAAAAGGTGTAGTACATCTATTTATCGTGTTTATATTCAGTGAAAATTAAAATAATTTTTGTTCGAAATTTTTTTTGACAGTCATTTTTTCGGTTAAAGTTTCATCTCTTTGGTCGAAAATTCAACTGTGTTGTTGAAAATTCATCTTTCTGAATATAAAATGCGTCCTTTTGGCCGGAATTCATCTCTTGTGGATAAGTTTATTTCAAAATTAATTTTTTCAATTAAAAATTGTATTAGGTATTTTGTTTAAAATTTGTCTTTTTGGTAGAAAATTAATCTTCTGGGTCGAAGAAGCATCTTTTTGATGGAAAATTTAACTATTTAGTAAAATATTATTCAATTTTCATAAAAATTTAAATATTTAGTTGTAAATTGATGTTTTTCAGGTTGGAAAATTAATTTTTCCAACTGAAACTTTAATGATTCCATTTTTATTTGGAAATTAATCTTTACTAGTTGAAGATTCAATTTTTTGGTTAAAAGTTGATGTATTATATTTAAAATTCGTCTTTCAGGTAAAAAATTAAATTAAATTAATTAATTGAAAAAATTTTTTGTCAAATTGAAAATGCTTTATTTTTTTGAAATTTCAACTACTTAGTGAAAAAATCATTTTTTTTTCACAAAAATTCAACTGTATTTTTGAACATTCATCTTTCTGGATAGAAAATTTGTCCTTTTGGCCAGAATCCATCTCTTGTGGATCAGTTTATTTCAAAATTAATTTTTTCAATTGAAAATTTTATTAGGTATCCCATTTTTGGTTGGAAATTGTTTTTTTTTTCAGTTGAAAATTATTAATTATTAATTAAATATTATTAATCTTCGTGGTTGAAGATTCATCTTTTTCTTGAAAAAACTATTTAGTTTAAAATTAATCTATTTTGTCCAAGATGCAATTATTTTAATGAAATTTCGTCTTTTTCATTTGGAATTCCGTCTCTTTTGGTAAAATTTTTATCTTTATTTGGTGAAAAATTCAACTGTTTGGCTGATAATTGATATGCTTCTGCTATAATTTTTTTGTTTTTTAAATTAACAATGATCACATTTAGTTGAAAAATCATCGTATTTGGTAAAAAATTTACCTATTTTATTGAAAAGTTGTCTTTTTTGATAGAAAATTCATTTTTTTGGTTCGGAAATTTATCTTCTAATAGAAAAGTATTTTTTTTTTAAGTTAACTTTTTTAAATTGAAAAGTCTTCTGTATTATTTTTGGTTCAGGATTGAACTTTTGGTGAAAAATACTTTATCTGTTTGAAAATTCAACGATTTAGTCAAAAAATCATCGTTTTTGGTCGGAAATTCAAGTATTCTGTTTGAAATTTGTCTTGAAAAATCCACAGTTTGATTAAACATTTTTTCCTCTTCTTGACTGGAAAATCTTTCTTAGTTGCAAATTTGTCTTTTTGGTTTAGAAATTCATCTTTCTTGTTTAAGAATGCAACTGTTCGGTTGAAAATTAATCAACTGGTTCGGATAAAAATTTAACTACCTGGTTAAAATTTAAACTATTTTAAACAAAATTAATTTTCTCGGTAAAAGATTTAGCACTTTATATAAGAGCTTAACTATTTTGTTGAAAATGCGTTTTTTTCACTGAAAATTCGTCTTTTTGGCTCGAGTAAACTGTTTTTTTTTTTTAATAAAAATATTTGTCGGTTAAAAATTTAACTACTCGGTTAAAAGGAAAACCAATTTGTTAAAAATTGTTTTTTTTTTTTGTGGAAAAAATTCATCAATTTTGTTGAAAAAACAATTACTTCGTTGAAAATTCGTCTTTTTGGTTGAAATTTCATCTCTCATATAGTTGAAAATGCAATTGTTCGGTTCATAATTAATGTTTCTTGGTTGAGGATTTAACTATTTTGTTGACAATAATTTTTTGATTTTCGAAATTGATTTGTAATACTGAAAGTGTAACTGTTCAATTTTTGGTAGAAAACTGATAGTTTTTTTAGAAAATTTTTGTTTTTCTAGTTATGTTTTAATTCTCCTAATTTGCAATATTTTAGAGTTTTTGAGACTTCGAATCAAGCAATTTGAAATTATTCAACTTCAAAAAGCTTTTAATTTTTAAATTTATGATTCTTTAAAAGACATTAGATTTAGATTTTTTCAAATTCGAATGCATAAGTTGCAATTTTTAACATGTTCAATAATAAATTTTTTAATTTCGAATTTTTCCTTTCACACTATTTTATTTTATTATTATTATTTCATTTTTATTTTATTTTTATTTAACACCTTGCAAAAAAATGCGTATATTTTCTGAAAGAAGTTTCTTTTCTCGATCTTTCTAGTAGCTTAATGGGAAAGCACGCCCGACCGGCAATAGGAAGTTCTGTGGTTCGATTCCCAGCGGATTTTTTTCAGAAAAAAATCGATTAAAATTATTTTTAATTCATATTTCCATTTAGTCTGAAAAGACGTTAAAAATTTATGTTATTCTCTGACGATAATACAGATTCATTGAATTATTATTATTATTTTTTTTTCAGGAAAGTGAAGGCTCGATGCCGGAGGTTTCAGGGTCGGGGGTAACCGACGAGTCGGATTACTCAACTTTTGAAAACAAAAGCGGCCTCGCTGACGACATGAAGTTCCTGGCAAGTATGCCGGAACTTTGCGACGTAACCTTCCTCGTCGGCGACACAAGAGAGCCAGTTTGTGCCGTCAAAGCAGTTCTGGCCGCAAGAAGCAGGTACATTTCCGTGTTAACATTTTAATTCAAATTTTTTATTTTATTAAAAAAACTTTTTTTATTCTCTTCCGGCATATTTTTCTCTTCGGGCATATTTTTCTCTTCGGGCATATTTTTCTCTT
>CAKNXH010000768.1:70281-97688 GCA_932178445.1 Andricus quercusramuli | reverse complement strand
AAATCCTCACTAACCCTGTTACACCCACACCCCCTAAATCACAAATCGTCACTAAGCATGTCACACCCACACCCCTAAATCACAAACCGTCACTAAGTCTGTTACACCCACACCCCCTAAATCACAAAGCGTCACTAAGCCTGTTACACCCACACCCCCTAAATCACAAATTGTCACTTAGCCCCCCCCCCCCCGTCACAAACCGCTACAAAATGTGCCCCCCCCCCCTCTTGCAGTGTGACGTAATTTTTGAAGGGCCTGTTATATAATAATGTCAATCAGAGTATTGCGATGATAGAAATAGTAAGTGTCTATTTGTTATGTGTCGTGTAGCGGTCAGGCTTCACGCAGCAGCTGGCCCCCATTCAAGAGGTATTTCCTATGTATGTGATTTATGTGTATTGGATTTAGGAGTGTTTTCAATCCGCTTCTGCACTGCACTGCGTTTATTGTCGCACAATTTTTCTGTAAATATGTTCAACTGCTCGTACTGAAATAATTAATAATAAATATTTCATGATTAATATTCGAAAGATTAAAATAAGTTTTCTTCCAATTGCTGGCTGATTTGTAAATTTTATTTTTTTGCGAACATAAAATATTTTTTATAATAACGTAACTGACAATGCACACCTTTTTATTTATTAATTATTAAATATTGTGGAACAATATATTTTTCGTCGCAAAAAATAATAATGGGGTCATCTAAAAATATTAATCTACATAATAGTTGTGTCTGACCACACGCGGATTTTACTACTTACTCTCTATCACTCATTAGGGTGGCCCAAAAAAAAAAACTTTCGTACAGGTGATACTTTAATGATTGCATTAAAACTCTTCAAGAAATACGAAGCAAACATTAATTTTTATTCTCAATCCCCCTAAGCCCCTTCCATGGTGCCCCAGAAACTACCCCATGCAATTGCATTAAGGATTTTGCAAGATATTGCTCGTAATTATTACTTTTTTTCAGAAACCCTTATGGAATGAGGGGAAATGAGGGAAGGGGAAGTGGGGGAAGTGAGTGAAGGGGAAGTGAGAGGGGTGAGAGGAGGGAAAGTAGGAGAAATGAGGAAAGTGGAAATACGATAAAAGTGAGGGGAAATAATAAGAAGGGAAGTAGGGGAAGTGAAGGGAAATAAGGGTAGGAATAGTAGGAGGAGTGAGGGGAAATGATGGAAGGGGAAGTAGAAGAAAATGATGTAAGGGGAAAGTTGGGGGAGTGATGTGAAATTAGGAGAACGAAAATATTGAGAGTGAATGGAGGGAAAGGAAAGAGAAATGAGGGGCAGAAGGAAGGGGAAATTCACATAAATTAGTAGAGGGAAATTAGAAGAAATGGAAGGACATTAGGGAAGAAAAATTAGGAAATATTAAGGGAAATGAGGAGTAGGAGAAGGGGAAATGAGGGAAAGGGACATAGAAAAAGTGAGGAAAAATTATGAGAGGGGTGGTAGGGGAAATGAGGGAAAGGGAAGTAGGGCCTTTGTAATAATTTACAATATTCTATGAATTTGTTAATTGTTCGAACAATATATTTATGTTTAAATCTAATTTTTTTACGGAAGAAGCTGTGAAATCGTAATTTCTTGATAGTTTCTTAGCAAGTTCTAAGGTCTATAAATCTATTTTTTTACAAGTTACTTCTTATTTTTCATAAAATTTGTATTTGTTTAAAAATTTATTATTTTATAATATCGCGAATTAATAGTATTTTATTATTGCTTCAGCCTAATTTATGAATGGGAATAGGTTCATTTTAGTTGTCTATTTATTGTTTAAACAATTTTTTTTATTTTAATTGCAACTTTTGAAATAAACAAGATAGAGAAACGTTCTTTCAGTCATATTTTTTAAATAAGCTCCTTTAATTTCTCCTAATTTTTAGATTTCTTAGCCCAAAGCTGATTTGCAAATTATTATTTTTTTTTATTTATTATTTTTTATTATTTTTAAGTTATTGCAAATTAGTGGTATTTTCTGAATGCTATGACCTAATTAATAAATGTGAACACCTATTTTTAAACATTCTTAAATAAATAAGAGAAATTAGAAATAACGAATAAGTTCAGAAGTATTCTGAATCGGTTAAAAAATCTAAGAATTAGGGGAAATTAATGTAACTTATTGAGAAAAAAAACGTTTCTCTATCTTTTTCGGGTCAAAAGTTGAATCTAAATAATAACAAATTGTTCAAATAATGAATTGAAAGAAATGAAAAAAATGCACTCTCAAAATTCATGAATTAATAATTTCCTTTCGCTCCGCTGAGAATCGAACCACAGAACTTCCGCGTGCCGGTCGGGTGCTTTCCCATTAAGCCACTAGAGAGATCGACAAAAGAAACTTTTTTCAGAAAACACACGCATTATTTTTCTAGGTGGTACACATGAAATTTTTTTCAAGGAATCTGTTTTATCATCAGAGAATAACAGAACATTGTTAACGTCTTTTCAGACTAGATGGAGTTATGAATTAAAAATTATTTTTAATTAATTTTTGTCTGAAAAAGATCTTTATCTTTTGATCCGCTAGGAATTATTTATCATTATTATTTTTCAATACAAGATAAATTAGAAGAAATCTGTATTATCATTGGAGTTGGTAACGATCGATCATCTTTTTTCAGATCACCTTTTTTCTTGAATGTGATGTAAAAATGCAATGTAATGTAATGTAAAAGTGGAACGTTCTTTCATTTTGAGAAATTTGAGAAATCATTTTTTTTTAGAAAATAAACATTTTAATTCGAAAATTCAAACTCCATCTAATCTGAAAAGACGTTAGGAATTGGTAAGAGCACACGACCGGCAATTGGAAGCTCTGTGGTTCGATTCCCAGCGGATCGAAGGAGAAAGATCTTTTTTCAGAAAATAAATATTTCAATTGAAAAATTAAAAATCCATCTAGTCTGAAAAGACGTTAAGAATTCCTCTTATTTGAGGAGTTACCTCCTTCCTCCTGCGAAAAAGGTAATAATTAAGGAAATTATCCGAAAAATTCAGATTGCCCTTGCATGGGGTAGTTTTTGGGCTTCAACTGGGGCGTTAGGCCACCCTATTATTAATATCTTTCATTCATGGATTCTATAGTATAGCATAATATATTTTGTATCATAATTGTAATAAATTTTTTAGAATATATGAGTTGATTTTTTAGCATGTCAAAATATTTAAGGTAGTTGTGCTAAAAATCAGATCTCTGAAAAAAATAGTTTTCCTATGGTTTTTATAACTGAACTAATATTACTGATGATGTCATTTTTAATTTAAAAAAATTTTAATGAACAAGTTTCGAAACTTACAAAAAACATTTATTTTAACAATTTTTTTGCAAATGAATTTTTTCTTAGGATTACTTCTTATCAATTTTTGAAAAATGTTTGAATTTTGATAAATTATGTCTTATTTGTACGGGAAAAATATATCACAAAAACTATTATTAAAATAATTTTTTTTCGTAGGTTTCAAACCTTTTTCATATAAAATAATATTCTTTTATAAAACATGACTAATAATGTCATTTAATTTCCTAAAAACCAAAATTTTTATTCAAAAATCTGATTTCTGAAACAACTACTTTAAAAACAAATTATTTTAGAAACAACCATTTTTATGCTTCCACAGGATCTGCGCTTTTTTAGAATATTAGGTAATTCAAATTGACAAAAAGGTCCTTGGCTCTGCATCTTCACTTAGGTTTATTATAACAATATGCCTCGCTTTTTCAAGTATTTTTTGCAATTCTGTTTAGTGGCGATTGGGAATAATTTTAGTTCATGACTGCAAGGCTTAAAAAGACTTTATTAATTAACTTAATTAAAATCGTATCAAGTTTATTTAATACAACTAAATTCATTACTTATAACTAGATTTTTCATTTTCCGAAAATAATTCCCTGGTGGAAAAATTTTTACAAAAAAGTACAGAAAATTAAAACTATTTTTACAGGAATCTATAAATAATTACAATAATTTACAACTAAAATTAGGGGGAAGTAGAACATTCTTCTATTATTGAGACGAATTTTGTACTTTTTTTTAATTTGTATGCACATTGTTGTATTTTATTGTAATTTTAATTTTTTACAAGAATTTACAAAAAATTACAACTACTTTTTAACTTATTTTTTTTATAATAAAAGTCTTTGATCTGCAAAATTTTAACTTTTATACTTCTCAGTTATAAATTTTCAAAATTGTATCATTTTGAGCAATTTTGAGCTGGAAAAATTAATTTATACATTAAAATTGGTTGTAAAGTCTTTTTCAATATTCTCTTAAAAATTTGGTTTGAAAAAATACTTTAAAATATCTCCAAGAATCCATTATTAATATTATTATCTTGGAACTCGAATTTTTCTTACAATTTTTTTTAAATCCTGCAAAAGTAAAAACAGGCTTCAAAATCATGCAGATTTTTTTTTGAGAAAATTATTGTTCGTTTTCTAGGAATTTTGATAGAAATTTTTTATCCATTAAAAACCCTTCAAATTGCTTAGAAATTTCATAAATTTTGTGTTCAAAATCTTAAAAAATCGACATTGTGTATTGAATAGTTTTAAATCTGTCCACGTTTTTAATTATTTTGGAATTTTTTCAAAACCTCTAAATATGTTTTTAATTTGTTAGATTATCTTCCAAATTAATAATTGTCAAATTGTCATTTATTAATCAAAAAAGTTTGTTCGAAATCTTTTTAAATATTATCTTAAATTTTTTAAGTTGAAAATTCAATTCATCAGTTCGTCTTGTTTAGTTGAAAATTAATCTCCTTGGTTGAAAATTACTTTTTTTGGTTAGAAATTCAATCACTGGGTTGAAAATTGAATAATTTTGTTAAAAACTAATTTTTATTAGTTGAAGATTTATAATTTTAGGTCAAAATTCATATTTTTGGTTAAAAATACAACTTTTTTGTTAGAATTGCGCTTTTTTATGAAAATTAATTTTTTTAATTGAAATTTCAACTATTTCATTTTTTTGGTGAAATTGATATTTTCTAGTTGAATCGTTTTTCTTTTTTAAACTAAATTTCTTACTGAAAATTTTAATATTTAATTTTTGGATAAAAAAATATATACTTTATCTTCATTTGTAACTTCCACTATTTGGTTAAAAGTTTATGAATTAGTTCGAAATTTGTCTTTTTTGGGGAAAGAATAATATCCTTGGTTGAAAATTAATTTTTTTTTTTTGAAATTGAATTATTTCATTAAACGTTAAATTGATGCAACTAAAAATTTAACTATTTGAGTCTGAGATTTATCATTTTAGATGAAAATTTATTTCTTTTGGTTAACATTTTTTCTAATAATAATTTGTTTTGAAGTCTTTTTGAATATTCTCTCAAAAATTTGATTAAAAAAAAGAATTTGAAAAATCTCCAGGAATCTAATAGTAATATTATTATTTCGAAAGTCGAGTTTTTCCTACAATTTTTTTTAAATCCTGCAAAAGTAAAGAGAAACTACCTTAAAATCATCCAGATTTTTTTGGGGGAATTTTGGAAATCTTATTAAATATTTTTTTTTCAAATTAATTTTTCAAACAAAAAAATTATTGTTAGTTTTTCTAGAAATTTTGATGCACATTTTTATAAATTTAAAACCTTTTGAATTGCATAATAAGATTATAAATTTAGTGTACGAAATTTTCAAAAATCTACATTGTGTACTAAATGCTAATTTTTAATAAAAAAGTAAGATATTACTGAATATTCTGAGGCTTTCAAATTGAAAAATTTCTATTTTTAACGTTAAAATCTTCAACTAGCTTAATTTTGAACAGATTCAAAATAGTCTTTTGAAATCAATTATTGTTTTATTTTTAATAATGGAACTACAGTTTGATGTGGTTTATTATAATAGCAAAATTTCTTTCTATTATTTTTTAAAATGTTTTCAAATTTTTTACTTTGCAGTTTTATTTATTTATTGAAATTTACATTTTTTTGTAATTTCCTACAATAATTGAGGTAAAATAAAAAGTGTTTTTGTGACGTCAAATACTCAAATTATAAAATGAGAAATCCTGCAGTTTTCTGTAATACCTTGTAGATGTTTTCAACAAAGTAAAAAAATATATAATTAAAAAGTTATGAAAATTTTCGAGTTTTAGAAACTTATACTTTATTCTGAATTTTTTACTTTTCTACATGAAAATACAAGAAAAAAAGAGCAATTTGTATTTAAATGTATTTTACTGTTAAATTTTGTACATTTTCTTACAAAAAAGTACAAATTTCAACAAAAAATTACAGTTGCAGAAAAGCTGTACTTTTTTGCCAAATTTTTTTCCACCAGGGTTACTTACAATTCAAATAAAATGAACAAAATTTCTTTATTGTTTGAGATTTGATAAAAAAACCTAAGGAGACTAAAAAGAGGGATAAGAGAAAAGGTTTGACCATCCTTGTCCTCCTTGAAAATTATCCTCATGACCTACTCATACTACTTCATAGACATCGTGAATATTATAAATTATTGATTTTAATTGATTTAGCCTAAAATTTTTTACTACTTTACAGCCACAATCAAATCAGCATCATACTCTGATCATCGAGGAATTCGAACCAGATGTCTTTCGTCAACTGATTGAATATATCCACACTGGATGCGTTACACTTCAACCTAGAACTTTACTTGGTAAGGATACTAGGGTAATCCAAAAAAAGGCTTTTTTGAGAAATTAAAAACGCTTTTCGATTTTTTGAAAATATAAGTCAAATGGTGGAATTTGAACCCTAGAAAAATTTGATCGGATGAATCTAAGTGCTGCCTCAAAAATGTTTAAGTTAAATTATTCATAACATCATTTAGGACTTTTGTCTTACTATACTATTATGTGCGCGCCTAAGCGCACGCTCACTTTTTGAATTATTTCCTTTACTCAATTTTCGAATCACTATTAATTTGTTCAAATTCTTGCTGAAATTATATTCCCTAAGAATGTATTCAGTGAATCCATGTAACGCAGAATCTACTATTACTATTTATAATAGTGAATGTCGAGATATAATTTGAAGATTTCAAGTGAAAGCTATGTAATTCAATATTTTGAAGAAAAAAAACATAATTTTTGTACAATAACATTTGCGGGTACTATCAGGGTTATATTTTTAAATGTGAGCATCAATATACCTATAATTTAAAAAAAAATCCTATTCTGATCTGATTATCTGTTCTCAATATAGAAATCATTGAACATGTATTTGCACTGGAACATTAGAATACATTTTTATAGAAAAAGAAGAGCGTGTTGGGATACATTGCTGAATAACTAAAACATATACACATGTCATTTTGAAAATTGAATTTAAATCCTAATTTGACGTCCATTTTTGGAAATCTGTGAATCAATAAACATCGCTAAATCATTGAATAATTATCATATTATAACGTTTAAATAATTCAGAAAAACAACAGCCTACGATGAAACATCGCTGTACAATTGAAATATGTATATCCACATATAATTTTGAAAATTGTATAAAAAGTTACATGCCTCTCTTTTTTCGTGGTTATCTCAGAGATATAATAAGTGCCACTCCTCCATGCCTCATTCAAATAATGTTGATTTTATATTTTTCTGAAAATTTCAGTCATCAATAACCTTTTAAACTTATTCCAGAAAAAATGAAAAGATGCATACACATGATTTGGAAAATTGAATTCAGATACTCGTTTGACATCATAAATATTATAAGAAATTACATAATTGTAATAGAGATTGGTTTGGAGAAATAAACCTTCATTATACTAATTATATCCAATATTCAATCACATCACCTCGAAGCGAATAATTGATTTATATTACTTGATATAGAAAAATTGAAATTAAATATTTATGTTATTTAATTTTGTAACAAAATTAATTAGTCAATAATAAATTAATCATTTCATAACAATGAAAGCATTGAAGAACTATTTTTATTGAATCATTCAAATAATTTTTACGTCGTATTTTTCTGAAAATTTGAATCTTTAATAACCCTTTAAACTATTCCAGAGAAATTTAAAAGAAATATGCACATAATTTCGGAATGAAAATTCAGATACTCATTTCAAAACATCGCAAAATTAAAAATATATATATATATATATATATATATATATATATAATTGTAATAAAGGTATTTTAGACATTAACAAACTTTTATTATACAGATTATAGTCAGTAGTCAATTACATAACCTTGAATCAAATAATCAGTTTATGTTACCTAATCAAAAGCAATTGAAATGCAATCGTCATGTAATTTAAAATTGTTAAAAAAATAATAAGCTAATAATTAATTAATCTGTTCATAACATAAAAAAACATTCAAATATAATTTTCATTCAAACATTGTGATAATTTGTATACAACATTGAGTAAAAAATTCACTATCATTCCTTAAAATTTAATATGTCAGTAACCTTTCATACTAATTTCAGAAAAAATAAAAACATATTCACATATAATTTTTAAAATTGAATGCAGACACTCGATCGTTTCACAACATCAGAATCATTTCCAAAATAATTTAATTAGTGGTATATCAAATATAAATAAACTTTTATTATGCTAATTATATCCAGTATTCAATTACATAACCTGAAAGTAATTGATCAATTTATGTTTCTGAATTGAAAACCATTTAAATTCAATCTTTATGTAATTCAATATTGTGGTAAAAAAATCAGCTAATAATTAATTAAACAGTTCACAACATGAAAACCCTCAAGCAATTATTCACATCCAAATAATCAAATTATTTATACTGTATATTTTTTTGAATTTCAACTTTCATTTCTGAATGTTTCGATTTATTAATAAGCTTTTGAATACATTCCAGAAAATTTAGGATCTGAAAGAATCAATAATTAATCAATAATTTAAAACCATAAAACGGATTAACCAAATATTTTCGCTTGAATATTGAATTAATTTTAAATTCATATTTTTAAAATCTTTAATTTATATCACTTAAAACTAAAATGCTCAATAACCTTTCATACAAATTTCATAAAAAATCAAAACATATGTACATATAATTTTGAGAATTGAATTGAGACAATCATTTCAGACCACCGCGAACATTTAATAAAATTATAGCCAATATTCAAATACATAAACTTAAAGTGAGTAATCAATTTATGTTATCTAATTAAAATTAATTAAAATTCAATATTTATGTAATACAATGTTGTGAAAAAAATAAGTCAGCTAATAATTAATTAATCAGTTTGGAACATGGAAAGTATCAAGTAATTATTTTCATTAAAACATTCAAATAATTGTTGCTTCATATTGTTATGAAAATTTGAATTATTTTAATGATTATTGTTGTTCAAATGAATATAACCGTGATGTGTATTTCAATGCTTGAAGATTTGCCTACATTCTTAGGCAAAGGGAATATTTATAATAATTTAATTATTAAATTTGAAGTACCTTTTAGAATAATTTCAGGAAAAATGAAAGCATATGTACATATAATTTTGAAAATAGGGCTATTTTCAATATAAATAAACTTTCATTATTCGAATTATAGCCAATATTTAATTAAATAATCTCAAAGTAAATAATCAATTTATGTTACTTAATTAAAGAATATTAAATTTCAATCTTTATGTAATTTGATATTGCGAACAAAATTAATCAGCTAATTCGTAATTAATCAGTTGACAACATAAAAAGTATGAAAAAATATTAATTTTTCAAAATAAAGAATCATTTCGAATCTTCTGAGCAAAGTTGAGAATTATTTGGTTTTCTCAAAACCTCTAAGGATCCTTAAAAAGCTTCCAAATTTGATTTCGAAATCTCAAAAAATCTAAATTTCGTTCTTTATTTTTCGAACTCTTTTCCAGTTTTAAATTAAGATTGGATCTTTTTAAAACTGAAGATATCTCTTAAACTAACTTGAATTTTTATTTTCAAGTTGATAATTGTTCAATTGTTATTTATGCAATAAAATTCAATGATTTCAATTGCATATTAAAAAAGTTTAATTTTTAAATTTTTACAAGGTTCTAAATAATACGAATAATAAATAAATTTATTTCGTTATTTCGGGCGAAAAATGTAACCAAAAGTAACCTTTTCATGAAATAAGTAACTTTTTAGTAATCGTGGATCAAAAAAAAAAAAGTATCGCGTTCCGAGCTCTTCTTACTTTCAATATAGACAAAATAATTTTTGGCATAAAGTAGTATAAATAGACACTTTTAAATTTGTTTAAATTTAGGAATTATTGTGAAAAATTCAAGTTTAAGAACTTGTTTGTGCATAAAAAGGTTTTTAGTTATACCAAGTTGACGAATTAAATTTTTTTTATTATTAAAATGAACTTATGATATTTTTTCAGGAGTGATGAATGCTGCTGATTACTATGGACTAGATGAACTCAGAAGAGCCTGTGCAGGTTTTGTGCAATGCTGCATTACTGTAGATACTGTATGTGCACTTTTAGCATCAGCGGAACGATATATCCAATACAAATGTACCAAATCACTTGTTCAAAAGGTAATTATCTATTGTAATTAATATTTTTATATATTTATCATTAAATTTATGAAATGAAATGCTACTAATTTTTATATATATATATATATATATATATATATATATAATGTAATTAAATATTCATATATCGTTCATAACGAAATTATTTCCCATGATTTTTTTTTGGAAAAGATCTCCTTTCGATCCGCTGGGAATCGAACCACAGAACTACTGATTTCCAGTCAGCTGCTTTCCCATTAAGCTCCTAGAGAAATCGAGAGAAGAAACTTTTTTTCAGAAATACACGCATTATTTTGCATTAAAGTACAAATACAATTTTTCAAGGAATCTGTATTATCATCAGAGAATAACAGAAAATATTTAACGTCTTTTCAGACTAGATGGAGTTATACAAGGAAAATTAATTGGATTTTTTTTTCTCCTTTCGCTCCTTTCGATCTTTTTTCAGAAAAAAGTCATTTGAATTAATTTTTCTTTCATAACTGCACCTAGTCTGAAACGACATTGAATAATTTCTGTTTTTCTCTAATGATAATGCAGATTTCTTGAAAAATTGGATTTGTACCCTGTAGCAAAATAATGCGTGTATTTCTAAAAAAAGTTTCTTCTCTCGATCTTTCTAGTAGCTTAATGAGAAAGTACCTGACCTGAAATCTGTGGTTGGATTCTCAGCGAAGCGAAGGAGAAGTATTTTCTTTCAGAAAAAAAATTATTTAAATTAATGTTTCTTTCATTGCTCCACCAAGTCTGAAAAGACGTTAAATATTTTTTGTTATTTTATAATGATAATATAGATTCCCTGGAAAATTTGATTTGTACTACGCAGCAAAATAATGCGTGTATTTCTGAAAAAAGTTTCTTCTCTCGATCTCTCTAGTAGCTTAATGGGAAAGTACCTGACCATAAATCAGTAGTTCTGTGGTTCGATTCCCAGCGGAGCGAAGTAAGAAGATCCTTCTTCAGGAAGAAATCATTGAAATTAATTTTTCTTTCGTAGCTCCATCTAGTCTGAAAAGACGTTAAATATTTTCTGTTATTCTCTAACGATAGTATAGATTCCCTTAAAAATTAATTTCCATATTCTCAATTATTTTTTAATTGATTACTCAATCGGAAATTTTTTATGTTCCAATATTTATGCATATCACCCCAAAATTTTGTTGGATCCACAGAAAAAATAAATACTCAAAAAATATGATGCTGGGAGGTTTTGTATACAAATTACTTTTTGACAATCACCCTCATACGTCTGTCGTATAGAGTCCCAAAAACCCCCATAACTGACAAATTAGGTTTTGCAAATTTTTTGTCATAACTACGATTTTTTGTGAGTTTTTGAATAAAAATTGGTTTTTAACATAAAATACTGCTTTCTGCTGGTAATAAGATGTTTATATTAATTTAATAAACACTGTTTTCATAGTTTCCAGCAATTTTCTCGTACAATAGGGTTAGAAAGACGCGGTTTTTTCTGAATTTTTCAAATTATTTTCAATCTTTTTTCAGTAAGAGTGAGGCAATAATTAATTAATTTTTTCGGAAATTATTGTTTAAACTATCTTCTATTATTTATGACAATATTATCTTAGAATAATGCTAGAAAGTTGCAGTTTTTTTTTCAAATTTTCCACTTAAAGTCCACTTTTCAATCAGAGTGAGGTAGTGATTAATTAAATTTAACCAACACAATTGTGTAAACAATTTATTATTATTATCAATAATATTCACTTTGAATAATTCTAGAAAGCTAGGTTTGTTTTGAAATTTTCAACTTTTTGTCCACTTCTTACTTAGAGCAAAGTATGAATAATCATTTAAATAATTAATTATTGTTTATAACTATCTTTTCTTAGATGCTTGCTGGAAAATTGTAGTTTTCCTGAAACTTACAACTTTTCTTTCGCTTTTTAATTTTGAACAACTAATGAATATACATTAAAGGGAATAAATTTTGAACAATTCATTTGTATTGTAAATTCTTTTTTCATATTTGAAGTAGTTACTACAATCCTTTTTTATTTAAAATAATATTGATATTGATATTTATTATTTGTTCACAACAAAAAAAGTCGAAAAAAACGGAAAATTTGGGAAAAACCCGCATCTTTCTAGCTTTATTCGGAAAAATATTATTGAAAAATTAATCATTTGTTCCAACAATTATGTTGTATAATATGAATTCATAATGACCTCACTCTAATTGAAAAGTTGACGAAAAGTGGACAAAAAGTGGAAAATTGTAGAAAAAACTGCAACTTTCTAGCATTATTTTAAGAAAATATTGCTATAAATAATAATAAATGGTTTAACCAATTATTTCTGTTGAATTTAATTTATCATTGCCTCGCTCTGACTAAAAAGTTCAAAACAAGTTGACAAATTTGGAAAAAAATCTGCGACTTTCTAGCTTATAAGAAACAATTTCTATTTAAAAACTGCAAAAAATTATAATTAGTGTCAAAAAGTCGAAAAATGTAATTTTTCATTTAGCTCAAGAAATTTCTTTTGGAAATTTCAATCCGGCACAATTAATTGCAAATTTTTGGGAGCACATGGTATCCTATAAATTTTTGTTCAATCCCTTGATATCATTCAATTTTAAATCCCTCTTAATTTATTGAACATTTTGAAATTACTTGAAGTCATTAGAGTCTCATTGAAATCTTTTAAACTATTTTAATTTTAATAATTCAATAAATTTGATTAATTTAATTAATTTATTAAATTTGGTTTTAATTTTGCAATCCCTAGACGTTCCTTAAACTGTTAAGAAACCACTTGGAAACTTTAGAAATTTTGCAATATTTCTTGAAATATTTTGAAAACCATGGAAAATTTTGAGAAAATCGTTGAAATTTCTGAATATCTTGAAGACTTCTGAAATTAGCTGAAATCCTTAAAAATTATCTAAAGTCTCAATATTTGAAAATGTTGCAGAAACGCTGACATTTTTTGAAACTTTTCAGAACACAAAAATATATTTTGAAATATTTTCAAATTTTGTGAAATCTTGAGAAATCTGTGAAATCTTCATATTTGGCGTGCACTCAAATTTAAATCATCAACGTCTTTTGTATTACAGAATTGAGGGCAATTAATTTTCTTTTTTATTTAATGAAATTGAGCTTTATGTACGTAATTTTTGGAAATTTGCGAATGAAAAAAATTACTCACAGTAATTGTATAGGAGTCAGGGAAAAGTCAAGAAATTCGAAAAAAATCATGCGAAAGTCAGAAAATTTTTATAACTTCAAAAGAGTGTCAATTTATTTTGAAGTTCTTTTATTTCGTTTAAAAAAGATTCTACGTAAAAAAATTTACAAGCTTGATATTTTGGTATTTAATTATAATTAATAAAAATGCAACTATTTGGTTGAAAATTCAATGATTTTGTTGAAAATTCATCCTTTTTTTCAAAAATTCAACTGTTTTGTTAAAAATGTGTCTTTTTGGGTTGAAAAATCAGTATGTTCGTGGAAAATTGACTTCTTGTTTAAAACTCATATTTCAATGTTGAATAGTCAAACTAAAATCTTTATTAGAAGATAATTCATTTTTTTTAATTTGATTTGAAAATTCATATTTTTTAGTAGAAATTTCGCTCCTTTTTTATAAAAAAGCAACTATTTGATTGAAGATCCAATAATTTCATTGAAATATCATTCTTTTTGGTTAAAAATTCAACTGTTTTGTTGAAAATTCAAGTATCTTCGAAGAAAATTGACTTCTTATTTAAAACTCATATTTAAATGTTGAAAAGTCAAATAAAAATCTTTTTGGGATGAAAATTCAAGCTTTAAAATTTGTCTTCAGTAGAAATTCCATCTTTCCTGGATAAAAATGCAACTATTTGGTTGAAGATTCAATAATTTTGTTGAAAATTTATCCTTTTCGCTTAAAAATTAAACAGTTTTGTTGAAAATTCATCTTTTTTTTCAAAAATTCAACTGTTTTGTTAAAACTTTGTCTTTTTGGGTTGAAAAATCAGTATGTTCGTGAAAAATTGACTTCTTGTTTAAAATTCTTATTTTAATGTAAAATAGTCAAACTAAAATTTTTTTTAGATGAGAATTCATTTTTTTTTAATTTGATTTGATAACTCATCTCTTTCAGTAGAAAATTTTTTGGTTGAAATATCAAATATTGCACTTTCTTGTTGAAAATTTATGTTTTTGTTTGAGAATTCATGTTTTTAGGTCAACAATTCAATGATTTTGTGGATAACTGAATTATTTTGATGAAAATTTTATTATTTTGTTGGGAAATCATTTTATATCGCAGGAAAGTAATTTTTTTATTTAAAATGAATAAAAAAATTTGAAAATTTTGAATTTGTATCTGAAAAAATTGTTTTATTCCGTTTATAAAAGATTCAATTCATCAAAAATCTCATCGGAATTTTAACAATATCATAAAAAAAAATTTGATTGATTTATTGAAAATATCTTTTACATTTCGTCCAATATTGATTGATTTCTTCTAAAATTATACCACTTATTATGTAACCGTAGGTTTATCTACATTAACCCTTTTACCTTCAAACTCTTTTTCTTTCCATTATTTCCCCTATTTTATCCCATCTATTTATAACCTCCTCTCCTGTTTTCAATATAATAAAATCATAAAATTCTCTAAGATGAAATAAATTTCTTCAATTAATTGAAAAATCTTCAAAATTGAGAACTGAAGTACTATAAATAATTAAAATAATAAAAGACCATCAGATATCCGATAGATAAAAATTTCAAATTAGATTTGATACGAAAAAAATGTTTGCTCAATCACACGATTTATCTTTTTTATCATAAATTGATAAATGCGCTTTGATAAAGTGCACAGCGATTAAATTAGGAATGAGATTTACCTTCCGCAAATTTTTCTGATAAAATTGTTTTTATTTTCTTCCCCAGGTTTTGGAATTTGTTGATGAACATGGCAATGAGGTTCTCAACTTAGGATCCTTCACATTATTACCTCAGCATGTAGTACGATTAATCTTAGCTAGAGAAGAATTGAGAGCAGACGAGTTTACAAAATTTCAGGTAATTTATGATTATTTACAAAAATTATTATAATAAAAAAAAATCGAAAAAATCGAAAACCAGAATTAAAAAAATTTTGAATGAAAAGGGAGAGTTCCTCTTTAACCGTTAAGTGCCCCTTAGGGTTTAAATGACATTTCATTTACTTACACTATTACATAACCATCATTTACAGATCTTTACTCTTCTAAGCGACTTCCGTTTAATTTTTCTTTCACTTCTCCTCCACCTCAACCCTGCCACTTTCCCTATTCATTCTTTTATTCTAATTCTTTTGTCCACTCCTCACCTAATAAATCTTTCCCTAAAATCTGTACCACAGTCTCTTGCCAGCTTTCTTTATCTTCATTTCCTCTCTTATATCCTTACCATATATGATCCCATCTTTCCTCTTCCCATTTACAGATTCTACACTTTCTGTTCTTCTTTTCTTAATACATCCCATTCCTTAACTCATTTCCCAATCCTAATCTTAATATTTTTGTCCACCTCCTCTCTCCCCATCCCTTTTCTCAATACTTTGGTGACCCTTTCTTTTCAATCATTTCATATATTTAGATTTCTTCATCATCCCCCATTCTTCTTTTAATTGTCTTTCCCTGTCTTTTTTTTCAATTATTCATTACCTCTAGTCCCCTCTTCTATATCCTTAGCCCTGAAGAACTCCCTTCTTTAAATCTTGTTAATTGTCTACTTTCTTCTTTCTTCTACCTCCTTCAAACTGTTTTCCCATGACTCTCATCCCTTTCCCTCTATTAGCTCCCTCACAAACTTCCATGTCCTCTCCCTCACTCTGATACTTAATTCATCCCTTGCAACCTTGTAACCTCTTAACCTTTTCTTTTTTCTTCCATCCCCGTATTTCTGCTCCATAGCCTAGCATCGGCCACCAGCATATCAAATAACCATATTCTCTTCCTCCAATCTTTTTTTAACGTTCTTTTTCCTATTCCCCATATCTGATTCATTACCTTTGCTTCTTTTTTTATTATTTGTCTTACATGAGCTTCATGTTCTCCACTTTTTTGCAAGGTACGCCCCAAATATTTAAACTCCTCTACTCCTTTACTTCTTCTAACCTTACTCCCTTCCATCTCCCAGTCCATTCTTTATTATTCTCCCTTTTTTTATAACTCTCATTTTGTTTTTATTTTCTACATTTAAATTTAAGTTTTTCCCATCCAAGTATTTCTTCAATCCATTAATTACGCCTTCATCCCTTCTTCATCCTCTGCCTTTAACACTACATCATTTGCTTATCTCAATGTATATATCTTTTTTTCTCCATCCTTTTGCCTTCATTTCTTCTTCTAAGTCTGAGATTATTATATTAAAATAATAAAAGTGGGTTCGAAGAGAGTCTTACTCGTACTCCTCTCACCAACCAGAAACTATCTCCTACCAGCTCTGAAGAAGGGAGAGTTATATTTCTTAATGCTTGGGGTTTCGTAGCTCCGAGCAGAATCCCTTATAGTTTCGGTCGGATGTTTGTTCGTCCGTCAGAACATTTGCCCTACTTTCTTTCCCGGGAAGGTGAGTGAGGGGAGGGGAGGGGAAGTGGAGGAACTACATAGATAACTTTACCCCGTTCCCTACTCGACTTTACCCCATACGCTAGTAGAATTTACTCCATACCCTAGTCGACTTTACCTCGTAACTTAGCGGACCTTATCCCGTCCTCCATCCGACTTTACCCTGTACCTTAACTGACTTAACTCCGTGCCCTAGTCAACATCACTCCATACTCTAGCTGACTTTATCCCAACGCTAGCCAGCTTTTCCCCCTAACATAGGGAGACGGAAATTAGAGGAGTGAGGAGAGGACGTATAATAAGTGAGTGGAGTAGGGGAAGTTCGGAATAGGAAGTAGTGGAATCTGGGGAAGTGACGCGAGATATGAAGGGGAAGTGAGGAGAAATAAGAAAAGTGAGGGAAAATTAAGGAAAGTGGGTGAAGGGAAGTAGGGAAGTGAGTGTGGGTGAACGAGAAGTGGGGGAAGTGATGGTTGGGAGGAGGTGAGAAAGAAGTGTGGGAGTGAGGAGAGTGAAAGTAGATTAGGGAGTGGAGGAAAATTATAGGAAGGAAGGTAAAATGGTTCATGGAGGAGAGTTAGAGAGGAAAAGTGTGGGAAATGAAGGAAAGAGGTATAATAGGTGGGACAAGTAGAGAAAGTAAAAGGAGGGAAAATATTGAAATTGAGGGGAGAGGAAGTAGAGAAATTGAGGGCATGGAGGAGTATGAGAAAAGGTAGGAGAAGTGCTGGGAGGAGAAGTACAGTAAGTGAGGGTAGGTGAGCGAGGGCAGGTAGGGGAAGTGAGGAAATAGGAAGAAGGGGAAGGGAGGGGAATTATGGGATAGGGTGAAATGGGTGAAAGGAGGGGAAGTGAGGGAGGAAAATTATCGGAGGGGAAGATTTAAACGTCTTAATAGGGTACAAAATCCTTATTTGCAGGAGGGTGACGCCTACTTTGACTAATTTTGCTTATCTTACTTTATCAGGCGGCACTAATGTGGAGTAAGAAATACTGCGACACTAATCAGCACACACCTCTCAAGGAAGTCATTGGAAATTTTCTTGAGTACATCCAGTTCCACAAGATACCTGCCAATGTTTTAATGCGAGAAGTTCATCCCCTTGCTCTAGTACCCTACAGTATTATCATGAATGCTTTGGCTTATCAGGTGCGTGTTTCTACTTCCATTTTTAAATTATTTTAAAAATTATTCAAAATTAATATTGTTATTATGAAATTATTATCATTATTATAAAATTATTATTATTATTACTATTATTATTATATTGAAAATTATTTGAAATTTTTTTAAAAATTCATTCTTGAATTATTCTTTCAAAGAAATTACTTTTCTTTCTGGTGCTTTATCTATTAATTTAATTATCATACGATCCTTAATTTTTTATTGTATCAATTATTTTCCGATTATCTGCATGCTTTTTTTAGTATCTTTTTGTTACATATATGACTGTCTAATCCCTTTACATTTGTCTAAATTTTCTAAATTTTATTCTAAATTTTAATATTTTAAAATTCTCTAAAAAATCATTATTCCTTCATAGCCTTTCCTTTGCTGCAAAATTCTTTCCCTCAGTTTCATAATTTACAACCAGGAAGATAAAGTTTCTACCAGAAAAAAACGAGTTTTCGTCAAAACACATGAATTTTCAACCAAATAGTTGAATTTTCAACCAGAAGTATAAATTTTCTATAAAAAATAATTAACTTTTAACGAAATAGCTGAATTTTCAATCAGAAAGATCAATTTTTAATCAAGAAGATTAATTTTCTAACGAAAAAGACGAATTGTTCACCAAATAGTTGAAGTTTCTATTAAAAAAAGGTAATTTTCCAATCAGAAGTGGAATTATTCAATTTTCAGATTGAAAAATTAATTTTCTACAAAATAGTTCATTCTTTAAGCAAAGTAGTGAATTTCTAAATAAATGTATAATCTGAAACCAAAAAAATTAATTTTTAAAGAAGTTGTTGAATTTTCGATTAAAAAAAAAATTGAATTCTCAACGAAAAATGTGATAGTTGATATTTCAACCCAAAAGATTTACATATTTGATAAAAGACAGTTCAATTCATAAAAAGATTCTTTTTCGACAATGTAGTAGATTTTAAAATAAAATTGTTGAAATTTCAAGCCAAAAAAAAAAAAATAATTTTCAAGAGAACAGTTAAATATTCCACAAAAAAGTTAATTTTCAACCCAAAAAACAAATTTTTCATGAAGCAGGTTCATTTTCTATTAGAAAAGTTGAATTTTCAACTAAAATTATGAATCTTAAATCAAGAATATTTAATTTTTGACAACTTAGTTCAACTTTTAGCCAAGTACTTTAACTGTCAAATAAAAATGATCAATCCGCAAAAAAAGTGTTAATTTACCGTTTCGCCTAGTGGTTGCCTTTTCAAAAACAAAAAATTAATTTCTAATGGTTAATGTAATAGTTCATATTTCAGTTGAAAAATATTTTGATTTTCAATTCAAAACAGTTGAGTTTATGAAAAAATACTAATTTTTCACGAAAAGTTCAATTTTTAGCCAAAAAGTATGAATTTGCAACAAAAAAGTTAATTGTCAACTAAAGTGATAAACATTTTTTTTCAAATATTTTTTTAACTGGGTATTTCGGCTTGTAGCCATTTGGCTGATTTCTTAACCAAAAAATTAATTCTTCAGGAAAAATTATTAGATGTTTCAACCAAAAAAAAAGTAGTTGATTTTTCAACCAGAATGTTGAATTTTCAAGCCAGAAGACAAATTTTCGACTAAATTGATAAATCTGGGAAGTTCATGTTTTCTGGCAAAAAAAATTCTGAAAAGGGTTCAGCTATTTTTTTGAAATTTTTTTTTTCTGGCTGAAAATTTGGTTGAAAATTCATGAAATTTGTTAAAAATTTAACTATTTTGGTAGAAAGTTTAAATTTGGTTGAAGGGTAACTCTTTTGTTGTCATATTTTTTTTTGTTAAAAATACAACTGTTTAGTTAAAAAATGCGACTGAGAAATTCTACGTTAACTTATTTCTGTTTCTTTTCAAATTAAGTTTTTATCATTTATCATCTCATTCATTTTGATTTTTAAATTTAAAAATCAAGGAAGTGAAGATAGTCACTTTTCAGGCAACTTGAAGTTACTTTATTTAGTAACTGTAATTAGTTAACTACACTCGGACCCCCATTTAGTAACACGCGGTTTAGTAATTCCCAGAATTGCTGGCCCACGCACTTTCACAACACGCAGGGCGAGAGACGGTTGCGACTCTAGCCTCGAAAGGGCCGCAGTGCGCGAGTACTTGATCGAGTATATTGCGCATTATTATGCACTCTAATTGGAAACGGTTCAGGCGGCCCTGGCTGTTTACGTTTCGATTCCACCGATTTAGTAACAATGCTATTTGCAGGCAACTCTCAACACTGTCTCTAAATCGGGATCCGAATGTAGTGAAAAAAGTAACTCACCCAACACTGCTTCACGGTGGCTCTAATCAGCGCCCAGCTTATAAAATTGTATAAGTGTCACCACATGAACCGTTATTTTTGCGAAATTTTCCTGACCACCAGATTGTTGCAGGCAGACCCGACCAGTGTCGACCCCGGAAAGCTCTCCCCCCACAGAGTGAGAAAACAAGGACGAAGTATGTCGGTACAATCGTCTTTGGATCCGTATGGCAGCAATACGACCTTGAGCTCGAGCGGAAGTGACGTCGGCTCCGATCAGAAACAAAATTCTGGTAGCAACTAACCGAAGGCCTCGGCCGCCGGAAGTGCGGCCGATGCGGCCGAATCTCAAGGTCATGCCGCACAGGACTCTGAAAACCAGGAGTTCATAACTCCTCCTCAAACGGAATTTGTGGAGTTTGCCAAAATGCGTCGGCAGCCGAAAATCGAGGTGCTAGTCGTGGATGTCGAGCAAATGAATGAAAATTCGAAACTGCCAGATGAAAGACCGTTAAAGGAGCAGTACGAGGAGGAAACGAGAAAAGAGATGGGCGAGGAAATGAAGATGGAGAAGGAAATGACGGAAATGGAAAAGCAGGCCAAGGAAGAAGAAAAACCGCAGGAAGGAGAAACGGAACCGGAAGTGGTCGATGGAATGGACGGGCTTTATATTCGTTTAGTTTTAAAAAGAGAAGGTCGAACAGATTTAGTTTGGCTGTATAAAACGCACAAGTTCTAAGTTTGATCAATTTTTTACTTATTGTAGTTTTTTCTCACTTTGTTAATCATTGTAGTGTTTTTCTCACTCTGTTAATCATTGTAGTTTTTTTCTCACTTTGTTTACGTTACGATAAATTGTACTTTTTTCATTATTGTATTGGGGAAAAATAGCAGCAGAAGGTTGTTTTCTTCCATTTCTTTTTTAATTATTAGTGAACGTAAAATTCTTCATCTTGAAGTAGGTTCACTTTTTTACCTATTAAATAGAACTTTATTCAGTAATTGATTAGAGTAATCAGTTATTGACTTAACACACCTCTGATGTCGCGTGCAGAAAAGATAGTAATTTATCGGAACGTGAACATAGTTGTTGAAAATAAGATATTTTTAGATCCTATTTATACAATTCGATTCTAGAAATTATAGATAAAATTGTATTGAAAATTTCACCAGCACAGCATAAAACAATTTAATTTCATGTACATTCGAATTAATCAGGGTCGCTGGTCAGGGAAAATTTTGAAACAGGGAACAGTCTGCGATTTTGAAAAAAATTCAAAATTCGGGGATTTCCTGTAAGAAGCACTTTAAGTAACTGCCACCTTTAGTAATTTTTTTTTCTTAAAACCCTTTATAGTCACTTTAGTCACTTTAAATAGATTTTAATAATTTAAAGAAATTCTGAAGGATTCTTAAGATTTCAGAATATTTTAAGAAATTCCCGCGAATTTTCAAAGTCTTAAAAAATTTGAAGGGTTTTCAAAAGATTTCAATGAATTTTGAATATTTTTGGGTATTTGAAAGCCTTCCGGAAATTTTTCAATAGATTTCAATAATTTAAAGGAATTTAAAAGGATTCTAGGGTATTTTTGATAATGCCAGGGAATTTTGAAGAGCTTTTCGAAGTTTTAAGGGATTTCAAGAAATTCCACACGATTAGAAAAATGTAGGGTATTTTAAAAGATTTGAAAGAATTTTCAGTAGATTTCAGTAATTTGATGGGATTTCAAAGAATTTTAAGGGATTTCAAAGGATTTCAAATATTTTCTGGTATTTTGAAACATTCCGAACAGTTTCCAATAGATTTCAATAACTTAAGGGCATTTCAAAGAATGTTAGGGTATTTTTAAGAATACCAGGGAATTTCAAAGAACTTTTTGAGGTTTCGAAAGATTCCTAACGATTCCAACCGATTATAAAAATGTAGGGTATTTTAAGAGATTCCAAAGAAATTTCTAAAGATTTCTGTAACTTGATGGGATTTCGAATAATTTGAAGGAATTTCAAATGATTTCAAATATTTCCTGGTATTTTGAAATATTCCGAACAGTTTTCAATAGATTTCAATAACTTGAAGGGATTTTAAACAATGTTAGGGTATTTTTAATAATACCAGGGAATTGCAAAGAGCTTTTCAAAGTTTCAAGGGATTTTAAGAGATTTTAAACGATTACAAAAATGTAGGGAATTTTAAAAGATTCCAAAGAATTTTCAAAAGATTTCAGTAATTTGATGGGATTTCGAAGAATTTTAGAGGATTTTAAAGGATTTCAAATATTTTCTGGTATTTTTAAATACCCCGAACAGTTTTCGATAGATTTCAATAATTTAAAGGAATTTCAAAGGATTTTATGATATTTTTAATAATACCAGGGAATTTCAAAGAGCTTTTTGAGATTTAAAGGGATTTCAAGAAATTCCACACGATTAGAAAAATTTAGGGTATTTTAAAAGATTTCAAAGAATATTCAGTAGATTTCAGTAATTTGATGGGATTTCAAAGAATTTTAAGGGGTTTCAAAGGATTTCAAATATTTTCTGGTATTTTGAAATATTCCGAACAGATTTCGATGGATTTTAATAATTTGAAGGGATTTCAAACAATTGTAGGGTGTTTCTAATAATGCCAGGGAAGTTTGAAGAGCTTTTACAGGTTTCAAGGGATTTCAATAACTTAAAGGTATTTCGAAGGATTTTAGGGTATTCTTAAAAATGTCAAGGAATTTACGAGATCTTTCAAAAGTTTCAAGGGATTTCAGGACATTTCAAGGAATTTTGAAAATTAAGGGTATTTAAAAAATACGAAGTTTTGAATAGATTCCAGTAATTTGATGGGATTTTGAAGACTTTTAGAGGATTTCAAACGATTTCAAATATTTTCCGGTATTTTGAAATGTTCCGGAGAATTTTCAATAAATTTCATTAATCTGAAGGCGTTTTTGAAGGATTTTAGGGTATTCTTGATGTCGCCAAGGAATTTAAAAGAGCTTTTAAAAGTTTCGAAGGATTTCAAGAAATTTTAAGGGATTTAAAAAATGTAGGGTATTCTAAGAAATTCCGAAAAGTTTCAAATAGATTTCAATCACTTAAAGGTATTTCGAAGGATTTCAAGGTATTCTTGAAAATGTCAAGGAATTTACAAGAGCTTTCAAAAGTTTCAAGGGATTTCAGGAAATTTCAAGAAATTTTGAAAATTAGGGAAATTTAAAAAAATTACGAAGTCTTGAATAGATTCCAGTAATTTGACGGGATTTCGAAGAATTTTAAAGGATTTCAAATATTTCCCGGTATTTTGAAATATTCCGAAGAATTTTCAATAAATTTCATTAATCTGAAGGGGGTTTTTGAAGGATTTTAGGGTATTCATGAGAATGCCAAGAAATTTAAAAGAGCTTTTAAAAAATTCAAACGATTTCAAGAAATTTTGAGGGATTTTGAAAATTTAGGGTATTCTAAGAAATTTCGAGAAGTTTTAAATAGATTTCAATCACTTGAAGGTATTTTGATGGATTTTAGGGTATTCTTAAAAATTTCAAGGAATTCACAAGAGCTTTTGAAAGTTCCAAAGGATTTCAAGAAATTTCAAGGGACTTTAAAAATTCAAGATATTCTAAGAAATTCCGAAAAGTTTTGAATTGATTTCAATTTCTTAAAGGTATTTCGAAGAATTTGAAAGAATCAAGGATATTTTGAAAAATCACCTTGAATTTTGAAGGCTTTGAAAAGTTTCGAAGGATTAAAAATATTTGAAAGTTTGTGAAATGCTTTTGGGCATTTTAAATGATTCTGAAGAATTTTCAATAGATTTCAGTACTTTGAAGGGATTTCAAATGATTTCAAGGGATTTTAAATATTTTCGGCTATTTGAAAGAATTATGAAAATTTTTCAATAGATTACAATAATTTGAAGGGATTTCAAAGAATTTTAGGGTATTGTCAAATCGTCTGAGAAATTTTAAAAATCTATAAAAAAGATTCAAGGGATTTCGAAGGATTTCAAATATTTCTCAGTATTTTGAAATATTCCAAATAATTTTCAAATTGATTTTCATAATTTGAAGGGATTTTTGAAGGATTCTAGGGTATTTTTAAAAATTCAAAGAAATTTTCAAGATTTCAAAGAATTTTAAAGATTCGAAGATATTTTTAGAAATTCCGTGGCATTTTTGGCTTTGAAATTTCTTAAGGGATTTCAAAAGATTTCAAAGGATTGGAAATATTTTTCAGTGTTTTAAAATGTTCCGAAGAATTTTTAATATATTTCATAAATCTAAAAAGTTTCCAAATGATTTCAATTATTTTAGGGTATTCAAAAGATTTCAATGGATTTGAAATATTTTCTCATATTTTGAAAGATTTAAAAGAATTTTCAATAGATTTCAATCATTCGAAGGGATTTCACAAGATTTTAAGGAATTTTTCAAGATTCAAAGGAATTTTTGAAGGCTTTTAAAAGTTTCAAGGGATTTCAAGAGATTTGAAAGGATTTACCAAATTTCGGGCATTTTGAAAGATTCCAAAGAATTTTGAATAGATTTAAATAATTTTAAGGGATTTCGGAAGATTTTAAAAATGTTAGGGTATTTTTTAGAAATTTAAATTAATTTTCAAGAGCATTAAAAAGCTTTCAAGGGGTTTCAAATATTTCAATGTGTTTAAAATATTTTGGAATATTTTAAAAGATTCCAAGATATTTATAACTTATAAGGATTTTCCTGGGTTTAAACAAGTTTCAAGGGATTTTAAAAGATTTTAAAGGATTTTAAATATTTTAGACTATAAATTTGATATGATTTCAAAGGATGGTAAATATTTTAGGATATTTTGACATTTTCGAAAGTTTTTTCAAGAGCATTGATTCTAAGGGATTTCAACAAATTTGTATGGGATTTTGAAGAATATACTAGAATTTCGTAGAGTTTTGAAGATTTGAAGAGATTTTCAATTTATTATTTGTTTGGAATTCATCCTGAATTCTTATTAATTTATTCTGAATTCTTTTTAATTCTTCGGAATTCTTTTGAATTTGTTTAGTCATTTAAATTGTTCCAAATTGGCACAATTCTCCTCAATTCAATCATTGAAATTTTTTTTTTAGTTTTCGTTTAATTCATCCTGAAGTCTTTAAACTCACCTTGGATTCTTTGAGATTTTTGTCCAATTTTTTGGAATTCCCTTAGAATTTTCTAATCTCGTTTCAAACCTAATTCAATGAATTTCTTCATATTTTTTTTCTTATCTATTTGAATTCTTTTACATTCACTTGAATTTTTTTTTAATTCACCATGAATTTTTATGAATTTTTCTTGATTATCTTTTAATTCACTACCATTTTATTGAAATTATTATATTGTAGAATGTTGGTCTTTAAATATTAATGGTAAAAAAATAGACGATAAATAATCAGGGAAAAGTCAGGAAATTTGAAAAACGAAGTTTTTCAGCCACCCTGTTTAATTTGAGAGATTTTAGCTCAGTTCCTCCCAGTATTTCAAAAGCACAAGTTTTTAAATCCTATTTTTTATTTTGCAATTCTCCTCTTTTTTCAAAACGATAATTAATTAAATAATTTTTAAATATTTTTAATATTTTAAATAATTTTCAGGCCTCGACAAAAATTGTTGAGAATTTGCTGCCAATGTTTCAAAATAAGTGTCTTTTGAAAAATATGTCTCTATTCCTCAAAATTAATTAATTAAATCAATTAGGGACCGTACTTAAATTACGTAATATCTCAGGGGGGGGGGGCTCGAAAAATTTTGTTACGATTTGTTACGGTGTGGGGAGTCCTTCACTCATGTACGTAATTTTTGCAAATTCGGAAAAACTTTCTTCTGAAGATTATCTTTTTAGTTATAAATTTTATTATTTGGTTGAAAATTTTATTATTTGGTTGAAAATTTTACAATTTTCTTAGAAAGACATCATTTTGCTTTGAAAATTCAACTGTTTTGTTAAAAATTCAACTTTTTGGGTTAACGATTGAACTCTTTATTATTATTAATATTTTTTGGATGGAAAATACATTTTCCGAAAATTTGTCTTTTTAATTAGAAAATTCATCTTTTTTTAAAAAAAAAATTAATTTTTCTTGGACAAGAATGCAACTGTTTTGTTGAAAATTCAACTATTTCCTAGAAAATTCACTTTTTGTTTAAAATTTGTATTCTTCTGTAAAAAAAATCTATTGAAATCCTTTTGGATGAAAATTCAACTATTTTTTCGACAATTTGTCTTTTTTATTTAAAAACTTACCTGTTTTAGTAGAATTTTCATTTCTTTTGGTGTTGAAAAATGAACTGTGAGCTTTTCTGGATGAAAGTTCAACTTAAAAAAAAAATTGTCCTTTTTTATTGAAAAATCATCTGTTTTAGTACAAATTTCATCATTCTTTGGATAAAAATTCGACTTTTTTTTATAGAATTCAACTATTTCGTTAAAAATGCATCCCTTTTGGTTGAAAAAATTTGTCTTTTTGGATCAAAAATTCAATTTTGTTCGTAGAAACTTTTTTTTTTTTTGAAAAAAAATAATATTTTGAGCTTGAAAATTGAACTGGAATTTTTTCTGGATGAAAATTCAACTATTTGTTGAAAAAATTGTTTTCTTTTTAAATAAAAATTCATCTGTTTTGAGTAAAATTTCAACTTTTTTGGATAAAAATCCAACTATTGTATAGATAATTCCTTTTTGGGGAAAATTCGTGTTTTTCGATTAAAAAATTCATTTTTTTTCGTAGAAACTTATTTCTTGGTTAAAAATTCATATTTTGATCGTGAAAAGTCAACTACGAGTAAAATCTTTTTTAACAGAAAATTCAAATATTTTTTTATTTCACCTTTTTGATTTATAAGTTTATCCGCTTCGGTAGAAATTTCTTTTTTTTT
>CAKNXH010000768.1:44876-60672 GCA_932178445.1 Andricus quercusramuli | reverse complement strand
TAGGCGGTGTACCGCTCCACGTCGCGTTTAGGCGGTGTACAGCTCTCCATCACGTTCGATCGCTGTATGGCTCCAGGTTCTACGCTTATAAACAGGACTTGAAGCTGTACAGCGACCAAACGCGATTGAGAGCTGTACACCGCCTAAACGCGACGTGGAGCGGTACACCGCCTAAACGCATTCTGGAGCGGTATACCGCCAAAAAACTTCAAACATAACTGTTTGGTTGACAATTACTCCCTTGTGGTTGAGAATTTAACTATTTTGTTAAAAATTCACCTTTTTTGGTTCAAAACTATAATAATTTTTGGTTGAAACATTAGCTATCACATCTTCCGTTGGGAATTACTCTTTTTTGGTTGGAAATGGAAATACTTTGTTGAACATTATTTTTTTTATTAATGAATTATCATTTTAGTTGAAAACCCTTTTTTTCTGGAAACTTGACTATTTTGTTAAAAAACCTTTTTTTTGTTAAAAATTTATCTTCTTCAGCTAAAAATTCGTTGTTTGTGGTAGAATATTAACCTCCTTAGCCTTTTTGAAAATTTGTCTTTCTTGGTGGAAAATTAATTTCTTTTTTGGAACATTAGTTCTTGTTCATTGGTAATTAATTTTTTCAACTGAAATTTTGAACTATTATATTTTTTGTGGAAATTTTTTCTGTTTCGACAGAATTTTAATTTTCTTGATTGGAAATTTATCTGTTTGGTTGAAAATTTAACAATTTCGTTCAAAATTAATCTTATTTGGTTGATTTTTTTTTACTGAAAATTCAACTATTCTGTTTTTAATTGAACATTCATCTGTTTTACGGGAAAATTTAACTTTTTTGTTGTAAATTATGATTAATCATTTTAGTTGAAATTCCTTTTTCTTAACATTTAACTGTTTCGTTTAATTATTTTGTTGTCAAAAATGTATGTTTTTTAATTTGAAATTCAACTATTTTGTTAAAAATTCCTGTTTTGTTCAAAATTAATCTTTTGCGGTAAAATATTAATCTTCTTAGTAAATAATTTACACTTCTGGTTGAAAATTAATTACTTTGCTTGAACATTAGTTCTTTTTTTAATAAAAATCAATTGTTTTAATTGAAAATTTAACTATTTCATTTTTTGTGGAAATTTTATATATTTTAATAGAAAGATCTTCTATAGGATTAGAATTCATTTGTCTGGTTAAAACTTCAACTATTTTGATGAAAATGAATTTTATTGGGATAAAAATTAATTTATTTACTGAAAATTCATCTTATCTCTTTAAACTCAAAAATTTATTTGTTCCAGGTTGAAATTAAATTATTTTGTTGAAAAGTCCTCTTTTTTTTGGTTAAAAATTTATCTTTTTTAGTTGAAAATTTTGTTATTTTGTTGAATTTTTTTTTTCAGAAAATTCACCGTTTTGGTTGAAAATTCAACTATTTTCTTCAAAATTAATTTTTTCTAATTTGGTTTAAATTTATCTATTCCATTAAAATTTTGTTTAAGTTCAAAATTAATATTTTGAACTGAAAATATAACTATTTCATTTTTGCAAAAAATTCGTGTTGAATTTTTTTTTCTTTATCGAAAGAAGAATCTTTCTTGTTTGAAAATTCAACTATTTTCTTTGAAAATTATTTTTATTCCGTTAAAAAATTATTATGTTTTCTCAAAATTTAACTGTTTTGTTTTAAGAAAAAAATGTATGTTGAAGGTGAAAATTCAACTTTTTTCTTGAAAATTCATATTTTTTGGCAAAAAGTAATCACATTAGTTCAAAATCCATATTTATCATGAAAAATTCATTTTTTAATTGAAAGTTCAACTATTTTGTTGAATTTTTTTTGGGGTTTGAAAATTTAACTATTCTATTTTTGGCTTAAAATTGATCTTTTTTGTTGAAAATTAACTTTTTAAACTAAAATTTGTTTTGATTGAAAATTGATCTTTTTGACTAAAAATTTAATTGCTTTGGAAGAAAATTAGTATGCTTTTGTGTTCAAAATTCCACAATTTTGTTAAAAATTGATATTTTCATGTTTTTTTTTCTCTATTTTCCGAAAAATCTTTCTCGGTTTGAAAATTAGCCTGTTTTGTTTGAAGATTCAAGTTGTTGAAAATTAGTATTTTTTGATTTAATTCAACTATTTGTGATTGAAATGTAATTGAGAATCAATTGTTTAAACTAAAAATTTAATTTTTTCATTTTCAGTTTAAAAGATACCTTTTTGAGTTGAACACCTAACTATTTATTTATATTATTTTGACTGACAGTTCTCACTAAAAGACTTTAAAATAAATTTGGAAACAACATCATTAAGTGGTTTTTAATATTTCATTATTTATTATATATATATATATATATATATATGAAATTATTCATTATTTATTTAAAAAAAATTAAGATCGGTCAGGGAAACTGAAAATTGGTCAGGAAAAAGTCTAGAAAAGTTATAGCATTTCGAAATTAGGATTTTGTAGCAACCCTGCTTTATTTCGCAGTTCAGAGTACTAAAAATATTGTAGTTCTGTTTAAGTTGTTATTTTATAATTTATTTTAAAATACAGATTTCTAGACTAATCCGTATGCACTAGCATACCAGTGATATTATGAAAAAAAATCGCACAGATAATATATTTCTATTGTTATCTAAGAAATATTGGGTTCATTTTTATCACTAATTTTTTCACTTTTTATGTAGGTGAACATATCTAGTAACATAATAAACAGACAAAGTACAAAATACTTCAGATAAAATTTGTATTAAAATATTTTCAAACGAAATTTCGTTTTCCGTTCACAAAGCAACCATTTCAAAATTTAAAAGATAAAAACATAAAATTATGACGCAATGATCAAAATGAGAAGTTTAAATTTTCAAAATGATCGTGAATTAAAATGTATTTTCCTTTGTTACTTGTAAATCTCGTTTTTGTTATAAAAAATGTTATTGTAATAAATATATATGTGGAAATGGATAAGTGTTGAAGTTGGAAGTAAAAATTAAAGATTAAAAGATACGCGTATACATATGAATAAAAAAATAATATTATATATATATATATTTATTTATGTATGGTTGTGTAAAAAAAATCAAGATGTTGTCTGCGTGTACTATATGCACCGTGCGCGTATAATAAAAAATCATGTTGCAAAGTTCTAACGTTACATGCGTAAAATAAACAAGCTGATTGTCCTCAAAATCATCGTGGAAATGGTATCGACTTAAGATAAGAATAAGCATTTTTTGTCAATAAATATTCAAGTTTCTCATATATCATTTATATTTCATATACCTGTCACAATCTCTCTAAATTTATCAAACCAAATGTTTTATGCATAAAAAATAATTATATTTAAGTAGTTTCATCCAGCGAATGGTCATTTACCGACAGACGATAATGGTTCGAGTCCGTGCTAAGATTGCACCAGGCCAAAATTAATCGGATATTTGGCAGGAACCTGCATTACCGATCCGAATCCATTACCGAATATACAATGATTCTACATGAAATTCAGTCGGTGAAGTAGGAATCTAGATGACCTTCAACCGGCTGTAAATTCAACGAATTAGTTAAAAAGTCATAATTTTGGTTTAAAATGCAACTGCTTTATAGAAAATTCGTCTCTTTACTTTGAAAATTCAAATATTTGACTGAAAGTTAACTGTTCTGTTGGGTTGAAAACTCAACTATTTTTCATCAAAATTCGTCTTTATGGTTTAAGAATTCATCTCTTTTGACAAATAATATAGTTTTATTTTGTTAGAAAATAAAACCATTTGTTTCTGAGCTATTTCTGAAATCCAGTATATTAGGGTATTTTGAAATTTTAAAACATCTGAAGAATTTTCAAAAGATTTCAATAATTTGAATTTCAAAGAATTAATTTAGTAGGGACCTGCAGTACCGACCGAAGATAGGACAGGTATCTAGATAACTTTCAATATATAACCAATGATTTTGGATTAAATTCAGTCGGTGAAGTAGGAATCTAGATGACTTTCGACCGGAATACTAGAAATCTGACATATTTCTTTGAATATTTAAAAAGCTTTTGAGGCATTTTCAACTGATTTCAATAATTTGAAGGGATTTTAAAGAACTAATTTAGTAGGAACCTGCATTACCGACCGAAGATAAGACAGGTATCAAGATAACTTTTAGTATACATCCCATTATTCTAGATTATATTCAGTCGGTGGAGTAGGAATTTAGATGACCTTCGACCGGCATACTAGAAATCTGAGATAGTTTCTTACCACCGTCGATGATGTTGGTTTTCATTTTACCGACTAAGAATTGATGGTATAATATTTTTGAAAAAACAGCAACAATCTTTCTTGGCTGGTAATTCAACAAATTAGTTCAAAATTGATAATTTGGATGAAAATTTCAATCGTTTTGTAGAAAATTCGTCTGTTTAGTTTGAAATCTCAAGTATTTTTTTTTAAATTCACCTTTTTGGTTTGAAATTTAATATCTTCTGGGGGATATATACGTCATGAATCTCGATTACATTCAGTCGGTAGAGTAGCAATATAGATGACCTTTGGCCAACAAAGTAGAAATCTGAAATAGTTCCTTACCACTGTCGATTATGTAGGGTTCTACTTTACCGACCAAATAAACTTTAGAATGATTCATAATTTTTGTTGAAAAATCAACTGTTCTGTAGAAAATTCGTCTTTTCCCTTAAAAAATTTAACTATTCGGTTGAAAGATAACTTTTTGTTGAAAATGTATATTTTGTGTATTCAAAATTCAACTGAAATATTTCATGGTTAAAAACTTTACTATTTTTTTCTTCAAAATTTGTCTTTTTCGTTTAAGAATTCATCTCTTTTGATATGAAGTATAGTTTGTTTTTCAAATAAGACTATTTATTTGAAAACTCATATTTTTGGTAGAAAATTTACCATTTTTCTTTAATTCACCTTTTTGGTTTAAAATTTAATCTTTTTTGGTAGATAAATACGTCATAAGCCTCGATTACATTCAGTCGGTGAAGCAGAAATCTAGATGACATTCGGCCGGCAAAGTAAAAATCTGACACAGTTTCTTATCACAGTCGATGATGTAGGTTTCTATCTTATCGACCAAAACCAAGTTTAGACTTATTCATACTTTTTGGTTAAAAATTCAACAATATAGTTAAAAAGTCCTGCCCCCTGGTTAAAAATTGAACTTTTTGGTAGAAAATTCGTCTTAGTTGGTTGAAAATTCAACTTTTATGGTATTTAGGATTTTTATTTTTTTATAACTATTTTTTTTAAAGAATACATTTTTTTTTGAAAAATCAGCAACAATCTTTTTAGGCTGAAAATTCAACGAATAAGTTGAAAAGTCAGAATTTTGGTTGAAAATTCAATCGTTGTGTAGAAAAATTGTCTTTTCAGATTGAAAATTCAAATATTTGGTTGAAAGTTCACTTTTTTTTGAGAACATATATTTTGTGTATTTAAAATTTAACTGAAATACTTAATGGTTGAAAACTCCACTCATCTCTTTTGATAAGAAGTATAGTTTTTTTTTGTTAAAAATAAAACAATTTGTTTGAAAATTTGTCTTTTTGGTAGAAAACTAATCCTCTTGAATAAAATCTCAACTATTTTTTTTAATTTACCTTTTTGGATTGAAATTGAATCTCTTCTGATAGATGTATACGTAATAAATCTCGATCACCTTCAGTCGGCAAAGTAGCAATCTAGATGACCTTTGGCCGACAAAGTAGAAATTCGACATATGTCATAGGTTTCTACTTTACCGACCAAGCTTCAAGAGTATTTTAATTTTTGATAAGAATTATCAATCCCTTTTTTGTCAAAAATTTTATTATTTGGGTGAAAATTCAACAATTTAGTGAGAAAGTCATACTTTTGGTTGAAAATTCAACGTTTTTTGTAGAAAATTCTTTTTTTAGAGTTGAAAATTCAATTGTTCAGTTGAAGATTAACATTCCTCTTAAAGAAATATATTCCGTTAAAAATTCAACTGCAAAATTTCTTTGTTGAGAATTGAAATATTTTTTTCAAAATTTATTTTTTTGGTTTGAGAGTTCACCTATTTTGATAGGAGTTGTGTTGAAACCTAATTCTAATTCTTAATCTTAAATTCTAAGTTAAAAAAACGAACGGTAGAGGACGCTATTAAGAAATGTAAAAATGTCGTCAGTTTAACAAAAAAGTTGAATCTTCAACCAAAGAGATGAATTTTTAAACCAGAAGATTAATTTTCAAATAAAAAGAATTATTTTGTACAAAAAAAATACAATTTTTCAATAAAAGACATCAATTTTTAACAAAATAGTTGAATTTTTGATTAATGAAGACAAATTTTCAACCGAATAGTCGAATTTTGAAATAGAAAAATAATAATTGTGAACCGAAAATGGAATACTAACATTTTTAGTAAAAAAATAAATTTCAAACCAAACATATGAGTTTTCAACTAAAACAATGAATATTTAACTGAAATAGTTGAATTTTCTAGGAAAAAAATTAATTTCACTCAAAAAGATACATTGTCAACCAAAACTTAAATGATTATATTTTTAGTTAATTATTCATGTTTATCCAAACAAAGGGAGAGATTAATTTTCAAATAAAATTAAACATATTTAATTGAAATAGTTGAATCTTAAACCAGACAGATGCATTTTTCACGGAAATGATGAATCTTTAACTAGAATAATTGAATTTTGGACCAAGAAGATAAATTTCTACCAGAAGACGAATTTCCAACCAAAAAATATCATTTTTCTACCAAAAATTAAATAAATAAATTTTTAGCAAATATAGAAAGTAAAAAAAAAGAGGTGAATTTTTAACTAAAATTATGAAACATACAACTGGAATAGTAGTTACATTTTTATTTTAAAAAAATAAATAATTTTCAGCCAAAAAAGAATCAAAGAAAAAGAATAGTTGAATTTTATGCCAAAAAGATGAATTTTCAACCTTAAAGATTATTTTTTTCCAAAAAGGTCAAATTTTCCACAAAGTACATACATTTTTAAACAAATAGTTTAATTTTTATATGTAAAATATCGATTTTCAACGAAATAGTTTAAGTTTCACCGAAAAAAGATAAATAGATTTTCATAATAATTTGGTGAAAACACCTCACCTCATTGGCAAACTTGTTGATGACAGCACTCTCAGCTCGCGGAAATTATTACAAAACATTTTTTTTTCATGAACATATTGCTTAAAATGTGTTGCCTCTCAAAAAAGTAAATAAACGTTTTCAAATAATTCCCGCGACCAGTGATGCCAATGTTGGCGCCTTTAGGTACTGCGCTTGCGTGGAGGCCGCGCACTGTTTGGCCGCAGTTGGCGTGAAATTCAAAATTGGAATTAAAAACAATTCTTGTACTGGAAATAAATTATTATTGAAAAATGCACAAGAATGTGTGTAAATCATACAACTTCTGATATTGGACAAGAAACAAATTTATAAGAAATATATTTTTTAAATGACAGTTTATTTTCTTTGACTTACAAAAAATAACTTATATTCTACAAAACATTACATTTCAGATGTCTCAAATCAGAAGTCGTACAATTCAGATACATTCTTGTGCATTTTTCAATAATTGTTTATTTAAAAAACAAGAATTGTCTTTAATTTCAATTTGGAATCGCGCGCCAACAGCTGCCAACCAGTGCGCGGCCCGAACGCAAGCGCAGTAGCAAAACGCGCCAACATTGGCATCAGTAACCGCGAAACTGAAGTACTGCCATCAAATTGCCACTTCATAACCTGAAAATCCTACTACCGATTGGCCCTATTGGAAACGATTGAAACTTTGCAACACTCAATCGTTCCTAATCGTGCACACACGATTAAGAAACACGATTAGAAGCAATTCAAATTTCTTTCTATAATTCTGAATTGGTTTCAATTAATCATTTCTAGAAGGGATCGTACCGAGGTCAGCATAACCTCAAATCACGTCACATCGAGAATCTACAATCATCGTATTACCGCAAGAAAAGAAGTTGTTAAACCTGAACATTTGTAAAGAAAACAGTTGTGAGTACTTAGATAGATAAACGTTTATTTTTCAGCCTGCTGGCCTTAAAAAATTGACTTGCTTACACTTCCATTTTTACAGAATTTTTTTAAAACTAACCCTTAAAGACTAACATCCATCCATTCCTTATCTCTAAGTCGCACGCTTTTATCGCCTTCCCTTCCTCGCTTCGCCTCGCCTCGCACGCATGTCCCTACTTTTTCGCATTGCCTCGCTTGCCAACCTCTGTTTTCGCTCTAATACCTACTACTTATCTACTATTTACAATATTTACATGTTACTTATATCTACTTTCTCTCGAACAAAGAAGAAAAATAGAAAAGGCTAGGCTAACAAGATTCAAAACATTTTTAGATAATGTTAGTACCGATCCTCAAACTGCTGCACAGATTCCAGCCCGAATCCAGAAAATTGACGAAGCTTTTGAGTTATCAAGAAATTCAGTCAAAATTTGAATCATTAGAGGAAACAAATGATTTCTTAGTAGAGCAAGAAGCGGATCGTCAGCAGTTGGAGGATCCGTATTTCAGTGCCGTAGCAAACGCAAATAGTATTTTGGGAATAACAGACACTAATCAACAGCGGATAAACGATCTCACTAATAATAATAATAATAATAATAATAATAATACAGCGAATTCAATAATAATAAACGGATAGATGTCAAGTATTAGAAGCGGTGCAAGTTAACCTACAAACAAAATCTGAATCTTTGAATGAAAGGTCGGATTGCAGTTTATCTCATGTAGCGTCAGAAACGAAATCAACCAAATGTCCTCTGTGTAATGAAGAACACAAGCTTTACCAATGTCAAGTCTTCATTAATTTACCAACAACAGCAAGATATGATGAAGTTGAAAAATACAAAAGGTGCTTAAATTGTCTAGGTGTAGGTCATTCAATTTAATTTCGCAAATCATGCCATTGTAAAGAGTGCAATGGAAAACAACTCATTGTTACATCGAAACGATAAACGCCAAAAATCAGAATCTCAAGGTGCGGCTCTCGTAACCTCAACCGCTGATTAATATCAATGCCTACCATCAAATCAGGCCTTAAATGCATGTGTTATAAATTGCGCTTCAAAAAACTTATTATCATCAGCGTTGATATATGTTCAAGATAAAAGCATCAAGTTACACGAAGCTAGAGTGCTTTTAGACAATGGGTCACAGCCAAATATGATTAGTCGTGAGTTTAGCGGAAAATTCAAATTACCTACTATTTAATCGGAACAGTCAACAGGTGGTATAAGGAAAACCTTAGTTTTCATTCCAGAGTGGACAATTGCAACAATGCAGTCAAGGGTTGATTCCTTTTCAACCAAACTTCACTTTTCCATCCTAGACGATATCACTCTAGATGTTTCTATATTCACTTTTGATCCTGATTCTATAAAGGTTCACAGTAAAAACTAGGCATTCATTTTTTCTGGGATCCTTTTTTGGGCGTTCTAATATGATCTCACAAACAGTCTATTTTAGAACCAGTTTCTGTCTTGTTTAGTTTGCTAACTTCAGATTGATAAATGATCCGAGATAGCGAACTAAAGTTGTTCAGAGGGTGCATTGTTTCAATTATTCCAAAGTTCAATCTTACAAAAAACAAAAAAATAGATGAAATTAAAAATTCGTTAAAATTAGTGTTGAACCGTCACACCCAGACATAGCGAACATCAGCCCTATGGGTTACCTTGGTTTCAAAACTTAACAGTTCAGAATTTGTTTTATCAGATTTAGTTATTGACGGATGATTCTCATTTCAAGCCTATTTCAATGCACAAATCGACCCTATTTTATTAGATTGGCGGATCAATCTGAGGTGCAATTGTTTCCTTGCGTGAACTGTTTTAATACCACATTAAGTTCTAAATCGAATCCTAGTTTTTACAGTGTTCCAAACAACATAAAGCTAGCAGATCTCAACTTTGCAAATTCAAGAAAAAAAGGTGTCGTATTAGCTACAGGTATATTTTGACATCCCATTGCTCTTAAGGTGTTCGCACAAGAAAATCCGTTGCAGTGCGCTGGAGATGTCTCACGGACGTGCCGTCCGCGCACGAACTCATAGCGCCAACCAATCACGTGCAACATGTCGTGCTGCTGCGGTCCGAGCGGTGACGTACACAAGTATGTCGCTACTCACACTAGTTCGCAACCCACTTGAGTACGTGCATGTGGCACGTGATTGGTTGGCGCTATGAGTTCGTGCGCGGACGGCACGTCCGTGAGACGTTTCCAGCGCACTGCAACGGATTTTCTTGTGCGAACACCTTTAAACAGATAAACGCAGGCAATAATCAATCAGTAATGTGTGAAACGACATTGGGTTTGATAATAGGAGGCACGTTGCCATTACACAAGAAGCAGCAACAAAATTCAGCAACATTTTGTGAACTAGTGCGGGACATCAGCCTTTGAAAACAATTACAGAGGTTCTGGAAATTAGAGGAATATCAAGAGGATCGTCTATCATTCAAAGAAGAACTCACCTGTGAAGAAAGCTTTCGAAAAACTCACAAAAGGGAGATCTGAAGTAGAGCTACCACTTCCTGAGAAAGCATCGGCTCTTAGAGAATCAAGATTGCCAGCTTTAAAACGCCTCTGTACTCCTTGGAAAAAAAATTTGAAAAGGATTCGTATTTAAGAGAAGAATATGTCAAATTACAAGAGGAGTATAAAGAATTACAGCACATGTCAGAGGTAACAATGATCAACGATTTTTCAAAATGGAACTACCTACCTCATGCGGTCGTGAAGGAGTCCAGAACAACTACGAAGGTAAGAGTGGTCCTTGACGCGTCGTGCAAAACATCATCGGGAAAATCACTAAACATCAAAGATCTCTTCAAAAAATTTTATGGAGATCAAACAAAGATGAGGCAGTAAGAGAGCATCAACTTAATACTTCAACGTTGGGAATATCATCAGCATCCTTCTTGGGTTGTCCTAATCAGTTGGCTTTGGAGAACGAAGTTAAGTATCCTCAAACGAGTAGAGTTATAAAACACGATTTTTATGTCGATGATTTGCTTGCTGTAGCATCGACAGTTCAAGAAGTGATAGATTAAAAAAGGGACATCGCAACGATTCTTAGATCGAGATGCTCTAATATACGAAAATGGAATTCGAATTCAAGAGATGCATTAGAAGAGAAAGAAATAGAAATGCATGCAAGAGAGATTGAAAAGGGGATAAAGATATGAGAACTTTTGTGGATGGCTGAATCGCATCAGTTTCGTTACAACAATTGAAATTCTTCGGAATCAAAGGAAACATCAAAACAAAAGTTCCTTCCAATTAATCAGTGTGCTAGCGTTTCTTCAAACAAAAATTCCCGGTTTTACAGGACAGAAATATATATTTTTCCAGGTACTTTTTTACAGTAAGAAGATAATACTTTCCGCGAAACATAGTAGAAACTGTAGGTCTAGTGGAACTGAAAAAGTGTCATATGCGAAATTTCTCTTACCGCCCGTTTCTATTTTCCGAGTAACCAACGAAGTAAATTTCGTCTGGGTCTCACAGACCCCCCTCTTCAGCAAAAGGGTTAATTTTCTTTCAAGAAATGACAAATTTTCAACAAAATAAACCAATTTGCAAACAATGAATAACCTAGATTTTCAACCGAATAGTTGAATTTTCTACTAAAGACGAGAAATTTCCATCCAAAAATGGAATAGTTGAATTTTCAGTTAAAAAAATTTATTTTCGTAGAAAAAAAGGGCTTTCAACAAAATAGTCTAGTCTTCAACCAATATAATAAATTTGAGTTTGATTTTCAATCAAGAAGTTGAATTTTCAATTAGGAAGATTTTTAATTTATACCAAGAAAAATAAACTTACTGAAAAAAATATGAATTTTCAACCAAAACTGGAATAGTTAGATTTTCAACAAAAATTAAGTAATAATTTTATTGCAAAAAAAAATCATTTTTGACAGAATAGTTCAATTTTCAACAAATAAAATGAGTTTTTAACAAAGTAGTTCTACATTCAACCAAAAGGTTGAATTTGAAACCAAAACAGGTGAATTTTTAATCAAAAATTTAATGGTTGTATTTTCGACTAAAAACGATCAATTTTCAACTTAAAATGAAGCAATTGAATTTTTAATAAAGAGAATGAATTTTCTACCAAAAAAGACCAACTTTTAGTAAACAAAAAAAAAACAATTTTCTACAAAACAGTTGAATTTTCAATCCGAAATTATTAATTTTCTACCAAAGAGACGAATTTTCTAATCAAAAAGACGATTTTTCAACAAATAAAGATTTTTCAGGCAAGGCAGGAAAAAATATCAAAGAAATTGAACATTTATGCCAAAAGAAAGCATTTTCAACCAAAAAATATTAATTTTCAACAAAAAAGTTGATTTTCACCCAAAAAATTGTAGTTTTAATCAACAGAGAGGAAATTTCCGCCAACAGGATTAGTTTTCTACCAATAAAGACCAATTTTTGACTTAAAAAAAAATAATTAAATTTTAGCAAAAAAAGAATGATAAAGTTACATTTGTAGGTTTCAAAATTAATTTTAAATGAAAAAAAGAATTTCCAGCAAAATTTTAAATTTTCAGTCGAAGAGATCAAGCCTCAAACAAATAAATTTTCAACAAAGTGGTTCAAGTTTTATCCAAGTGATTGAATTTTCAATTCAAAAAAATATTAATTTTCAGCCAAAAATATTTAGGTTTTTAGTTTAAAAATTATTTTTTAACCAAAAAGATGAAGATTTCTTTTGTGAAATGTCTATTTTGTGTGTATATAAAGAAATAACAAAAACCACTTTTTTTTTATTAGAAATGAAACAATTTTATTGAAAATTCGTCTTTTCGTTGAGTGTTTTTTCTTTAAAATTAAAATCCTTTTTGTTTAAAGTATCAAATATTGAAAATGCATATTTTTGTTAAAGATTCAAAACTGCAGTTAAAAATCGTCCCTTTTGATATGAATTTTTTTTTTTTTTTGAAAAATAAACTATTTGATGGAATTTCCTTTTTGTAGAATATGTTTTTTTTAATTCGTTTTTTTGGTTTGAAGTCTCAGCTGGTGAAAATTTATTAATTTTTGGGTAAAAAATGCAACTATTTGATTGAAAATTGGTCTTTTTTGGAAAAAAAATTATCTTCAACCATCACACTTTTCATTAGGAATTTATTTATTTTTGTTGTAACTAACTAACGTGATTTTATTGTTCAACATTCAAAATTTTAGTTGAAAAATCGGTTCTCCGGTTGAAAGTACGTTTTTTTTCAAAATTAATTTATAAAACTAAAAATTGAAGAAATCCAACACATCGTTTGTAGTTGAAAATTCAACTACTTGGTGGAATATTCATGTTTTGGGAGAAAATTGATCTTCCTTGATAAAAAATTTATCTTTTATGATAGAAAAGTCATCTTTTTTTTGTTAGAATTTTTTTCAGAATCCAACCACCTTCTGAAAAATTCGTCTTATTGACTTTAAAATGTAACGATTTTGTTGAAAATGCAACTGTTTTTGTCAAAATACATTTTTCAATAGAAAATTTTACCATTTGGTTCAAAATGCATCTCTCTTGATTGAAAGTTAATCTTCTGGGTAAAAAAAAAACATTCGAAATCAAAATTTTCAGAAGAACGAAATAAAATTCTCTGAAATCGGAAGAAACACTTGAAGATAAAACAAAAGTTGCTCCCGAGCAAGTGTTTCTGAATTACAGCCAAGAAAGTATGATTGAAAAACAAAATTCACTTCCGAGAAATAGAATGTGAAAATTTACAACTTCAAAATGACAGGGACTTAACATTGGAACAGGCTCTGACGCGTATGAGGATTAAAAGTGGAATTTTTAGTTTAAACAAAAGATAAAGACAATCTCCTGAGATATTGAGTTGTTAAATTGGGAAGAAATTATTTTCATTTTTGAAGCATCAATCAATTCCGAGTAAATCATTCAAAAATTTGAAAAGTTCAAATTTCGTGGGTTTTGACAATATTTTCTCGCAATAATAATGAAATAAAATAAATAAATAATAAAAATAAAAACCCTTCCGAAATGTGGGGAGGGTGAATAGGAATCCAAAAATTTGTATCAAAAAAATTTATTCTTTTTCGGGAAAATAAAGATTTAGATATGCTATCTATTTTTGCTTTGCTAAAAATTCATTTTATTGTTAAACATTCAACATTTTGGTTTAAAAATCAGCTCATTGGTTGTAACATTGTTTTTCTTGAAAAATTATTTTTTAAACTGAAAATTGAACGATTCCATTTTTAGTTCTTTTTGTTGGAATATTTATGGTTTAGCTGAAAATTAATCTTCTTATACTGAGAATTCATCTTTTATGGTATTTTTTTTTTTTTTTTGAAAATTCAACTATTGTGTTTCAATATGTAATCTTCATAAATTTTATTAGTAAGATTTTATTACTGTCAAGCTTATAAATAAAATTTTTCTAATTTTAAAAATTGTTTCACAGATCTTGTCTTTCCGATATCAAGCACTTGATTATCAATAGCTACAGTTTTATCAGATTATTACAATAAATTCTAAATAAAAATTACATAAATGTGTATTGTCTTGTGCGTACAGCATACAAAATTAAATGAAATTTCAGAATTTTTAATTTAGTTTTGAAAATTACTTCCATATTTCAAACTTCACGCTCTTTCCAATATTCCGCCCTTTTTGTTATTATTTATTATTATTTTTATTTCAACTTTTTTCGATTTTCCGTGTAAATTTTTGTTTTGGTTGCAGATTCTATTACTTGGTTGAGAATTCAATCATTTTGCTGAAAATCCAACTATTTTGTTAAAAACTCATTTTTTTATTTAAAAAATGCACCGAATTGGTTCAAAGTTGAACTTTTTTCTTAAAAAATTATCTTTTTGGTTGAAGATCTCTTTAGTTGAAAATTTAATCATCTGGTTCGAAATTAGTTTCTTTTTGGTGAAAAATTAACTTTTTTCAAACTGAAAATTTGATTATTACATTTCTAGTCGAGACTTGATCTTTTCAAGTTGGAAAAGTCAACTATTTAATTAACAAATGTTCTTTTTCATTTGAGAATTGATGAAAATTTAAATTTAAATTTCTTCTTGATTGCTAAAAATTTGCATTTTTTGATTGCATTTAACTATTTTTAATTTTCATTAAAACATTTTTTTGATTGATTATCATAAATTATACTTTTCGTTGAGGATTTATCTTTTTTGTTTGAAAATTCAACAATCTGGTGAAAATTGAAAATACTTATTAAAAATCATATTTTTTGTGAAGATTCATCTTTTCAGTTGAAAATTCATATTCCGAGTCAAAAATTTAACCGGATTTTTTTAAAACTGAAAATATGAAATATTTATTAATTCCATTTCTAATTAGAAACTTATATTTTCAATTGGAAATTGATCTTTTCTACTTGAAAATTCAACTTTTTTGTGGAAAATTCTTCTATTTTGTTGAAAATTCGTCTTTTTGGGTAGAAAATAATTTTTATTTACCTTTTTAGTTGAAAATTCTTCTTTAGAATGGAAAATTTAACCGTCTTTTTTTTCAAACTGGAAATACGAAATACATAATAATACCATTTCTGGTTGAACATTCAAATTTTAAATTGAAAATTGATCTTTTCCAATTGAAAATTTAACTACTTGGTGAGAAAATTTTATTTTTCAGTTGAAAATTGCTGCATTCTGTTGAAAATTCGTGTTTTTTGGTAAAAAATTAATCTTCTTACTTAAAAACTAATTTTTTTTTAAATTAATCTCTTGGGTTCAAAATTTAACTAT
>CAKNXH010000768.1:0-43659 GCA_932178445.1 Andricus quercusramuli | reverse complement strand
AAAATTTTGAACAAAATGTAAATTTTCGAACATTTCGAAAAAAATTTTGAAGGTTTTTAAGAAGTTTGAAAGGTTTCAAAAAAATCCTTGAGATTTGAAAAAGTGTTAAAATATTTGAAAATATTATTATGATTTTGTTTTGTTAAAAATTAATTTTTCAAACTGAAAATATTCCACTGTTGGTTGAAAACTTATGTTTTTTTTCTTGAAAATTCAACTATTTGGGTGGAAAATTCAACTGTTTTGTGGAAAATTGATGTATTTTGTCGAAAATTCGTCTTTTTGGGTAGAAAAATATTCTTCTTTTTTGAAAATTCACCTTCTTGACTGCGGATTGAAGTATTTTGTCAAAAAATGGTCTATTTTTGTTCAATTTTACAGGTAGAATATCTTTTGCTGAAAAATAATTTTCAAACAGAAAATACAACTATTCTATTTTTGGTTGGAAACTTTATTTGTTGTTGAAAATTCAAATATTTGGGTAGAAAATTCAACTATTTTGTGGAAAATTTCTCTTTTCGAGCAGACAATCAATCTTCTTTTTTTTAAATCATCATTACGTTTGAGGATTCAACTATTTTGTTAAAAATTCGTGTTTCATGGTTAAAATGAAACAGTCGAAAATTATTAATTTTGTTTTGTTACAAATTAATTTTTCAAACCGAAAATACAAATATACCACTTTTGGTTGCAAACTTGTGTTTTTTTTCTGATTAAAATTCAAACTAATTGGTTGAAAAAGCAACAATTCAATTTTTTTTTGGCAGAAAATTAATCTTCTGCCATTGAAAATTCATCTTTTATGTAGAAAAGTCATCCTTTTTTGTTCGAAAATAAACTTTTTTCAGTATTCAACTGCTTTCTGAAAAATGTGTGTTAGTGACTTAAAAATTTAACCATTTCTCTGAAAAAGCCACTGCTTCTGGTTGAAATTTAATCTTTCTCATTGAAAATTTTGCCATTTGGTTGAAAATTCATCTCTTCTGATTGAAAATTAATCTTTTAGAGTTCAAAAGTCAACTGTTTTCTAAAACTAATCTTCCTTGTTTGAAGACTAAACCATAGTTGATTAAAAATTTATCTATTTTTTAAAATAGAGATTAATAGTATTGATTTTCTAAAAGGTGAATTTTTCCTTTCAAATCAAGAAAAACAAGAATTGTCAAGGAAATTAATAATATCAAAAAGCAAAGAAAAGCAAATAAATACATTTTTCATACTATACGAAAAAAATTGATGAATTTGAGCTTATATAATGCAAGTTTCGATTACTCGACGATTAAGTGAGGTACTTTGCTTGTAAAGTGATCAATGTGATGATTGTCTTCGTAGGACACGTGATGCAGTATCGTAAATCTTAAAATTGTATCTTTCTGTGAAGAACGATCAAATAAGAAAATATGGTCGCATACTGATGATAACATTTCCGTATATATTCCAGAGGCTCACAATTTCTGGCATTCGTCTAATCATGTTGTGGGTGGCAACAATATTAGTTTTTTCGAAGTTGGCGGCAGCCCAACACCATAATCCACACTATGCTGATGGCCATGACACCTTAGTTCATCTCTTCGAATGGAAATGGATAGATATTGCAGACGAATGTGAAAGGTTCCTTGGACCAATGGGCTTTGGTGGAGTACAGGTAAATTCTTTTTTTTTTACAAAGGTAATTCAATATTCGTACAATTTTATCTCTGCCGTGTTTTGGAAGACCACCATTAACTGCAAAAAATGGAAAATTTGTTTTTTATATCGTTGGAATCCTGAAAAAATTATACAACTGATTATTAGAATCCTTTCATTAAAAAGCGCATGGCGCCATTTTCGATTATTTCTCGATCTATGTCGAAATAACTCGAAAAAGTTCGAAACTATTGTTGTCGGGAAACCCGCATTTATGATTGGATGAAGCTGTCGTTCCTTTTTCCCGTTTAAAATAAAAAGTTTGCAAACTTCGGGCTTATGAGAAACTTAAGGTTATCTAAATAATATATTCAATGATAATAATAATAATAATTAATGGAACGAAAGTTACATTTCTAAATTTCTAAAGAAAAAAGCTTACTAAGAATTTCAAAATGTTTTAAAGGAATGAAAAAAAAATTATCGAAATTCCCGGAAAAATTTAAACTAATACTTCATTTCCAAAAATAAATTCTGAAAGAAAATTGACAAAGATTTCCGAACATTTTTAATTATTTCTCAAAAGCTCGAAAAAGAATATGGACGATTTTGAAGTTTTAAAAAAATTCAAAATTAATTTAATCTTGAGAACATTTCAAAGAAGTCTAAAAAAATCGCACATTTTCAAATATTTGCAAATAAAATGTTTGAAGCTTCTTAAAGATTTTAAAATTATATCCTAAAATTTCGAAAAAGAATGCAGACGATATTAAAGGAATATTTTTTATTTAGAAAGATTACAAAGTTTGATTAAAATATTTGAGTAACTTTGAGAGATATCTAGAAGTTTTAAGAAGATTCAAAGTTGATTTAAAAATTTTACACATTTCAAAAAAGTTTTAAAAAATTTGAACATTTTTTTTTCAATTTTAAAAAATTCGACTAATTTTGAAAGATATTTAGAAGGTTTTAAGATATATGAGAGGCTTCAAACAAAAAATTTTCTTGACACGAATTTGTTCTAAAATTTTGCAACATCTACAAAAAAATGATACTTTTTTAACATATCTGAAATATACAATATGTCATTTGTAAATTTTTGAAGATTTCAAAAATAAAAATATTTTTAATATTTTTAAAAGGTTTCAAGATCATGACAAAATTTCTTGAAATTCATGGGAAAATATAAACTGATTTTTTAATTTGAAAATAAAATTTGCAGAGAGAATTGACAGAGATTTGAGAAGATTTCAAATTATTTTCTAAAATTTCAAAACTACAGCGATTTTTAAAGAATACGGGTAAGTTGAAGACATTTCGAAATTTTAAAAAGATTCAAAATTGATTCAAAACTTGAGAATATTTCAAAAGTTTTAAAAAATTTGAACATTTTTTAATATTTGGAAACAAGTTTTTAAAGATTCTTGAAGATTTTTAAAGATTTTGAAAAGATTCACGATAATGAAAAAATTTTCTTAGAATTCATCGGAAAATTTAATCTGATTTTTTATTTTGAAAAATTAATGTCAAGCGAAAATAGGTGAGTATTTCAAGAGATTTTGAATTATTTGATAAAATTTCGAAAAAGAATGGGAAAGATTTTAAGCAAACCCTTTTTTTTAGCAAGATTGCACAATTTTGTGCAAAGTTTGAAAAAAAATTGAAGGTTTCACGATAATAAAAAATATTTCTAATAATGCATGAGATGATTTAAACTGAGTTTTTATTTTGAAAATGGTTAAAAGATGATTTTAAGTTTAGAAACATTTCCAAAAATTTGCAAAAAAATGTAATTCTTTGAAAATTTCGAAGCTTTTTAAGACGTTTACGAGGTTTGAAGGAAATAAAAAAATTTCTTGAGATTCATGGGAAAATTTTTAATTAATTTTTGAAGAAAATTTGGAAAAGTTTCAAAATATTATTATAATTTCAAAATATTTCGACCAATTTCAAAAATATCTGGAAGATTTAAGGGCAATTTTTTTAATTTTGGGAGATTTTTCAAAATTTTAGGAATACTTCGAGTCAGTTTAAGAAATATTTATCTTTCAAACTTCCAAACGTCTTAATATCTTTCAAACTTATTCAAACTATACCTAAATTTTTTTAAATTCTGATAAATAAAAAATTATACTTTTTCGACATATCTGGAAGCTTTAACATTTTTTCTGAATTTCCTCAAGAAATCTTTGGAAAATTATATATTTATTTAACATTAAAACAAGTAAACTTAAAAAATGAATGTTTGATACAGATTCTTAGTTTGTATTTTGAATTATTCATTCCCCAAAAATAATAATTTTTGTGAATTTTTTTTCTTTCATGACTGAAAAATCTTTTTATGACAAAATTTGAACAATTTTGTTGAAAATTTGTGTTACTCGGTTAAAAATGCAACTTATTGAAAATTGATCTTTTTTGGTCGAAGATTCAACTACTTTGTTAAAAATTAATTTTTTTTACTAAACATTCGTAATTTTAGAGAAAAATTAATTTCTTTGGTTGACAATGTCACTACCTCGTTGAAAACTCATCTTTTTTCGTAAAAAATTAATCCGTCACTAAAAATCCATATTTCCGTGTTAAAAAATTCAACTATTTTGTAGAAATTCTTTAAAAAAACTTAATCTTTTTTTGGTTTACAATGCAAGTGGTAAAAATTAATTTTTTTTTTAATGGAGATTCAGCTATTTTGTTTAAAATTGGTCTTTTTTGGCATGAATTCAACTATTTTGTATTTAAAATTAAATTCTTTTTCGGTTCAAATATAATTTATTCTATCTAAATAATATATATTTAATAATTTAGTAATAATAATCAATGGAAAAAATGTCATCTCTTCGAGATCTCTTTAAAGATTCCTAAAAACGTGCATGCGCGCGCGTAGCGCGCTTTTGCTACTTGTCCTTTTATTAAAAGGCGCATGGCGCCATATTCGATTATTTCTCGATCCATCTCAAAATAACTCGAAACAATTTGAAACTATTGTTGTCGGGAAACCCGTATTCGTGATTGGATGAAGTTTTAATTTTTCTTCCATTTAAAAAAAGAGTCTGCAAACTTTAGGATTATAAGAAATGTAAGGTTATCTAAATAATATATATTCAATAATAAATATCAATGTATTTTTGAACATTTAAAGAATGAAGAAGCTTCTTAAGAATTTTTAAGGGTTTCAGGGTAAAAAAATTAAAAGATTACAAAAGATTTTCAAAATCTTCATAACAGATTCTGGAAAATTTTAAAGCAATTTTTGTAATTTTTCAGAATTTTCAGAAAATTTTTGGAAAAAGTCGAATAATTTTAGAAAATATTTAGAAGGTTTAAAAGTTTTTAAAATATTTGAAAATGTAATAGAAAATTATTAGATATTTCAGAAATTTAAAACAGAATTTGAATTTTGGAAGATTTCGAAGCTTTTTGAAAAGTTTAAAAGGCATAAAAAAAAAAAAAATTCCTTACTATTTGGGGGAAAATTTGAAATGAATTTTTATTTTGAAAATTAGAAAATATTTAAAAAATGTATAACCAAATGTAAATGTTTGAAGAATTCGAAACAAATTTTGAAGCTTTTTAAGAAGTCTTAAGGGCTTCAAGAAAATATAAAAACTTTTTTAAAATTCTTCGGAAATTTTGAACTGAATTTTTATTTTTAAAATAAATTTTAATCGAAAATTGACAAATATTTCAACAAATTTTTTGATTATTTTCGAAAATTTCAAAAAATCCTTTCATCAGCAAGATTAAAAAATTTCAGAAAAAATTATTTCAAATGGTTGCACTATAATACAAAATATTTCTCATAATTCATGGGATAATTTAAACTGATTTTTTATATTGAAAAGTTAATTTCAAGATAATATTTAAACAAAATTTTAACATTTCAAAAGATTTCCAAAATTGTTAAAATAGAATCCCGAAGATTTAAAGGCAAGATGGTTAATTTTCTGAATTTCCAGAAAATTTTTGGAAGAATTCGAGGAATTTTAAAAGATATTTAGAAGGCTTAAAAGTTTCAAAAATAGTTGAAAAATGATTTTAAGTTTCGAAAGTTTTTCAAAAATTTTAAAGAAAATGTAAATTGAAGATTTCAAAACAAAAAATCGAATTCCTCTAGGAAATTTGAGAATCTCAAAATATTTCTACATATGTAGAAAATATCTGGCAATTTTTTTTAATTTTGAAAGATTATTCAAAATTTTAGGAATATTCCAAGTCAGTTAAAAAAAACTTCTAAAAGTCCTGAATAGCTTTTAAACTGACTTCAATTTGTCTTAAAATATTTCAAAATTCTGAAAAATAAAAAAATAAACTTTTTTTAACATTTCAAAAGATTTCTAAAATTGTTGAAATAGAATTTGGAAGATTTGAAGACAAGTTCTTAAACTTTTCAGAATTTCAAGGAAAATGTTAGAAGAATTCCAAGAATCTTAAAAGATTATTAAAAGGTTTAAAATGTTTGAAAATGGTGTAAAAATGATTTTATGCCATAAAAGGTTTCCAAACATTTTTAACAATATGTAAATTTTTGAAGATTTCGGAAAAATTTTTGAAGCTTTTTGAGAAGTTTAAAAGGCTTCAAGAAGATAAAAATAAACTTTTGAAAATTCCTGGGAAAATTTGAATAGAATTTTTATTTTTTGATACAAAATATTTCTCATAATTCATGGGATAATTTAAACTGATTTTTTATGTTGGAAAATTAATTTTAAGAGAATATTTGAAGAGAATTTAAAAAATTTCAAAAGATTTACCAAATTTATTTTCAAAGTAGAATGTGAACGATTTGAAGGCAAGTTTTTTAATTTTTCAGAATTTCAAGAAATCTTTCGAAAACTTTTAAAAGATATTTTTCGAAGGTTTGAAAGTTTCGAAAATGGTTAGAAAATTATTTTAAGTTTGGAAAGATTTCCTAGTATTTCAAATAAAATGTGAGTTTTTGAAGGTTTGGAACAAAATTTCAGATTATTTCAAGAAGTTAGAAAGGCTTCTAAAAAATAAAAAAGTTTCTTGAGATTTGTGGGAACATTTTTAATGACTTTTTATTATGAAAAATTAATTTTTAAAGGAAACTTAACAAAGGATCAAAACGTCCCAAAATATTTCTAGAAAGTCGGAAAATATTTGGAAGATTTAAGGGCAATTTTTTTAGTTTTAGAAGATTTTTTAAAAGCTTAGGAATATTTCAAGTCAGTTTTAGAGATTTAAAGTTATCTTAATGATATATATTCAATAATAATCATTACTTTTTTCCAAATATCAAAAATGCGGAAGCTTTTTAAGAATTTTAAGAGGCTTCAAGAAAATAAAGAAAGTTTCTTAAAATTCCTGGGAAAACTTAAACTGATTTAAAAAAAAAAAAAAAAATTCAAAGAAAATTGACAAATATTTCAAAAGATTCTAAATCACTTTGTGAAATTTCGAAAAAGAAATTATTATTTTTCAACAAAAAGTGTAATAATTGATTTTTTCACCAAAAAATAATTTAATTTTTAATAAAAAACTGTTAAATTAAACCAAAATATACAAATTTTCAACAAGAGAGTTGAATTTTCAACCAAAAAATATTTTTGAATGCATAAAGAAAATAAAGCTCATTCATTATGTTGAGTGTCCATGTCATGAAGACGGATTTACAACTCAAAAATATGCATTTCCGACCAAAATAATTATATTTTTGACTAAGAAAGATGAGTTTACAACCAAATGAGTGATTCCTCAACTGAAAAAAATCAATTTTCTAACAGAAATGGAATAGGTACATTTTTAATTTATCAAATTCATAAAGAAAAAAAATGTTTCACAAAATTTGTTAAATTTTCCACCAAAGAAATTATTTTTTAACGGAAATGATGCATCTCCAAACAAAAAAATTAATTTTTAACTGAATAGTTAAATTTCCAATCCAGAAGATGAATTTTCTACCAAAAAAGACAAATTTTCAACTAGAAGCGTCAACTTTAAAAAAATAGAATAGCATAATTTCAAGTTAGAAAAATAAGTTTCCAGCCATATGAAATACATTTTCAACGGAATAGTTCAATTCTCAATCAAAAAGGTTAATTCTCTACCAAAAATGACCAATGTGTAGCAAAATAGATGAACTTCAATCTAAAATAGATACATTTTCAAAAAAATTGAATAGTTTAATTTTCAGTTAGAAAAATAAGTTTTTAAGCAAAAAAAAAAATACATTTCTGACGAAATAGCTAAATTTTCAACCAAATGAATTTTTAATAAAATATTTTAAGTTTCACTAAAATTTTCAGCTTCTAACGTGAAATAGGTAAATTTTCAGTTAAAAAAATTAAAACTGACTGATTTTCAACCTCAAAAGGCCAAGCTTGAACAAAATAGAGAAATTTTTAACCAAATAGTTGAATTTTAAACTGGATAAGATAAATGTTTAACGAAAACTGGAAGAGTTAAATTTTCAGTTTAAAAAAATAATTACAGGAATGCTAACGAAATAGTTGAATTTTTTACAGGAAAAAAGATATTTCTAATCAAATGATGAATCATCAACCAAAAAATGAATGTTCAAAAAAATTGTTCTACCTGCAACTGAATAGTTGATTTTTGAACCAAAAAAGGATTTTAAAAAAGGGTAATTAGTAATTCTTGTATTTTCTTCAAATTGGTAATAACTTAAAAAATATTTATTGCCTAATTTTTGAAAAACAACGACAACTGTAAAGATTGGTGAGTTGTGATTTAAGAGAGGCCCGTATGTACTTACGGCGTTCTTCAAAATTATCCAATCCCAAGAAAAAAGGTTGTATTATGAAAAAAAATGTAACTGATTTTATTATGAGTTCATGTTTTCAGGAAATTTCGGCTTGTTCTCGATTTTTCGTTTCAATTTTTGTTTTTATTGAAAATTCTACTATTTGATTGAAAATTCAATTATTCTGTTGAAAATGCAACTATTTTGTTAAAAACTCATATTTTTTGGTAAAAAATTGGTTGAAAGTTGTATTGCTTTGTTAAAAATTTATCTTTTTGGTTAAACATTCATCTTTTTTGTAGAAAATTGAACTATTTCATTGAAAATTCGATTCTTGTCTCAGTTAAAAATTCATTTTTTTATTGCATCCAACTGTCTTATTTAAATTAAAATCGTTTTTCGTAGAAAATTAATCTTTTTCGTGAAAATTCAACTATTTTGGTAGAAAATTCAACTATATAGTTGAAAATGAAACTCTTTAATTAAAAAAATTAACGACTTGGTAGAAAATTAACTTTTTTGTTAAAAATTCATAGTGTAGGCTTGAAAATTCAACTGGTTTGTTGACAATTCGTTTTTTCATTTCATTTAACTTTTAGAAATTGTTTTTTAGAAAATCAATTTTTTAAACTGAAAATGTATCTATTCCAATTTTGTTTGAGAACTTTTTTTTTTGAAAATTCAACTATTTGGTTGAAAATTCATCTATTTTGGTCGAAAAATCAACTATTTGCTTGGGTCGGAAATGCTTCTGTTCTGTAGAAAATCCAAGTATTTATTTTGTTAAAAATTCGTCTTTTTGGTTGAAATATTGACTATTTTTTCTTTAATTCTTTTTTTTTGTCTGAATTGAATTTCTTCCTGAAAGTGTAACTTTCCACTCTTGATTGTAAAATCGCCTATTATCCATTGTCATTGTCCATTGTTTTTTTTCTCTCGTGTAACATAACTTTTCTGTTTAAATTAATTTTTTATTAAATTGAAAAAAAGTCGAAATAATTCACTTAAAAAAGTAAAAAACTGTTTAAAAATGATTCTGGTTTAGGTTCACTTATTATTTGTTCTTTACTGAAAATTCAAAGAAAAACTGAAGATTTCAGAGAAAAAAGAAGCCTTCTAGTATAACTCTAAGAAAATATAGTTAGAAACAATAATCGATTGTTTAAATAAGCAATTTTGTTAACTTGCATTAATTATTATCGCACTAAGTGAAGAGTGGACAAAAAGTTTAAGAATTTGGAAAAAATTGCAACTTCTTAGGAATTATCTAAGACAAGATAGTTATAAACAATTGAAAATTGTTCAAACAACTATGTTTGTTAATTTGCATTATTTATTACTTTTTCAAGTCAAAAGTGAGTAAAAAGTAAAACAATTCAAAAGAACACGCAACTATGTTGCATTAATAAAGAAAAAGATAGTTAAAAACAATAATAATTTGTTTAAATAATTATGTTTGCTTGATTGAAATAATTATTTACATGCCCTATGTGTCATATAATTTTGTTAACATTTATTAATTATTTAACTCACTTTAAGAGAAAAGTGAACAAAGAGTTGCAAATTTCAGAAAAAACTGCAATTTTATAGCATTATACTAAGAGAATATAACTAATAATAATAATCAATTCTTTGAAAAAACTGCGACTTTCTATCTCAATTCTAAGAGAAAATTTCTAAAAACAATTAAAATTGTTTAAATGATTATTTCAAATATTCAGTTAGCAGTTTAAAATCGTGAAAAGAAAAGTGAAGTTTAACCTCGATTCAGCTAATTCTGAGGATTATGAATAAAATTTACAAAAACATCTTTTTTTTCTCATGGGAAATACGCGTTAAACTTCATGGGGCTTGCGCCACCTCTATATATAATTTTTTTCGATAGAAAAATTGATTTATTTTTTTGTGGATTCGAACAAATTTCCTGGCGTTATTCATAAGAAATTTAAAAAAAAATTTCTTTTGTATCAATTAGCTGATTGATTATTATTGTCTTTTGTTTTTTTTTAATTCTGTGAAACCGCTTTGGTGTTCACTAATTATTACTAAAAATGTACTTTTTAAATTAATTTTAATTTCCATTCTTCCACGCACGAGGTTATAAAAAAATGTATTTTAAGCTCTGATATTTTTACTTTTTTAATCATAATGACATTTTATACCTCACCGATTTTTTTCCAAACTCTACATAAATAGTTATTTATGATATTATTATTTTAATAATTTTATACTTATGTATCAATCAAATTTTGGTTTTTAGTTTTGAACATAAAGAAAAAACTCTTTTATATTTTACAGCCTTGAGAAAGTACAAATTGAAAAATGAACGGATGACCGAATTAATATTCATTTTCTCTATTTTGAGAAATTATCTAGGGGAAACCTTCCTACATTGGATAGTGCAACCTACAGTGGATAATCATTAATTAAAAATACTAATGCATGTAAAATAATTCATTTATTTTAATGAATAGTTGAGACTCTATATGTGTTGATAAATGAAAATAAATCATTTTCTTCATATTTGTGTTTTTAATTAATGATTATCCACTGTAGGTTGCATTATCTACTGTAAGGAGGTTTCCCCTACATAAAAAATATTATGTTAAAAACAAAAGAACATTACCTTTTGAATTGAAATGCTGAATGTTTTTAATCCACACTGTTGACATGGAATGCTTTTTTCTGTCTTGAAGGTCTCACCGCTTCAGGAGAACGTAATCGTCGGAAATAGACCCTGGTGGGAGCGTTATCAGCCAATTTCATACGGCTGGTCAACAAGGTCCGGTGACGAAAATGCATTTAAAGATATGCTTCGCAGATGTAACAAAGCCGGTGTGCGAATTTACGTTGACGCAATTTTAAATCATATGAGTGCAGATCAACCTACTGACCTTGGAACCGGAGGTTCAAGGGCTGACACCAGGGGTCTTCAATTTCCAGCAGTACCTTATGGCCCCGGAAATTTCCATCCCAAATGTACGGTTAATAATTATGCAGATGCCAATAATGTTAGAAATTGTGAGCTTGTGGGTTTGCATGATCTTGATCAGTCACAGGAATATGTTAGAAACAAGATGGCAGATTTCATGAATGCTGCGATTGATGCTGGTGTTGGTGGATTCCGGTTAGTATAGTTTTCTCCATCATGTATTAGAAGAAGTGTACGAATTTCTACTTTTCAATTATTAGCAAGTGCATAGCGCCATGTTTTCTCTTACGTCGTTTCCCAAACTAAATCTTGCTATTCTGATACATCTTTCCTCTCCTCATCCCTTTTATGAATACTTTGGTACTCCTTACTTTCTTATCATCTTATACCATTGATTATATTCTGATTCCTCAATCATTCTCCATCTTTTTATTAATTGTCTTCTCCTCTCCTTTTTTTCCACTTCTTCATAGTTGACTCCAGTCCCGTCCTCTATATCTCTAGCCTTAAAGAATTCTCTCCTTTCTTCTTCCCATCTCGTTAATTCCATCGCCCTTCCTCGCCTTTCTTCTACCTAAATCCAACATTTTCTCGCTAACTTCCCTTCCTTTCCCTACCTCAGCTTCTTCTCAAAATTCCATGCCCTCTTTCCTGCTCTGGTATCTAATTTATCCCTTTGCACTTCTTCTCTCACCATATATCTGGCGTCCTTAGTGTCTCAATTTCTTTCCTTTCTTTCCATCCCCATATCTCTGCTCCATAACCTAATACCTGCCATACCAGCGTATCAGATAACCACATTATCCTTCTCCAATTTTTTTCACCCTTATTTCTCCTGTTTCCCATATCTGTTTCATAACCCCTCCTGCTTTTTTATCCCTTCTCTCATATTAGATCTATGATCTCTATTTGTTTGCAAGATATATTCCAAATACTTAAACTCTTTTATTTCTAATTTTATTCCCTTCCATCTCGTGCGTTCTTCCTTTGTTCCCGCTCCTTTTCTAAACCTCATTTTCTTTGTCTTTCCTACATTTTAATTCAACGTTTTTTCATCAAGTATTCCTCCAATTCTGTAATTAAGCCCGCCATCCCTTCTTCATCCTCTGTCATCAAGATCACATAGTCTGCGTATGACAGTGTGTATATCTTTTCATTCCCTATCCTAACTCATCCCCACCCTTCTCTCTTAATTTCTCCTTCCGAGTCTGATATTAATGTATGAGATAAAATAGAGCTCAGAGGACATCCTTGCCTTACTCCTCTCACTAACCAGAAACTATCTCCTACTTGCTCTTCTATCTTTACCTTACTTTTTTCCTCTCTAAACATTTCCGATACTATCTTTATTAATCCCTTCCGTATCCTCTTTGAGTCCACGAAAATTTCTATTATTGCCCTTTTCCCCCAATTAATTCTCTTATTTACTAAAAAGTTCAGAACATATATATTGTTCATCACCCCATCCCTTTTCTATAACCTGTCTGCTTCGGTGGCTCTATCTTTTCCTGCACAACAACTTTTTTCAACCTCTCCAATAACACATTTGCATATACTTTATACAGTGTTGACATTAGTGTCACTCTTCTATAAGCTTTAACCTTCTCTCCTTTGCCTTTCCTCACTGTTGGTATCACCACTTCTTTTTATAACTCTCGCCTTCCTCTCCTCTCCATACTCCAGTGCACATTAACCATGCCCATTCCTTTAATTCTGTGCGCGCATATTCCCATACTTCATTTGGGATCTCATCTATACACGGTGCCTTTCCATATTTCATCATCCCTAATACCTTGACTCCTCCCTTGTAATGTCCTCTTCCTCATCTCTTTCCCTACCATCTATCTTCCTTTCCTAACTTTCCTCTGTACCCCTCCTTGTAATTCCATAAGATATTTTTTCCATTCTACCATCTCAATATCCTGGTTTACTCTTTTCCTTCTTCTTCTCTCTCTACCACCTTCCAAATCTTTTCTTACTTCCTAGCCTTCTCCGCTTCTTCAAACCTTTTATTTTATTTTTTTTGATCACACAACTCAGTATACTCCTTTTTTTCCTATATTCTTCTCTACTACTTGTCCCTTTTCTCCATTTTATTATTTATCATTTCACTTCCTCCTTCTTCTGCTTACACTTCTCATCCTGTCCACTTCTATCCCCTCCTTCACTAACATCTTTCCTGCTTGTGCACTCTAATACTCTAATACAATCAGTTGAATTTTTAATTCAAAACAGTTGGATTAATGATTATTTCAGGGTTTTTTTAGTTTTTTTCCAAGATTCAGATAAAAAGTTGGAAAAACTTTAAATTATTTCAAGAGATATTTCGAAGTTTTAAAAAGATGCTGTAATAATAAATTTTTTTTGAATATTTCAAAACATTTTAAACAAAGTGTAGATTTTTAAAGATATTTAAATAAAATTTTTAAGCTTTCTAAGGGTTTTAAAAGGTTTGAAGATAATCGAACTTGATTGTTACGATTCCAGAAAAAATTAAAATTGATTTTTTTTAAATAAAATTTCAACAAAATTTTTAAAACACTTCAGCTGATTTATTATAAGTTTGAAGTTATTTAGAAATTTTGGAAAATTACAATAATAATTTTGAACTTAAAAAGAATTCAATAAATTTAAAACAAAATGTAGATTTCAGAAGATTAGAAATAAAATATTTAGGAACTTTATAAGAACTTTGAAAGTTTTCAAGAGAATATAAAAAATTTTCTTAAGATTTCTTGGAAAATTTTGAATTATTTTCATTTGGAAAAATTTATTTTATCCGAGTATTTGAAAAAATTTCCAAACATTCCAAAATATTTCCAAATTTTTAAAAAAGAATTTGAAAAGTTTCGAGACAATTTTCTTAATTTTACAGGACTTTTTTGAAGTTCAGAAAAAAATCGAATCATTTGAAAAATATGTAGAGTTTTAAAAAAATTCCAAAAACGTAGATTTTGAAAGATATTTTGAAATTTTTGAATAGTTTCAACATTAATCACTTTGCTGAAATGTCCTTTTTTTATTGACAATCCGTCACTTTAGTTGAAAATCAACTCTTTTGTTCAAAATTAACTTTTTTGTTCAAAATTCATTTTTTTTTAATTCAACTATTTCATAAAAAATGAACTTTTTTGTTGAAAAAAAACTTTTTTTCTTTTTGTTGAAGAGTGTTAAGAAAAGGAATTTTAATTAGAAAAATTAATGTCTAAAAGAAAAAATTTAAATTGTATGTGATTTTTTAATAATCAAGAAACAAGTCTATTCTTAACTTTTTGAACAGTTTTTCTAAAAATTACAAAAGGATTCAAAAATGATACAAAGGATACGATAGGCACCATCAACTTAGTAAATCGAAATTTGCGACTAAGTAATTTGATTTGGTGATAAAATTTATATCTGAATGTTTCAAAACATTATTGATGGAAGAAGAAATTTCAATTGTAAATGTTCTTCAATGTTGGGGAATGATTCTGTTCTTAACATTTTGCTTAAGAAATTTCAAAATATATTTTGACATGATTTAAAAATAATTTCAAATTTAAAAAAATTTGAAAAAATTTCAAACAAATTGTAGATTTTTGAAGATTTTTAAATCAAATTTTGAAGCTTTTTTCAGCTTCTCGGCAAAATTTAAATAGATTTTTTATTTTGAAAAATTAATTTTGCAAAAATGTTTAGAAAGATTTCAAAATAGTTCAAATGATTTACTGAAATTTCGGAAAAGAATCTAGAAGATTGTGAATCAAAGTGTTTCGATTCTGCAAAATTAGAAAAATGGAGAACAAAATCGAATAAGTTTAATAGATCTGGAAAAATTCCAAATCATTTTCTTATTCACCAATATTTATTTTAAGAGAATATTAAAGAATATTTCAAGATATTTCATGAGGTTTCGCTACGCTGGGAATTGAACCACAAAACAATGATTTAAAATAATTTTTTTTCCATTGCTCCATCTAGTCTGAAAAGACGTCAAATATTTTCTGTTATTCTCTAATGAGAATACAGACTCCTTGAAAAATTTGATTTGTACAATCTAGCAAAATAATGCGTGTATTTCTGAAAAAAGTTTCTTTTTCCTGTAGGACATTTTGCTCTAAAATGAAATGGGAATTATCCGTCCACGCAGAAGTAACTTTTGGAACTGCTTTTAACAACAACAAAAAATACCGGTTTTGCAATTGATCTGTTCTAGCATTTTTGATATGTCAAAAGGCACACCTTAACGAAACTTTCTCATCAAAAATATTTCAAGTAGGATTTTTTTCGGGAATTTCAATCATTATTTCCACGTAATGCCTGGACTAATCGTTAAAATACAGTAACAAATTCTTATCTTAAACAGTATTGATGCCGCAAAACACATGTGGCCAAAAGACCTCGAAGCAATCTACTCAAAACTGCACAATCTAAATACAGAACACGGATTTCCTGAAGGCGCACGTCCATTCATTTATCAAGAAGTAATTGGGGATCCAGGTGCTGTATCTACGAAAGAATACGATGATATGGCAGCAGTAACGGAATTCAAATATGGAAACGAATTATCGAATGCTGTCAGACGCAACAATCCTTTGAAATGGCTGGTTAATTGGGGCGAAAAATGGGGAATGTTACCGTCAGACCATGCTTTGGTTTTCATTGATAACCATGATACCCAACGCAGTGGTGGTCGAGTTTTAACTTACAAGGATTCCAAATTGTACAAGGTATTTTGAAATTTGTTAAATAGGGTGGCCCTTTTTTTAAATCATATCTTTTTAGTTCTTTTCCAACTTTTTTTCCAAAAAGCAAAATCGGTTAATATTAACCCTTGCTACAAAGACCGTGAAGTTTCCTATTGATTTGGGGCGTTGGAACCAGGCCCTAAACTCAGATTTGAATTCTCTCATTTAACTCCATGAATACTGGAATTAGATTTGTGTTAGATACTTAGGGCTTACTTCTGTTTTGAATTGAGTCTACATTCGAGATGAAAACCTGGCTAATTCCAATACTTTTGGTGTAAATTTTTTTTTTTTAATGCTTCTTCTTAATAGAAGAAACAAAAACATATTTCTTCAGCAATTTTTCAAAAAATGATATTCTTATACCTCGAACTCTTGCCTACTTCTAAGCCCGCGAAACGTAAACATTTGCGTATTTCAAGGGTGGAGGCGCCCCCACCTCTAACGAGAGTCGTCAAGTGATTTTTGTCAAGCGACGTTCATTGGCTGCCTCGGCCTTGTATCAATGCGCGCGCAGTAAGCTTGTGTACGCCTTTGCACATCATGCATGTCAGTGGTTTTCAAGTGTTTTTGTTGACTTATAACGTGACGAATATAACATTTCTTCAAAATAGTATAATTTTCCAACTAAAAATCAATATAGAATCAAAAAACGACTCAAATTTTTCGCGGACTATTGAATATTGTAGCGTGACGTCATGATCATGCTAGGATGGGTGAAAATATCAAGAAGCTTAGCACAATTGGTACATCTCGGCGTGGGATAGGATACGCCTTTTGGAGAACATTTGCCGAAGAAAAGTAAGTTAGAACGTCCGAATAATAATATTTTTTAAGTGTAGAATGCATTTGCGCAATTCTGTTTCATTCTATTATCGGTTGAAAAAATTTCAGTTTTACGAAATACAACCAACTACCCGAAACTTGAGGTTATAGTATCTAATTCTAATTAAATCGATCTCAAACACTAACCTCTAATTTTGGATATTTTATTTCATTCCGTGACACTGAAGGTCGTCGATCGACCGAATAATGGAACATATTTGAGAAAATACATTTCACACTTGACAAATATTACTATTCGTACATTCACGACTTACTGTTACATTTATAATATTTTTTCCAAAAACTCGTGTGCATTCCCATGACGTCATGCTAAAATACGACTTAAAATAGGCAAGAGTTCACTGTATATATTTTTTATAATTACTGTTCCTCTCTGTTGGATTTTTGTTGGAAATTCTTATTTTTGGTTTGATAATTCATCTTTTTTCTTACAAATTTAATAATTTTTAATTAAAAATGCAACCGCTTGGATGAGAGTTTATCTGTTTTGGTTGAAGATTCAACTATTATATGGAATTTTGTATTTTTTAAATAAATTCAACTGTTTTGGTTTTTTAAAAAACCACGTTTTTTTTGTTCCAAATGTAACTATTTTGTTGAAATAACTTTTTTACTCTTTATTTATTAAAAATAAATTTCGTAACTGAAAAATTCGCTTATCGCTTTTTGGGTAAAGATTGATATTTTTTACTTGAAAACACATGTTCATGTATTTTGTTGAAAATTCGTCTTTTTGTAGAAAATTAATGTTATTGGTTAAATATTTCTCTATTTGGCTTAAAATTCAACCAATTGGGTAAAAATGTGTCCATTCTATTAAAAAAAAAAATTGTTGTTGAATTCAACTGTTTTTGATTTAGGAATAACATTTTTTCTCGTTAAAATTGAACTACTTCATTAAAAGTTAAACTAGTTTCTTAAACATTAAATCTATTATTCAGAGGTTCATCTTTTCGGTTTAAAATTGAAAAAATGTTGTGGAAATTCGTTTGTTTTATTCTTTTTTTTTTTTTTTTTTTAAAGTATCCATTCTATTTTTGTTTAAAAATCAATCTTCTCCAGTTGGAAATTAAACTCCGCGGTAGAAAATTAATCTTCTTGGTTTAAATCACATCTTTTCGTTTAAGAATTAATCTATTTGGTTTAAAATTTGTCTTTTTTTCTTGAATTACACTGTTTTTGATATAATATACACATATTTTTTTATCGAAAATTCAACTACATTATTTTATGTTAAACTAATTTTTTTTAAATTGTTTTGATTGAAGATTCAATTTTTTTGATTTAAAATTGAACTATTTTGTTAAAAATTTGTTGTTTTTTATAGAAAATAATTTTCCTAGCTGAAAACGTAATTATTTCATTTTGATTCGAAACTGATATTTTTTATTTAAACATTCAATATTTTGGATGAAAATTCATTTTTATGTATTTTTTTAAAAGCCATCTTTTTCGTTAGATAATTAATCGGTTTTATGAAAAATTCGGCTCTTTCATTGAATTCAGCAGTTTTTTTTCAAATTAATATCTTTTTTGGGTGAGAATTGAATTACTTGGTGAAGATTTAAATTACTTTGTCAAAATTTTTTTTTTAGAGTTTTAGTGAGATCTTTATTATAAGTAAGCGCCGGATACATATTATTTTATCAAAAAAATTTTTTTGCGTCTGAAAATCGTCAACGTTAGTCTGCTGTGATTTACACATCTTTAGAATAAAAAATTATTTACACAAATTTCTATTATCTAAACAGAGAACTTCATTTTCAAAATTTTCAATTTCAAATTTATTAATTTATTTTAAATAAAAAAATGTCTTTTCTACTATGAAGGATGGCTTTTTAACAAAATACTTGATTTTTGAACAAAAGAATTAAATTTTCAACATAATGGTTGAATTTTCAAGCTAAAAATATAAATTCCCAACAAAAAGTGTCATAGTTCATGTTTCAATCAAAAAACATGGAATTTATATAAAATGAAGTTTTTTTAGAAGCAAAAAGACGAATTTTCAACATATAAAAATTCTTCACTGAAGAAAGAAAATTTTACCTGAATTGTTGAACCTTCAAGCCAAAAAACAAATTTTTCCTACAAAAATTGAATTTACAAACAAAAAATATGACTTCAGCACAACATTATTTCTCCACGAAACTGATGTATCTTTACCCCAAACAAATGAAATTTTAAACCAAGAAAATTATTTCTTCTCACCAAGAAAGGAGAATTTTCAACTAAAAAAGATCAATTTTAAAAAAATGGACAAGTTACATTTTCAGTTGAAAAGTTAATTTGAAACAAAAAAAAGGACTTTTCCACTAAACAGCCTTCAATAAAAAAAAATAAAATTTTCACAATGTGGTTTAACTTTTACCCAAGCAGTTGAATTTCCAATTTAAAAAGATTAATTTTCAATAAAGTAGTTAAAGTTTCAACCATAGAGATAAATTTTCAAATAAAAATATAACTCTAAAAAAAAATTATTTTTGAACAAAGTGATTCAAGAAAATCTTTCAAATGAAATAGTTGAATAATAATTTTTAACTAAAAAGTTGCATTTTCCTAGAAAGAAAAAATATCTATCAAAGCGGATGAATTTTTGAATTGAAAAGATGAAATAAAATAGAATGTTGCATTTTCTATTGAAAAGCATTTTAGTTGACTTTTCACGATCAAAATATGAATTTTTATCCAAGAAATAAGTTCCTACGAGAAAAATTGAATTTTCAATCCAAAAAGACGAATTTTTATCTGAGAAGGATGACTTTTCAACAAAATTGTTGAATTCTCTACCCAATAGTTGCATTTTTATACAAAAATATATAATTTCTATTGAAACAGATGAATTTTTATTTAAAAAGAAAACAGATTTAAAAAGATAGTTATATTTTCATCCAGAAAAGATTCCAGTTGACTTTTCAAGATCAGAATATGAATTTTGTAATAAAAAATAAATTTCTACGAACAAAATTGAATTTTTCAACCAAAAAGACGAATTTTTTCAACCAAAAGGGAAGGATTTGCGTAACAAAATAGTTAGATTCTCTACCAAATAGTTGAATTTTTATCTAAGAAAGATGAAATTTGTACTAAAATAGATGAATTTTTATTTAAAAAAAAATTCTCAAAGAAATAGTTAAGTTTCCATCTAGAAACTATTTCAGTTCTCTTTTCAACACCAAAATATTTAATTTAACCGGAAAGTAAATTTTCTACAAAACAGAGAAACTTTCAACAAAACAGCAGAATTTTTATTCAAAAAGTAAGACTTTTCAACAAAATTATTGAACTTTAAACCAAACAGTAGCATTTTTTTCTAAAAAAGGTGTAATTTCTGCTAAAGCAGGTGAATTTTCAAATCAGAAAGGCACATTTAAAAGAAAAGAGTTGAATTTTCAACCGAATTGTTGCATTTTTATTCAAGAACGATGAAATATTTCTTTTAAAACAGAGGATATAAAAAAAAGAATTTTGAACCAAAAAGTATGACTTTCTAATGAGATTGTTAAATTTTCAACCAAACAGTTGCATTTTTGTCCAAGAAAAATGAAAATTCTACTAAAACAGGTGAAGTTTTAAATGAAAAAGAGGAATTTTCAAAAAAATAGTTGAATTTTTATCCAAAAGAATTTCAATAGACTTTTCTACAAAAAGATACAAATTTTAAACAGAAAGTTAATTTTCTAGGAGATAGTTGAATTTTCAACAAAACAGTTGCATTTTTGTCCAAGAAAGATGTGATTTCTGCTAAAGCAGGTGAATTTTAAAATCAGAAAAATAAATTTCCAAAAGAGAGTTGAATTTTCAACCGAACCGTTGCATTTTTATTCAAGAAAGATGTAATATTTCTTTCAAAACTGATGATATAAAAAAAATTCAAAAAAATAGTTAAATTTTCATCTAAAGAAGATTCCAGTTCACTATCCAACACCAAAATGAGAATTGTAAACTATAAGTTAATTTTCTGCTAAATAATCGAATTTTTAATGATATTGTTCAATTTTCAACCGAACAGTTGCATTTTTGTCAAAGAAAAATGAAAATTCTAGTAAAACTGGTGAAGTTTTAAATAAAGAAACACGAATTTTCAAAAAAATAGTTGACGTTGTATCCAAAATCATTTCAGTAGACTTTTCTACAAAAAAAAAAATACAAATTTTAAACAGAAAGTAAATTTTCTAGGAAATAATTGAATTTCCAAAAAAGAATTGCATTTTCGTCTAAGAAAGATGCAATATTTCTATTAAAGAAAGATGAACTTATAAATTAAAAAGACAAATTTTCAGAAAAATTATTTTCCATCAAAAAAATATTTCAGTTAACTTATCAGCAACAAAATATAAGTTTTAAATAAAATGATAATATTATATACGGAAAGAGTTGAATTTCTCACAAAAAAGATGAATTTGAAAAAAATGATGTTTTTTTTTTGACAACATTGTTGAATTTGAGATGTTACGTAATTTAAGTACGATCCGCTATGCATGTAAACACATAAGTATTGTTTTAACAGTTTAGAAAATATTTAGACAAATAATAACATTCTTTACATCGAACATTTAGAGCAAGGAAGAAAAAGAAAAAAAACATTTCTTATTGAACATTTATACATAAACATTAACATTTTATATTGGACATTATAGCCGATTCTTATTTCCTGATGTATTCTCAATGTGATGTTATATGTTACATCAACAGGAAATTACATGGTCTTTGGGGAACCGGTTATTATTAACCGATTTTGTTCTTTTTAGATATTTTTCTTCGAAATTAAAATAAAACTAGGGGCAAAGAGAAAAAAAATTTTCACAATAAAAATAAGGGTCATCCTGGTGTTCAAATAAACCGTCACTCAGAGAAATGTTCTCTTGTGTCAAAAGGATGTTCCTGATGAAAAAGGCATTTCCTCTTGAATTTAAGGTGAGGAGGACTTTCATTTGTCATTTGACAAACATCACCAAATCATGTATCTAAATGATTCTATTTGTGTGAAAAAAAATTCCACATTCCTTAAAACAAAACAGCCAAGACAATGCTTTTCTTTGAAGACAACCTTCTCTCCACTCAGAGGAATGTCCTCTAATGTCAAAAGGAGGTTTTTTGATACAAATGAAATTTCCTCTCCACTTTAAAATAAAATTCTGTTTGTGTAAAAAATATTTTCACATCTTTCAAAACAAAACAGAGAAGAGGACGATGCTTTTTTTTCAAAACAGCTTTTTCTATGAGTGGTGAAATCAGTAGACTAATTTCTGTATCAATATCTAACTTACAGGTTGCAGTAGCTTTTATGTTAGCTCATCCATATGGTATTTCTCAAGTGATGAGTTCCTTCGAATTCACTAATTTTGATGTTGGACCACCAGCTGATGGCAATGGTAATATTATATCTCCTGGAATCAACTCTGACAACACTTGTAGCAATGGATGGGTCTGTGAACATCGCTGGAGACAGATCTACAACATGGTCAAGTTTCGTAATGCAGTCAATAAAACAAACATTGAATCTTGGTGGGACAATGGAAACTATCAAATCGGTTTCTGTCGTGGTAGCGCTGGATTCATAGCCATTAATTTAGAAAACGAAGATCTCAACCAAAAACTTCATGTTTGTCTCCCATCTGGAACTTACTGTGATGTAATTTCTGGAGACTTGATTGATGGCAGCTGCACTGGAAAGAAAGTTCATGTCGACCAAAATGGTGATGCTCATATTGAAATTAGACATGATGAATTCGATGCTGTTCTCGCAATTTATAGAAATGTAGGTATAAATATCATCAATTGCAATTGACTATTTGTAAGTGAAAAGCATATTTTAAATACTGGTCCTTTGTTTTCCAGGTTAAAGAGTAATCCACGTGCAGGATGTGGATTGAATAGTTATTTTCGTTAGAGAAAATTACAAAACACTTTTTATAAAAGTGGTCTGTATGATGCATAATTGTAATATTGCATTGTCTCTTGTAAATATATTGCTATTGAAAAAATTATTTGTTTTGATATCTGTATTATTGGTGAAGGCTGGTTGATCTATTTGATCCCGAAATTGGATTTTCATGAGTAGGAACTATGAAGTGTCAGTTTTTATGTAACTACCAAGTTTTGGCCGTTTACATGCACACTGAAATATGAAAACTAAGCTCTCGAAGAAATTTTCAAATTTTTTTTTTTAACGAAAAAAATTAAGTTTCGACGAATACTTAAACTACCTAAATCGAGAGAAAGTCTTTGAGGAAGAAAGAAATCAATTTCAAGAGTTGAATATTCATTTTCCTACAATTATATTTTTGGTTAAGAATAAATCTTTCTTGGATAAAAATTTTATTATTTTGTCCAAAATTTAATTATGTTCAGAATTGAAGTTTTTTTTGCATTTTTCTTTTTGGGTTCAAAATTCAACTATTTGGTTGGAAATTCACTTTTCTCTTTGAAAATTCATATTTGTGGCTTAAGGATTTAACAATTTTTTTGAAATTTTTTCCTCTCTCGAGTAAAAACTTTTTTTCCGTTGAAAATTCAACTCTTTTTTCGAAAATTCGTCTTTTTGATTCAAAAAATTCATCTCCTCTGGCCGAACAGTTCCCTTTTTTTAAATTGAACTGTTTGGTGGAAATTAATCTCCTTTGATTAATCAGTCAATTAATTTGTTGAAAATACCTATTCTTAACATTAATTTTGTTGAGTAAAAATTGAAATAGTTTGACGAAAAAATAGTTTTTTTTTCTCAAAATTAATTTTTTAAATCGAAAATTGAACTATTACATTTCTGGTATAAAATTAATCTGTTTTCAGTTCAAAAATGTATTTGGTTGGAGATTCATAATTTTAGTTGAAAATTTATGTATTTAATTTAAAATTCTTCTTTTTCATAGAAATCAAATCTTCTTAGTTGGAAATTCATCGGTTTGGTTAGAAATTCAAATATTTGGTTGAAAATTTATAAATTTATTCGAAAGTTCAATTTTCTGCAAATAGCCTTGCTACTAATTCCGGGGAATCGAAACGTAAACAGCCAGGGCCGCCGGAACCGTTTCCAATTGGAATGCATAATATTGCGCAATATACTCGACTGAGTAATCGCGCTGTGCGGCCCTACCGAGTTCGCGCGCTTATTCGAAATGCTAAAAATACAATTTTTATCCATAATTATTAATTGAAAATAATTATATTTTAACATTATCAAGTGGTACGTTGATGGTTTTTAATATATTATGAGCATTAGGTTAACAAATAAAATTAGTAATCAGTAAATAAAAAATATAATTTTATGTAATGTAATGTTTTTTAATTTTTTTAAATTATTGTTACTAATGTATGCATCCTAAATTTTGTATGATAATTAATATGGACACACAAATTTTACTACAGGTGCATTTTGAAATATTTAGCATTTATTTATCGAGAAATTGTAATTCACATTTTATAAAAGTCAAATAATAAATAGAAACACAGTCGAATTTATTTTAAAACTTTCAAAAAAGTATATAGAGTAAAAGATAATATATTCTTTTTATTATCGGCATAGATGTTAAATTTATTTTTGATAAAGCACTGACCCGTTTCGAACTGGTTTTTATTTCCTTTTCAAGATGCGAAAAATACAAAAATTTTTTAAGATTTTCAGGAACGACTGAAAAAAAAAAGTTAAATTTTGGACACTGAAATTTCAGATTTGAAAAATTCCCGAATAATAAAATTCCCAGAAGTGTAAAGTTCCCGAAATTTGAGAATCCCGAATTGAAAAATTCACAAATAATAAAATTGACGAATTATAAAATATCCGAACTAGAAAATTTCCGATTTATGAAATTCCCGAACTTGAACAATTAAAAAATTTATTTTTTCAATTAATATTATTTTAAAAAAATGAATGAATTTTATATATTTTCATCAAAGAAACCATTTTTTTAATGTCTGAAGTTTAAAAAATTATTGTTCTAATTTAAAATGAAGATAATTGAAAAAATTTATTTCTGGATGAACAAATTTTTTTAAACATGTGGATAGCATTTGAAGAAATTTGAAAAAATTTAAATTTAAATTCGCAAAAATTGAATTTTTAATTTTAAAAAAATTAAAAAGAAACCTATAGATAAACCAGCGCTGAGTTGAATCCTGAAAAATTTGATCGCAAGTGTGTTTAAATTTATTTTTCACACAATTTTTATAGTTTTATTGCTATTATTAATTCAAAAAACAATGTTAAAAACCAATAATATGTTAAAAAATTGTTTTCGATAAAAATATGTGATTAATGTATTTTTCATAAATAAATTTAAAAATCTGATAAAAAATTATTTGTTTAATAGTGTCAATTCGGCAATTTTCTAGTTTGAATATTTTATGATTCGGCAATCTCCTATCGGGAATTTTATTGTTCGGGAATTTTCCCATTCGAAAATTTTACCATATCGACAATTTGATTTTTCTGGAATTTTCAGTCGTCTCTTGAAATCTTCGAAAATTCTTGTATTTCTCGCACCGGTAAAAGGAACTGAAAACCAGTTCAAAACGCGTCGATGCTTTATTATTAAAAATAAATTTAACACCTGTGCTGGTAATTGAACAAATATATTATCTTTCACTTTATATACTTTTTTGAAGGTTTTAAAATAAATTTGACTGAGTTTATATTCAATATTAACTTTTATAACATTTAAATTGTTATTTATCGATACATATATGTTATATATTTTTAAATATACCTGTAATGAAAATTTTATATCCATTTTAATTAATATACCAAATTTCGAATGCATAAATTAGTAACAATCATTTCAAAAATAAAAAAATACATTAATTAAAATGATATCCTGTATTTTCTGAATACTCGTTTCATTTTTCAGCTTGGTGCTCAGAATATATTGAAAACCAACCACGTACCAGTTGAACATGTTAAAATATAATTATGTATTTTTAATTATTTATCATAAATAAAAAGTAGTTTTTTTTAACATTTAAAATAAGCGCGCGAACGGCAGCCAATGCAGCACCTTATGCAACGCATGCGCAGTAGTGCCGCGCTGAAAAACTGCGTCGGCCAGTAGTTATAGGAATCACTAAACCGCGGGTTACTAAAACGGGGTTCCGGTGTATATATATATATATTCGGGGTCTTCATGCGCTACTTTTCAATATTCAAAATTTGTTTCGGTTTATTATGTCTATTATATATATAGTTTACAATGAATTATCAGTTTTTCAAATTCTAAAAGCTCTATGATGGTTAAAAAATCTACAAAATATGTTCAACTCTCAAGCCTTTATATCATAAAATAAATCAAGATGAGAACTTGCATTGTGATGATGATCATGACTTGTAGTCATGATGGGTTCATAATTGTTGTTGGGCAACAGGGGGTCGTTTCGAAAGCTAATTTCTGCGCGAAATCCGATTCCGAGGTCAGAATTAGCCCATCACGTCAGGATTGTGAGATATTTTAGGTTATGTACTCGAAAAAACGGGATTTTTGCTACTTCTGAGGTTATGTACGGAATGACTTCAATTTTTTTGGTCTTTCTTACTAGTTGCATCATTTGACACTACTCTTACCATTCGAAATGAAATTTTGAGCGGTTATTTACGATTTTTTCTGGCAAAGTTACGAGCATTTTAAGTTGTGAAATATATCCCTACAACATCATGAGGATTCACATTAACACTTTGAAATCTTAGAAATAAAAATGTCTATTTTCTGACATGATGTTCGTAATCAGCGACCTCAAAAACTCCCGAATGAAATTTTTTAGATGCTAATATCGCTTTTGGTGAATTTTGATGCGCCATGTTGAATCCGCCATCTTGAAAAAAACATTTCAATTTTCTGACTTCATATTCGTACTAAGCGACCCAAAAAACTCTAAGAACAAATTTTCAAGAGAAATTATCCAATAGGAAAATGTATGTCTAAAAGTGTTCATGTGAATGCTCATAAAGTTGTATATATATCTCATAACTTCAGATGTTTGTAACTTTGTAAGGAAAAATCGTAAGTTATCGTTCAAAAGCTTATTCTGAAGTGCAAGAGCAGTGTCAAATGATGCAACTAGTAAGAAAGACCAAAAAGATTTAATTCCTCCTCTACATAACCTCAAAAGCAGCCAAAAACCGAATTTTTCGAGTACATAACCTCAAATATCTCACAATCCTGACGTGATGGGCCCATTCCGACTTTGGATTCGGATTCTATGCAAAATAGCTTCGGAAATGACCCAAAGCTACCCAACAAGAATCATGGCCCCATTATTTGTAGAACTGTGTTATTCATACGTCACAGAAAATATTGATAAGAAAATTAATTAATCTTGGCCAAATATCCCAGATAGCTTGAAAGTGTCCCTGAACATTTCTGGAACATTCCATTATAAATATATATATATATATAGGTGGTAAATTGACATACTTCAGATTAGATTAGATGTTAAAAACCTCTATTGCATCTCAGCTGCCAACGAGTCCAAAACAGGTTTGTTTTCCTCATCAGGACATGAAGTTTAAATTAAATTTCGAAGTTTGTCAGAACACCTTAATAATTATTTGAGATTCCTCTTCCTCATCTTCGTCACTATAAATATATGAAATAATATTAGTTTTAATTAATATCATTTAAATAGAATTTTTTTTTTTTAGATCAAGTCAAAGACTAATTTTATGAATTTATCAAGTTTTGAGTCAATTCTAAAATTTGCTGTAATATGAAAATCATTTAAAATTCTTTTAATTTCAAAAGGTAACTTACCATGATAAGAAATTGATACTGTTGGTTTAAAATTTGAATTATTAACTATATTTATATTATTTTGGTTGGATAAAGAATCTGTAATTTATTTAATTTTATTGTTAACATGTGTTTAAACAAATTCTGTTGGGTAATTATTTAAATATAAAGTTTTTTAAATTAATTCAATATTTGAACTGTGAAATGAGTTATCTGATAATTTTAAAGCTGTATCAATAAGATTTTTTACTATCGAAATTTTATGTTGTATTGGATGGTTCGAAAGAAAATTTAAATATCTTCCAGAATAAGTATTTTTACGAAAACAACCAGTATTGATATGACCTGAATCAGTTTTTATAACTTTAATATTTAAGAAAGAAATAGAATTATTACTTTCTATTTCATGTGTAAATTTGAACCTTGGATGATAAGAATTAAATTTATTTATAACGTAAAGTAAATTATCTTTAGGTAACATAATGGACGTATCATCGACGTATCTAAAATATGCGTGTAAAGTAAAATTTAAATTTTTTATTACATGTGATTCCAAATCTTGCATAACTAAATCAGCTAATGTTGGAGAAATAGGAGAACTCATAAGTGTGCCAAAAATTTTTCTCTAAAAATTGTTATTGAATGTAAATACTGTTTGTCCCATTAAAAATTTTATTCCTTCTTGAAATTTTTCAATAGGTAAATCTGTATAGTTTTTCATATAAATCCATCTACTTAAAATAATATTGATAACTAAATCAATTGACACATTTGTGAATGATGAAGAAACATCTGAAGAAACCATGATATGATCAGATGGAATTGTTTTATTAATTATTTTATTTTTAAATTCAAAAGAATTTTTTACTTGACATTTTGGTACTATGAATGCTTTTTTAAGAATGTTATTAAAAATATTATGCATTTTATAAGTAGGTAAGTTTATTAATGAAGCTACAGGTCGAAGTGGACAATTATGTTTATGAACTTTAGGTAACCCATACATTCTAGGAATGTTAGTATCATGCACTAACATATCTTTTCGTAATAATTCTTCACCTAAATATCCATTAATTCTCCAAGAATTTAACAATTCAACTGTTTTATTTTTTAATTCTTTTTCGGGGTTTTCATTTCATTTTTCATAAGTTGTGGTGTCATTTAATAATTCTTGCATTTTTTAAATCTAAGATTCCTTTTTCAGTATTACTGTGATGTTACTCTTATCTGCATGAGTTATTAGTAATTGTTTATTAGCTTTGATAAATGTTTGTGTTTTATTAATGTTTTTTGCTGAAATTCTATCAGCTTCTGTAATTTTATTATTCTGTAAAAAATTATGTGCAGTATCAATTATTCTGTGTCTTAATAAATCAAGATCTTCAATATTTCTAATTTACCCAATATTTGACTCTATATCTTTAACCATATTCATAATTATTTTACTTTTGTTTGTTAAAAAGGAGGAACTAAATTTATCTCCCAACCTTAGAATGTCATTAACATTGTCTGGAATATTAACATTACTAAAATTTATTATCCAAGGATCTTTAGCATCACAGTTATTTGTATCTTTATGCTTATCTTATGCTTTGTTTATCTTTTAAATTATTCGTTGAGGTATTTAATTGCATTTCTAAAATGCTTGTATATATATTAGTAGGTAATGAATTTCTAAAATTTATTTTGATATTATTAAAATGTTGTTTTAAATATTTTAAATGGAATGTTCGGGGAATGTTCGTGAGGAATAAATAAATTCAATTAATTAATTAAATAAATTTAATCAATTTATTAGATAAATTTATTGAATTAATTTGATAAATTCAATTCCCCTTGACACTTTCACACTTTCGGGAATTTCCCAAGTACATTTTTTGTAATTCCCCGCAACTTCCATTGGAATGTTCCAGAAACGTTCAGAGGAATACTACTCAGAGGAATAGTACTCTCCGATATGGTCACCTTTCATCTAATGATGTAAAATTAATATTTATTCTCAGTTTTCAATGTAAAAGAGTAGTTACAGTATCTGGTGTATATCATTCGTCTATCTCATCTGCAATTATTGATAAGCTAAGAAAGCAAAATATAAATCAGTTTTATGAAATTCAACTTTTAAAACAAGAACTAAGTGAACATATATATTTTTCTTTAATTCGAATGATCAGCAAACTAAGATATAATTTGTAAACAGTAAAGATTATAAATTTGAGGTTGGTTTGACAGCGCCTCATCCAACATGTCATTACTGCTTCTCTTGTTTGAACGGCAGTATATAAAGCAGTGGAAACCTTCCGGAAAGTTATCAGTTTGCGTTTACGAAATTATTCAAAGACCAGCTTACAGATGGTTTTAGTCAAGACTTTCTAAAGATAATGAAGATTCTCGTTATTTTAATACTTACATTCGTGGCTTTGATTGAATTCAAATGTGAGTGTGATGTACAGTATAGTAATGTAGCATAGTATAAGAATTATCAAATTTTATAAAAATGTAGGAAAATGTACAACGGTAACTAATTTTTTCAATTTCATTCCCTGCTAATTTTGACACGGCACAATTTATATAGCGAGCGTCAGTCTGTATCTTACCTTGCCTGAAAAAAACTATTTGAGCCACCATCCTGTATTGCATTCGTTTTGTATTGGTTGGTTTTTTTTTTTGGGGTTTTTTCTTTGTCCCATAAAGTGATTCGGGGACGGATCAAATTAAATATTTTGGCATGTAGAATCGAGATGAGAAATAAAATTCGCTGTCTTACATTGCTCAATACTTATGACAATTATTAAAATTTCCAACTTTATTAAAACCAGAAGAAGGCAATATTGATATGATCTTAGATTATACAACGTAGCCTTCACAAACGTCACATATTTACAAATAATTGTTTCGAAATGAGCAAAAAAATTAGAATTATTCACGCACTTAATCTACATTAGCATACCTTACTCACACTGAAACATAAAACATCGCGAGTCGTTTATTTCACGATCAACATTTTATATGAAACAAAATCAAAAATAAAAGTTACTTAAAATTATCACAGCTTACATCAAGAAATGTACTTATAAGCAGAATAATTTTTATTTGAATCCAGATACATTTTCATTTGACTTAGGTTTATTTTTGAATTTCAGGTGTAACATGTTTAAATATTCATCATTGTGCTCCCTGGCTCACCGAAAATATTTATTATATGCTTGCTGAATAAATAATAATATTCGAAATGTATTTACATTCACTGGAAAATAAATAAAGCATTTTATGTTTATAAATTAGGTGCGGAGGGATCTGGAGAACGTATAATACAGAACATTAATACACATAATGTTCCATCAGCACCACGCCGACGTGGTCGGCCATATGCTCGACCGTCCCCACTTAGTCGTCCTTTCACTAAAATCGAACCAGGAAACTCGATTCGTTTAGAATTTTCGGATAATTCTGCGATTTCTGGAGGTCTCAAATCTTATGGATATAAACCATATCCTTCCTGGATTTATACCGCAGAATTTGGTAAAATTATCGTTTATGTACTAATGCCAGATGGATCAGGTTGGATCACAGAACTCGAAAAGGATGATCGATTTATTGATTCCGAAAATATTCCTGTTCCAATGCTCATTCAAGTATTTATATTACCAACTGGCACTATTTTATGTGGAAAACTTAAAGTTTTCAATCGGAATCAATATCGTCTATACATTCCACGTCTTCATGAAAAAACGCACATTTTTGTAACAATGCCAAATGGTGTTGTCTTTACTGGTCATTTCAAGTAGCAACACAAATTTCAGGTATGAAATTATTCTCGGAACTTTCTAATTGTTTATAATTTTCTTAGAAATGTTACGAGATCCATATCCGAGTACATCCGGAAATTTCTGATAGAGTGTTAGTATCCAATATCTCAGAACATTGTTCCTAAATAGTTCATAAATTGATGTACTAGCTATTATTACTCACATTTTTTGTTCAATTTTTTTAACATAAATGGAAAGCTTCGGATCTAGATCTAAAAAAGTTTTGTTAACGATCTGTACGATAAATTTTTATGAGTCTCTTCAAAATTGTCTTTCCGAAACTTCTACTGAAGTGCTACACAATCTCTAAATCGATTGTAATATTGTATTGTAAAATAAAATATTGTCAAAGAATTTACTTTATTCTATGTTAATCTATTCTATATGTTTAATCTATGTTCTAAAAAAATGAGGAACCTCATTCTTCTTTTAGGCTACAGATGGTTACAACCTGATATGTAAGAGGCACTTTTGCTTTTTTGAAATGTCTGCACAAGGCTGTCCCAATATATATCATCAATCACGGACACATTTTTGTAATTCAATGAAGTCATCTGATAAGAGCATTGTGCCTAATTTGACATATTGGTCAAAGTCTAGTTTTTTAGTCTTTCATCCAGAGACTGGCGCAGCTAACGTAAGTGCATGAAAGGATACTGCAGCTTAAAGTGGGATCTGAACCACCAGAACCTCGGTATAAGTACATAGAAAAATTTCCCGAAGCACGATCTCAGGAATCGGCTCTTGGATCTCTCTAGCAGCTTAGTGGTAGAGCCGACAATCAGCTGACTGACAATCAGCTGGCTGGCGTTCGAATCCCAACGGAGCGAATGGTGAAGATCTTTTTTCTGAATGAATTCAATTTTTAGAATGTTTAATGTGTAGTTCCATCTAGTCTGAAAAGACGCTTGAGATTGAGAGGCGTATAGTTGGTATCTACTTTACAGATGTTATTGTTACCGTTATCGTTGTTATCGTTACCGTTATCGATGTTATCGTTCAAAGAAATGTTGTGGGAATTTTCAAACACGGAATTTCCTATAAAAAAGTCCTATCAAAAAATGGTTTCAATAAATTCTGTAAGACTTTTTAAAAGCTGTAATTCCTCCCTAAATTTTTTCCGTATCTCACGCCGTTTGGTTCAAAATTTGAATTCTTGATTTTCTGCACAGTACTTTTAATCATTAAAACCAAAATGACAAGTCCTATCAAAAAATGGTGAGAAGAAATTTTGTAGGAATGTCCAAGAGATACAATTGGTCTTTGAGATTTTTTTTCGTATTTTGTGTCGATTAGTTCAAAATTTGAATTTTCGATTTTGCCAGAGGATTTTTCACGAAAAAATCCAAAATGAGAAGTACTGTAAAAAATGGTTACAAGAAATTTTGTAGGATTTTTAGAAGCTGCAATTCTTTGTCCGAACTTCTTTTCGTATCTCACGTCGTTTGGCTGAAAATTTGAATTTCTGTTTTTTTTTATTACTTCATAAATTTCCGGAAATTTTAAGAAATTAATTTCAAGTAATTTATGTTAATTTACCATATTTACCTGTAAAATTACCATGGATGACCGAAACATTTCATAAATTTCCGAAAATTAATGGACATTTTTCAGAATGAATGTTGGGTAATTTATGGTAAGTTACCATATATGCTCGTAAAATTGCCATAAAATATCGAAAAATAACATAAATTTTCGAAATTTACGGAAACTTTCTGAAAATGAATGTTGGGTTATTTATCGTAAGTTCCTATATTTACAGGTAAGATAACCATAAATTAACGAAAAATGTCAAAAAATTTCTGGATATTTATAGAAATTGTTAAAAATGAATTTCGGTTAATTTATGGTAAGTAACCATATTTATCTGTAAAATTACTATAAATTACCAGAAAGTTGATTAAATTTCCGGAAATTCTCAAAAATGAATGTTGGGTTATTTATGGTATGTTACCATATTTACCGATAAAATAACCATTAATGACGGCCATACCACGCTGGAAATACCAGTTCCCGTTAGATCACTGAAGTTAAGCAGTGTTGGGCGCGGTTAGTACTTGGATGGGTGACCGTTCGGGAAGAATACTACTGCGTTGCTGTTGGCGGTCGTGGGTGTGGTGAGCCCACACTTGTAGTATTTACTACAAGAAACTATCCACCTAGAAACACTACCCGAATCGGGTAGTGTCACGCCTACCCCTAGAGGCTCGCCGAAAGGGAAATGGCTTAATGGTATAAAAATGACAAAAAATTTTCATAAATTTTGGGGGAATTTAAAAAAAGGAATTTTGGGTAATCTATGGTAAGTTACCATATTTACCTGTGAAATTAACATGAATCTCCAAAAATTTCCATAAATTTCCGCAAATTTATAGAAATTTTTTAATTGAATCTGGCAATTTCGTATATAATTTTTGATAAGTTGGAATGAGTTAACATAAAATTCATGCTTCTTCATTCAAAATCTAATATGGGTGATGCATGGTGGAATGATGAAATTGAGACAGCCCGACAAGAAAAGACAGAAGAAAGGATAGTTAAAAGACTATTCAAGGAAAATAAAGATAAAATCGGAACAGAAGAAGAAAAGATGAATACAAAACGACTAAAAAGGAACCATGAAACTATTATTCAAACAGATGAAGGAAAGTAAAAGTACAGAGTTAGTCAGCATGAGAAACAGCAAAGACTACAACTTGTACCAAAAACATACACTCATCGAAAAAGCACTTCTTATCCCCCTAGTTGCATAATATACTATTAAATCCTCAACTTTAAAATATTTTATTACCGAAGATAACTATGCATTTGGTATGTACCTATTTGGTAACTTTCAAAATATTTGAATAAAAATTCGTTAATATTACAATAAAGTTTTCTTATTTCTCGAATATGGAGGTGATATATTATATTGTCATCACCAGAACTTAAGGTTTCATTAATATTAGCTCTTCTTCCTAGCCCCACCGGTTAAATTAATTGTTAACATTTCAAACAGTGTATAATTGCGTCATAGAAAAGAAAACCCATGGGCAGAAATCTCTTATCGTACAATAAACATAGCTTAAAATCAATGAACTCTTATCAATAAAAAACGTTAGATCAATCTTCATCTCTGCCGAGGCTTTAATTAAGTAATTAAGGTGTACAATATCACTCTCAGAATCTTGTTCAGTTTTTTCAGAACATTGATGTCGATTCTTCATCAGTACTATATTTTTTGTCTGTACTATGTATGTCGTTTACAGTGCATTATTAGTTTCTTGAATTCTGAAGGCTATATGATGGCTAATAAATCTACCAAATATGACAAATTCTAAAATCTTCACATCATAAATTGAATATAGATTATAAATTTCGCGTTATTTGGACAGTGTTCAATTTATATAGCTGTGAAGACATTCCGGAAAATTATCAGTTTCCCGTTTACGAAATTTTGCTAAATTCAGCTTACAGTTCGCTATAGTCGTGACTTCCGAAAAAATGAAGATCCTTGGTGCTATTTTAATCCTTACATTCGTGGCTTCACTTGACTTCAAATGTAAGTTTAATAAATGTAGATATAAGAATTATCACATGTTCTAAAAATGTAGAAAAATGTTCACTGATAACCAATTTTTCCAATTTCATTATCTGCTAATTTGAAATTGAAAGCTCTTGGCATGTAGAATCAAGATACAAAAATTCCATATTATAATTTTTTTTTCGGGTATCGGTAGTTTCAAAATAAAAAAAAATGAGAAATGGGAAAAATTTAGTTATTTAGACCCCTATGCTGTTAAAGCTTTTTGTTTAGTCCTATTTTCTCCTGGGTCGGCAGAAACTGAAGCTCTTGGCATGTCAGATAACGAGATAAGAAATTTAATTTGCTATGTTATAATTCTCCTTTATTATCAATATTTGAATTTCAAAATTTAATCATACGTTTTCTTGAATTCAAATCATCTCTACTTGAATCTGAATACGTTTTATGTTCATAAATTAGGTGCGGAGGGATCTCGAGAACGTATACATAACATCATCACACAAGATAATAATCCATCAGCACCACGCCGACGTGGTCGTCCATATGCTCGACCGTCCCCACTCATTCGTCCTTTTACTAAAATCGAACCAGAAAATACAATTCGTTTACGTTTTTTGGATAGCTCTCAGGTTTCTGGAGTTCTCCAATCTTACGGATACACACCATATCCTTCCTGGATTTATACAGCAGAATATGGTGAAATAATTGTTTATGTACTAATGCCAGATGGATTCGGTTGGATTACAGAACTGGAAACAAATGGAAGATTTGTCCACCCTGAAACAAATCCTGTTCCAAGAAGCATTACTGTAATTGTACGAAATGAAACTGCTTTATTTGCAAATCTTAAAGTTTTCAATCGAAATCAATATCGTCTATATATTCCACGTCATTCTGATAAAACTCACGTTTTTGTAACAATGCCAGATGGTGTTGTCTTCACTGGATATTTCAAGTAGCAAAGAGTAATCCGAAAGAGTATCCGGAAGATTCGGATAGTGGCAGTATCCAATTTCTCGGAACAATGCTCCTAAGTTATTCATAAATTGAAATCTTAGCTATTACTTCTGACATTTTTCGTTCAAACGTTTAAATAGGAATGGGAAGCTTTGGATAATTATCTAAAAAATTTACGTTTACGATCTGTATGAAAAATGTTTACAAATAATTTCAAAACTGTCTTTCTGAAACTTCTACCAAAGTGCTGCGAAATCGTTACATCTGATCAAAATAAGTTATTGTTAATATGAAAATTGTATGATAATCCCGAATAAAAACATTAATCTATCGATGTTGTGTTTGTTGAACAGGAAGATTGGAATAAAATATGGTCAAATAATACACTTAACATTATTTTGATCTGTTTTATGAATCCACTCTATTTTATATTTTGAAAAGTGAGGCAGCTCATTTTTTTTCTCAGGTTTAAGATGCTTACAGCCCAATAGGTCAAATGCATTACTGGTTAGGTTGGATTTTTTAAATAGTCTACATGGGGTATTTTTGTAATGCAATCAAGTGAACTGATAAGTCAGCCTAATTTGACATATTAGGAAAAGCCTATTTTTGACTTCACCATTCACGGAGTTAGTTGCAGCCATGTGCATGATGGGCTTCTACAGCTCATAGTGAAATCCGAACTACCAGAACCTTGGTGAAAGAACATAAAAATTTTCAGAGGTACCGGCCAGAACCGTTCTTCGATGAAGACACTCCAAGCTTAGCAGGCCTCTATCACCTTCGTCTCGAGAGAGGTATATTCGAGGTACGGAAGATTTAAGATAATGACTGCGATGGATTTTCATTATCTTGCATGTGTTTCGGTCAAGTAGCCCATCGCTTTAGAGTACCTATTTACCGCCGCAACAAGGATGTTAAGGTCGAATTTCAAAGAAGCGAAGAGTTTGAGGTCGTCTATGTACAAGAGGTCGTTGACCTTATATTATCTTCTATTCGGCGGGCCGCATTGGTATCTAGAGGGGAGTCGTGTCTTCTTAAGACCATTTCAAGAGTTGAGTCATTCCAAGACCGCCTTGAGAGTAGTGTCTTGACAAAACCTCTTTAAGAGTGATATCAAAACGCTTTATCCGTAGAGCCGTGTCAAAACCTTTTATGAAGTGTACATTTTGAAGTAGCCTGATCCATACCCTTGAATCCTCTCGAGTGGTCATAACCAGGAAACGAATTCTTTTAGACTACAATCGCCAGCTAATGTGAATAAGATTAAATTGCTCTTATCAACCCAACCCAGGTGAAAACCCGGTTTAGGCCGTGGACATCGGCAATTCTTAATAACCCTGCTAGTCAAGTGGTTGTTAACGTTTTTTCTTTAAACTTGTACCCTCTTCTTTAAAATAAGCAGCGGTGATAATTTTCTGGCGCCTGACGTGGAGCACCTTGATACTGAAGCTGCTGCTCGATGGTGGCACTTACCCACTTAATACCCGAGATCTATCCTTTGGGAATGCCAGCGCGAATACCTCCCAGTTCTAGAACGCTCAGGAACCGTGTTATCCCTGTTGTAAATCGACCCACTTGTGGAAGTGGCTAATACCCGGTGGCAATCATTAACCAATCAATCAGATCAAGTTCCCCTATAGTACCGAATGCAACTCAACGTCACCAGCGCAATATGAAAGATCAGCGTGAAACCCTACCTCGTTACAAGGACTTGCTGATTGATCAACCTCACCCCCAGCTGATCTATCAAGGAATCCATCTATCGTTCTGGCTCAAAATCCAGCTTAAAATACAAATCACCCTGGAACGTGGCTGCAAACCCACCTCCAGGCGTGAATCGAATAGGAAATGCGCTTGTTGATCCACCAGTGAATACTTCACAGTTTGAACCAAATAATAATATTCAGGCTCTGCCAGAAAACGTTGGAGCTCAACTGGGCCCAATACCAGGGCAACAGAGTCTACCACAGCCAATCAATCCCTGGTTAAATCTTCAGTCTTTGTTACAGGGATTACCTTCTGTCTATATTCGACACTACCAGAATTCAGTAATAGTGATTTGAAGGATCCATTGAGGTTCGTCGACAATTTTGGAGGATATTTCACTTAGTACAATATACCACTAAACGCCCGCACCCCTCTTGGTGGTCAGGCTCTTACTGGAGAGACCGCTAAATGGTGGGAGCCCTACAAGGCCTTTTCTTTTGGATTTGTCCGATTCCGCAAGTTGTTTCTACAATAATACGATAGTCCTAGTGTTCATGGACACCTTATGAGCATCGAGAAGAAGATGCTCCTAAATATGAGACTGTGCCGCAACGAACCAGAAGAGGCATTGGTCTCTGCATACCTCGAGCTACTTCGATCTGCCATTCGCTTAGGAATCCGGTCTGCTAGACTACCAACATCTGCCGATCTAGTGACTCCTGCAGTGGACGTCTAGGCTGATCAAGTAGGATTGGCAAGGGCAGCTATTCTAGTCCTCACAAGGCAAGAAGTAAAGGCACCATGGACTACGGACACTAGGAAAGGTCAGCCAAAATGCTGGTATTGTCTGGAATACCATTTTCATCGGTAGTGTCCTGTTATAAATAGACAGATAGCGGCAAATCGTAAAGATTCAGTTCAGGCACTTCCAAGAATCCAAGACTCTCTTAAAGAATTAGATGATGCTAAGGTCTTCACAACTCTGAATTTGAAAAACGGGTACATTGCATTCGTTACGCCGAACGGAGGCATGTACCGTTTAAGGGTTATGCTTCCTGGCTTGAAAAACGCTCCTAATACGTTCCAGTTCTTAATGGCCTGAATTGCCCGCCGTAGATTAATAGTGTTTTTGGTTTGAATCATTTAAATAAAGTGTTGTTTGTAATAAGGGGAAATGGATTTTCAAAATATCTGCGAAGAGTAGAAGACCCTCGCGTAATTTTCGAAGGTGATTTAACCAAAGAATGCCGAGGATTTCAGTAAACATAACCGTCCTTTCCAGGTTTCATAGACCCACCAAAAATGTTGGATCTAGGCCCACCGAATTTCGGTGAACCTAGCCGCTCTTTTCAGTTTACATAGGCTCACGCATTTGACATAAATATTTTCGTGAAAAAAAATTTATCTCCCACCAGATAAATTTTATCTTTCGCAAGATAAATTTTATCTTTGAGTAGATAAACGTGCTGCAGCGTTTTTATCTGATTTTAAGATAGAATTTATTCTTGGGATTTACTGTGTATTTGTTCTTATTATGACGCACTCTTTTAGATTCGAAAGATCTTCGTATTAACATTTTTCTTCTGAGGCAAATCTCTTCTCAACATCCAACAGTACCTTGCCATCACTTTGATATCTTGGTGGAATCTTTCGCCCTGTTGTTCAGTATAGTAAGATATCAAAGTGATGGAACAAAGACATTTAGGCAGATAGGATGAAAATATGAAGGCGGGCTACTGTTAGGTTTCAAAAAAAGATTTGCATCAGAACAAAACAAAAATGCAGCTGCAAAGATCTTCCGAATCCAAAAGCGTGCGGTATAATATGAACAAATAGCTGTTCTTTCATCGAAAGTCAGTGGTGTGCAGATCTATTTATAAAAGCCACGTTCCCTCATCAGATTTTTAATCACGGATGTGATCCAGGGGGCAGATTTTATTATTTATATCTGCATCTAGTAATATTTTTCCCAATCACACGTCATTAGATGTTCGTGGAATATATGTTCATCAATTTCAGAGAGATTCCGCACTAGTCTGAGTTTATTCCGAATTTAGATTATAGGAAAATTTAAAAGTGCTGTTAATCAATTCGTGGTTACAGAGAAAGGGATAGCATGTTGTTCGTGCAAGACAAGCTTATCAGTATCTTCTACAATCATCAAGTCAATACGAATACTGGAACGATCAGTATGGTATGGTAAGATAACAGCATGGATTCATGAGGTATACCAAAGATTTTAGATATTTAGAATGATTGAAAGTAAGATTTAGGTTGGTGTTGAAATCTCCAGCAAGGATAATGTTATTAAAGTTAGGAATAAGTGAAAAAATTACCGATTCAAGCTCTATGCCATAGGAGACATTGGGTGGTTTATAAACTACTCTCGCTAAAACACTATCAGAGGATGATTTGAATGATGATTTGTACTGAAGGAATGCTTGAATTCTAGAAAATGTGGCATGAGAGACTGAGCGTTCATATGGTAAATGCTTGAGGCATCCATGGATATATTAAGAGAAATATTTCATAGAAAAACAATTCAAAAATGGGAAGCTCACGCAGCACACGTAAAAATTGACTTAGACAAAGAACCATTATCAACACATCCAAACTGAGTGATTACAATTCAAGTTAAAAAATCGCTAATGAATACAAGTAAGAAAGATACGAAATGGATAATAAACAATGTCAAAAATAGTAGCGTAGATCTCTAGACAAATGCTCAACAATAGTGGACATGATTTCTTGAATCAATGTCCAGATATCCGGAGAGCTATGAATATTTGGATGGAATTAGAACATTTGAGATATCCAAGATACACAATTAAGCATATCATACAATAATTCTCAAAAAGACCAAAATCAAGATTTGAAGCTACTAGTTTAAATATGAGATCAAGTTTGCTATCGAAGATACAAGGTATGAAAAACTGAAAAATATTGAAGATATATTTATCAACGGGCATTGAATAGCCAAACAGTGATGATATTACGTCATTGTGTGTGTACCAATTTCGTAGAAAGCCTAATTGCTATTGGAATCATTCCATGTGTTGCAGCAGTAACAGCTGAATCCTCTAGGCGTGCCATCATCCTTTCGACAAAAGATCTTCCATCTTGCAATCCAAAGATATTTCATCTTCTTTTATCTCCTAAAATTCAATGCAGAAGAGTACATTCTTTCTTTCTTCTTTCTTTCATTCCTCTTCATTAAGGGGCTTCAAAGCCACACGTATGAAAGGAGAATTTTCTCATTATCTGGCCAGCCAAGATTGGTCCTAGAGAAGTTTCGTACTTTCTTTCTCTGCTAATTATCTTATCCCTTACCGATTGTCTGCTGAATTTGGCAACGATGATGGGTGCAAGCAGTGCGTTGGATGTCGGGGATTCACGAATCCGATAAACGTTCAGAAGCTCATCTTTAGCGAAGGAAGCATCAAGTGCCTTGGCAAGCAATTCCAGATTTGATGGAGGGTCCTCATTTTGATTAGTAGGTAACCCCTGGATCTCCAGGGTAGTTTTGAAGTGCAGCTCGTTGTTGGTAGTTGCAAGAAGTGACTTTCAAGCAGATTGGTTCTGCGAAAACTCTGAAATTCAGGTCTTGATTTCCTGAATCGTAGTGTTGATACTTGTAACTTGTCTTGCTGCTGAGTTCCGCAGTCCTTGAGAAGGTTTCTGATTTGTTTTTGCGACTGCACAGCTGCTCATCTCTGAGCTAGTAAGACCGCACTCCGAATAGCCTCGATGTATCCAGGTGGCAGGGCCGCAGCAGTGAAAGGGTGGAACAAACTGTTCTAGGTGAAGGGCTAGCTATCTGATCCTTACTGGCAGAGTCGATATTTCCATTTAGCAAAGAGCTTTGATTTGAACCTGAAGAGGTGTCGCTACCATACAGTAATTTGCAGTTCACGCTAATAAAATCGATTTGGATAGAATTTTGCATTTACAGCGTTTTTGAGACAGACTTCAGATCTCTTAAGGCCATGTGACGAGTGGGTCACGTGACCGAATTCCTACATTACCGACAATTTTTTTATTTCCTAACTTATTTTCACACGAATAGCCACATCAAGTTGAAAATTTGGGATGATAAATAGGAAGCACTCAGAAAGGTGGGTCTGGTTGTCAATTTTAATAATCATGAAAAAAGCAAAAAAAAAAAAATGTTCGCAAAAGAAAACTTTTTTCATAATTATTGAAATTTAGGACCAGAACAACCTTCATTAGTGCTCCTTATTTAGTATCACAAATTTTCAACTCCATGTGGTACTTCGTGTGAAAATAAGTTGGGAAATAAAAAAGTGCCGTTAAGGTAGGAATCTGTTCACGTGACCAACTCATAATATGGTCATAAAAAATGTTAACGGTTTTTAAAGCTTCTATTGTTTCAATGGGCACTCTGAACTGAAAATTATTCAATTCAAAAAGTGAACTCAATTTCAAATTCTTGTTTGGGTACCAGATATCCCATTTTTCCATATTTCTCTTCTTTCCCTCGTTATCAACTTTTTGTCCCCCATTTTGTCACAAAGCTAAAAATTAAAAAGATGTTGATATTTGTTCAAAAAATTTCAATTAATAATGAAATAATTTATAGTAGAAATGTTTCTATTTAGTTCCTAAAATTGAATTATTTATTTTGATAGTGCGTTCAATTTTGGAAGTTTTGAATGTAAAAAATTTTAATAACTGAAATTTTTCTTCGATTTTTAATTATTTAGATTTGAGCTTATGGAATTTTCAGAGCTTGAAAATTGAAACCAGGAATTCGAACAAAATTTTCGTTGTATTTTGCTACTGCCAGTTAAGAAAAATAAATAAAGTAAATAATTAAACAGCTTTGATTTTCAAATTTCCTTTCAGATTTCCTTCAACAAAAATTAAACCGACTTGTCACAAATATTTGTATGAAGAATATAGAAACCTGAAATTGCTGGAAGAAATTTTTATTTAAGGAAATTAACTTTATGGGATGTTTTCAACGTTCGCTTTTTATTACGAGGAAAAGGCAGAGTAGGCAAAATGACTAGATGCTAAAGATATATCTGATTTAATACTCAATCGTTTTTTCCTTTCCAATCTGATGTTTTAATTAATCGAGTCGAAAAAAAATGTCATAAAATTCCATTAACTAATCTAAATTGCAGCGATACTCTTAGGGTTGAAATTTCGGGTAAAATTAATTTCCTTTTACTTGAAAAGTCTTGTAGTTTAGAAGCGAAAAGGATGTTGTTTTGAGGATTTACATTCGAAAGTTCAATAAAAAATTTTAGAATCGAAAAGTCGACTTCAGGGCTTAAAAATTATGAAATTTGAAGAATTTTTTACGACTTTATAATCGAGAGTTCTCAATTGTAGATACTTAACATTGAAAAGTTTTTTCCTGAAAATTTATAATAAATAATTATTTAAGCATGGAGTGTTAAAATAAAAAATGATCTAATCTTGATAATTAGCTTTCGAAATTTGTTCAATTTGGAAGATATTGAAATTAAAACTGTACATTTGATCTACAAAATCATTAAAATTTAAAAAATTTTATTTATACGTGTTTGAAACTGAAGAAATTTAATTATCATTATTCAAAATTGTACATCTTTGAATTTTAAATCTTTAAAATTAGAGACTTTTTAATTTTGAAAATTTACGATGCAAAATTACTCAAAATTTAAGTTTTACAATTAAAACGGCCATCTATTAATTAATTACAAATAAGAATTTGAACAAATGATTCAATTATTCAAATTAACAAATTTTGATGATTTACATTTTAAATTTGTTCAATTACAAATTTTTACAATTGAAAAGTTGGCTTCTTCAAATTTATAAAAATTAAAAATCTTGTATTCATACAGCTTTAAAATAAAACACTTTTTCACTGTAACTTTTCAAAATTGTAGAACTTCAATTAGTAAATACTTGACATTGAACAGATTTTCTTTTGAAAATTTACAATTAAGAATTATTCAAGCTTCGAGAGTTAAAATTAAAATTTTTTTATTTTTTATGGTTAATATTCGAAACTTTTTTCAATTTGGATGATATTGAATTAAACACTTGACATTTGATATTCAAAATCAT
>CAKNXH010000767.1:119634-213368 GCA_932178445.1 Andricus quercusramuli | reverse complement strand
ATCGAAACAGGACATAGTATCTTATTTGACAAAACAACCGTCATCGCAAAAACGTCTAATAAATTCCCAAGAAAACATAGAGAAGCAATCGAAATCTTGAAACACCCTAATAACATCAATAGAGACAATGAATATAATACCAATCCGATTTGGCTTTCCGTCCTCCCGGGTTTTTTAAAAAAGACTTAATTGGCCAATCAAGTTCAAGCAGTCCCCACCATGGGTCACTCTGGCCAATCACAGGCATCGTAGAGAATACATATATAAGAACAACATAACCTGAAACTTCAGTTTCAGGTCAGCCCTGAAGAAGTGAACTGCAATGTTCACGAAACGTCGGCAACATTCGTAGTTTCGCACACGATTGAAACCCGAAAAATCTTTAAATTTTAAATTCTAAATTTTAAATTTAAATTTATTACACAACACCTTTTCTAAAAAAAAAGTCGTCCCCTTCGATTTCTTTAAGAACTTGTTTTAAACACCTTGCAACAAAACTGATTAAAACTTCAACACTCGCGAAACCCAGGAAATATTCTTTATTTAAAATTTGCTACCAACATTCAAAAAACGAAACACATTTCCTAGCAACAAGAGTCACACACGAGTAGACCTACACTATTTCTCACTAGCTACAAATTAAATACTTTGCATGTTCGCAACTTCTCAGTGCAATGGTTTAAAATTCTAAGAAAAATCATCCTAGTTCAGTGAAGCTTGTATCTATGATATGATGTAATGCAAATGTAATTTCAGTTAATGTAATGTAATGTAATACAGTTTTCATAATAATGGGTAATATGATTTTTTATATTTCATGATATTTGGAGAATAAGTATTTTTTTGGGTTTAAAATTTCCCGCCTCAAAATTAGGTTACTAAAATTATATGGATTTAACATTGAACTTTGATTTCTAACTCAGCAAGAAAATCTAAAAGTCTTGTTGCCGTTTTTACTATTCAAATGTTTCCTCTAACGTATGTAGGTATGGATACTACCCGCAACTACCCAGGTAAAAATCTTTCTATTTCTCAGTAGATTAACCCTTGTGTTACCACGCGTGTACCCGGGTACCCATCGGCGTGTATGTTGTTGCATAACTTTGTTCCCTGAAGAGATAGGCTAAAATCCTTCCGGATCCTCATGATTTGGCTAATTTTACATAGAAAAATGAATAGAAAGTTTTTTTTTGTTCCGAGCAAATTTTTGATTTGAAAAAAAGTACACGCTGGTACACTCGTGCGATACAAACTAAAAATACGTATAAAATAGGAAAGAATAAGTAGATATAGATAAATTACAATGAATATAATTGATTTTTGATTGTTTATGAGAAAATTTTATGAAAATGATAATATTTATTAATGCGTTTTGTACCAAAGTGTTATCAAATGAAATCATGAAATTGTTTATCATAACATAAAAGAAAATGATCGTTTTTCTCTCTAATCGTCTTCAAAATACATAAGTGGTGATATTTGGTGATTCAGATTAGTAATTTGATATTAATTATTTATGTTTTAAGAAAATCTTATAAACAAATGCCTAGTTTGACCACTTGTAGATAGAAGGTGATCGTTTTTCTTTCTAATCATATTCAAATTACGTAAGTGGTGATGTTTGGTGACGAAGGATTGTTATTCAATATTATTTGTTTATGTTCTAAACAAATCCATAGTTTGACGAAACATAGACAGATCGTGATCGTTTTTCTTTCTAATCGTCTTCATATTACATGAGTGGTGATATATAGTAACGAAGAATTGTCAATCGATATTATTTGTTTATGTTATAAACAAATTTCATGAACAAATGCATAGTTCGACGATTTATAGACAGAAAGTGATAGTTTTTCTTTCTAATCTTCCTCAAATCATATAAGTAGTGATATTTAGTGACAAAGAATTGACAATCGATATTATTTGTTTGTTATAAACAAATCTTATAAACAAATGCATAGTTTTACCATTTATTGACACTTCTTCGTCGCTAAACATCACCACTTATGTAATTTGAAGACGATTAGAAGAAAAACTATTACTTTCTGTCTATAAATGACCAAACTATGCTTTTGTTTATAAAATTTGTTTATAAAGTAAACAAATGATATCGAGTGACCAATCCTAATCACTAAATATTACCACTTATATGATTTGAAGTTACTTAGAAATAAAACCGATTACTTTATGCCAATAAACCCCTAAACTATGCATTTGTTTACATAATTTATTCATAAAATAAACAAATTATATTATAGAATAAATTTCCATGATCAAGCGTGATCCTGTTGGTAAAATCAAGCTATTGCAACTTACAAATATACTTTTCAGGCAAAATTTCCAATATGTTTACATTTTGTTGATATAATTTGTTTATAACGCTCAGATTCGATTTCCAGTAGATTACTTATATTCTTTAGATACTTCGTCATTCATTTTCGTCGAGAATGAGATGAACTAAGTTATTGATTTGAAGATAAAAAATAAGAATTAAAAAATGTATCATTTTCCCTCGTTGTTTATTTATATAAATAATAGAAAATGACAAAAATTATAAAATCTAATCCATAGACGCTCTTGTACAACTATCGCTACCACTGGGCGGTGCAGCTGCCTGAGTTTTATACCTGAATAAGGACTTACAGGGGTCACCATATATTAAAATATCACCGTATTTCTTCTAAAATATCTTATCAAAGCATCAATAAACCAACATCAATTTAATTTATGTATTAGTTTTCAGGTATGGCAAAGTTTTACCTCCAAATTCGTACCTGCGTACCCGGGTTCTCGGCTGGTTGTTAGTGTAGAATTGTTTGGGTGATTTACTTCAAGAATTCTTGAAGCACACTTTTCCATGCTCAGGGAAATTAAACTCTATGTTGAGCTAAAGAACTTTACTATGACTTGAGTTAAAATCGCAGTGCGCGCAAAAGTTATGTCCAATTCAAGGCTGAAATGTCCCCTGCAAAATTTTGTCGAAACTGTCCCCTCCAAGACGTGCAAGCTGTAAAAATCGCGCGCATCAGGATACAATTAAATTTCTTGCTCATTTTGCTGTATATCAGTGGCCAAAAAACGTCCTCGCAAGGAAAATTTTGTCCCTCAAAAATCATGCGTAATACGCAGAAATCTAAATCAGAATGTTTATATAAATGGCTTCACTTAAAAAGTTACATGTCGTCAAGAAAATGTTGACCTACACAAAGTTCCAATTTATTCAAAGGAATAACTTTGGCCTGAAAATTTTTTCCAAAAAGTTAGGATGGTTTTAAATATCACAAAAAATAGGCAAATAATGGAAAAAGATTTTTTGAAAATTTACATTATTTCAGTAGGAATACAAAATGAAAAATCATTTTTATATACAATTTTAGGGAAAAAATTCATCATTATCATAATATGTTAACTCTTTTCTAACAAATTGAATAAGAAACGAATTTAGGAAAATATTATTAATGTTTTTTGAAAGTATTATATTTAAAATGATAGTTTAATGGCAAAAAAATATATTTCGCACAATATTTTATCAATCCTCAGTACCAAAATTTAATTGAACGTTGAACATAATTCCATTTGCTTACTTTATTGATAACAGAGAGGACACTCAGTAATATTTTTATATACATAATATATTATATAATATCTATCTCATACTCATAATATCTTGTATCTATAATATAATATGTATAATATAATATAATACATTTTGTATAATATAATATAATTTTTGCTTTCATATTTAATAATATTGGGACTTGCATGTTGGTGGCGGAAGTGAGAACGTGTTGAGTGACAGGTCATGAGAGGATTTTACAGAATTTGTGCGACAGGCGTGAGTGGAGTATAAGGGTGGAAGCCGAGGAGGTGAGTAGGGTTGTGTGGGGTGAATTTGGGGGAAAAAAAGTAATTTTGAGCGTAGGTGTGAGGTTAGATTTAAGTAAATTGAGAAAGTGAGGTTAGGTTAGCAAGGAATCGGGGGACTTTGTGGTCAGGAGTCTTTCGCCTTCGAAGGTCAAAGGTGTTTCTCGAAAATTTGGGGGATTTTAAGTGAGAGAAAGAGTTGTCTGCAGGGGCTGTGAGGAATTGAAAAAAAAAATAAAGTAAAAAGGGAAAATTTGGCGGCGGTAGACGTCTTCAGAGACATATGTCGGTTGCGGAGGGTACTGCATTGAGAGGCCCCTGTTACCGACGGCCAACAGCGCGTGGTTCGGTGTGTAGTGGTGCGTCGGGGAGAGGGAGAAAGCGGGACGGTAGGAACGAAGGAAGAGAGAAGGTAAGGGAGAGAACGTCAAGCGCAAGTGACAGGAAGGATCTCTTGAAGAGGAAGAGAGACAGCTGAGAGAGTCCAGGCAAAAGCGTTGTAGAGAGTGTGTTTGAAAAAAGTGGGAGAACATATAGGACACCCCCTCAAGAAATGGAGGGAAACTCGGAAAAGGAGACTCTCGGGATGCTGATAGGCGAAATCAGAGGGCTGAGGGAGGACGTAAGTGGGACCAAGAAGCAGATGGAAGGCATGAGGGAGGACTTGAGAATCAGATATGAGAAATGGGAAAAGGAGGTGAAAGAGTTGAGGGAGAGTGTAGAAGGCTTAGAGAGGGAAAGGAAAGAAAGTGTAGTTAAAATAAAGCAGATGGAAGAGGAAATTAGGGTGTGGAAGAAAAGGACCGAAAAAAGACTTGAGGTATTTGAGAGAGGGTAGAATATATGATAGAAGAGAAAGTAGGAGAGAGTAGGCGTGAAAAGGAGGAGAGGGCGGATAGGGAAAGGTAAAGGGAAATTGAGTTGAGAATGAAGAGAAAAGAGAAGGCAGGCAGGAGGAATAATATTTTGATAAAAGGGTTGAAGCTGAAAAGCGGGGAAGAAAGAGAGGGCGTGGAAGCGCTGCTACAGAGCAGAGAATGGATTTAAGGCAGGATAGGGAAAGTTAAGTTGAAGGGGAGAAAGGACAAGGAAGTGACGGTTCTGGAGTTGGAGAGCTGGGCAGAAAAGTTGGGGGTAATGCGAAACAAGAATAAGATAAAGGATATGGGAGTTTTCATCGATCACGATTTAACGAGAAAGAAAAGAGATGTGCAGAGAATGCTGAACGACAGGGTTAGGAGGAGAGGAGTGAAGGGAGATCGGCGAAAGTAGGGTATCGGAAAATAAAAGTAGACGAGAAAATGCGGGTGTGGTATGAGGAGAGAGAGATGTTGAAGGAAGTGCAGGGGAATTTGTTTCGTAAGAAGTAGGGGGTGGGAGTAGTGCAGGATAGAGGAGTAGTGAAGGTGCTGTACTGGATCGTAGCAGGGATAAAGAAGAAGGGTGAGGAGTTCTGGAGGTATATCCAGGAATTTAATGTTGTGGGACTGGTAGAGACGTGGGTAGAATGAAAGGAATGGGATAGAATAGAGCCAAAGCTGCCAAGGGGGTACAGGTGGAAGGGCTACTGAGAGAATTATAACGGGGCTTAGGGGCGGATAAGAAGAAGTTCATGGAGAGGAAGAGAGGAAGGGAGTGCAAATGAAGGAAGTAAAAATAGGAGGGGTAGCGTGTAAGTTTGTGACAGTGTACAATAAGGATGGGATGTAAAGAATTGAAGAAGGCTTGAGGAAGACTTCCTGGGCGGAGGAGAGGAGGGTACGGTGGTACTGGGTGGGGGTTTTGATGCGAGCATGGGGAGGGAAGGCGGCCTTTACAGGGAAGGGGAGAGCTTCGAAACGAAATAGAAGAATAAGATAATAAATAAGGAATGGGAGATTCTCAGGGACTGGATGGAGGATAGAGGATGGGCAGTGGCGAATGGTATGACAACTGGGGACGGAGAGGGAGAATACACATATGTAAGTGAGGTGGGGGTATCGGTGATAGACTATTTGGTCATAAACATGCAAGGATGGGAGCAAGCGGAAAAATTTGCAGTAGAGGAGAGGGTGGAATCAGACCATCAGCCATTAAGTCTGTGGATAAGAGGGGAGGGTGGCGGAAGACAAGTCGAGGAAGAAGTCTCGATAGGGGAGTGGGTGACCTGGAAGAGGGAGGCGATAGAGAAGTATCAGGAGCAGCTAGGAGATGTACGCTGCGAAGGGAAGTCGGTGGAAGAGATATGTGAGGATCTGAAAGAGAATGTGAAAGTGTGTGTGCAAAAGAAGGTATTTATAAAGAAGAGGAAATGAATGGTGAAGCCTTGGTGGGATAGGAAATGTAAAAAGATGAAAAGGAAGGTGAGGAGGAAGTACAAGAAGTGGAAAGAGGGTAATGCGAAAAGGGAGGAGTACGTAGAAATGAGGAAGGGGCTTAGATTGATGTGTAAGAAGAAAGAACAGGAGAAGGAGGAAGATCTGGAAGAGGAATTGAGAAATGTTAAGACAGAGGGGGACGTCTAGAAGACAATAAATAGGTTGAGGAAACGTAGGGTGGGGGTTAGCGAGAAGATAGGGAGTGAGGAGTGAAGGGAGTGTTTCAAAGAAGCATTTCAGGGCTAAGATTCAAGGAAGAGGGATGGGGGGAATAGAAGAACGGAGGAGGCAGAGATAGAGGAGTTGAATCACGAAGAGATAGAGAACCAGATAAGGAAGTTGAGAAGGTCAAAAGCAGCAGGGCTGGATGGGGTGGAGAACGAAGCATGACTGTTTAGTACACAAGAGGCTAAGGAGCGGCTGAAGGAGGTAGTGAAGGAAGTACGGAGGGGCGAGGGATTCCCAGGAGGGTCGAGAGAAGGGTATATAGTGCCACTATATAAGTATGATGATTAAAAATTTCGTTATACACAAGAACTGCGATATAAGGCCGACTTATTTAGTTCTTCCTAGAACTGGTCGCCCACGTAGTTTCTTAGCGCACAAGCAGTGTCAACAATGCGTCGCCACCAGTAGCGAGCGATAAAAGCGGGCAGTAAGGGCGAGCAGTAAGCAGGAGCAACAAAAATGGGAGAAAAATTCAACAGAAGTGACTCATATGGCACTGAATGTTTACGTTTACAACGACTAATTCAGTGCTACGGCCACTGCGGGGTAAATTCCGAAACTGGCCTCATATTGAAGTTCTTGTGCATATTTTAAATCAACATGGTGATTTACACTGTACTGGAAAATATCCTGAGCAATTATATGGAAAAACAATCCTCTTTGATCTTCCATTCATAAAATATAAATGCAATTAAATGTCTGGACTTATTAATTTCAATATTTTGTGCCAACTGCGCGCATGCTCAAAGATATTGTCCAAGCTAAGAATTCGTTTCTGTATGTATTTAGAATGCAACCGCGGAGCAGTGAAAAAGGATGTGAGTAGCTGTCTCATTATCCTGTCTATCACTTTCCTTCCTTCCAAACTTGAGTACTGCCCTAGCTCGTTTAGAGTTATGCTTTGAGTCCAAGAGCGCTTTGGCTCAGTCAGCCAACTGTTAATTGCTGCAGTGAATGGCCTGCTGGAAATACCTACAACTGGCTCGGGTCCAGTGAAGTTTCTGCCTGCTGCTAGTTTGGCTTGCCTCTTCGATATCTCATTGCCCTTGATACCACTCTTATACACAAATGTCAAATCATATAAACATTTTTCGAATATACAACTTCAGGTAGCTGGTTAGTATGGCTATATGTAGTTTGATGTATCGTTCGTACAATATCCACATTCCTTGTATTTTTGAATGTATTTAATAATTAATTTGATTTCAATAAATTTTGTTCAATACAAAATCAGTTTTCAAATTTATTTAAAAATACCTTTCAAAATAGTTACTAGCAATACATTTGACCATTCATTTAGTAGTAAAATTACAAATTCCTTCAGTAGATATTGTTAATAATTCGTTCGGTCAGTAATTCTTACATATTGAATTGGTAGATTTTTACTTCACCAGACTCTCTATCGTTGAACAATCTCGGGGGTTGCCTGAAAATAGTCTTGTTCATATAGCGCGTACAGCGAAACGTAAACAGTCAGGGCCACCTGAAAAATTTCCATAATATTGCGCAATCTACTTGACTGAGTAGTAGTGAATTGCGTCCCTTCAGACGCGGAGTCGCAACCATCTCTCGCCCTATCCATTGAGAAACTGCGGAGACCAGCAATTACAGGAATTCATAAAACGCGTGCGATCGCGCGTTCCTCTAAAGAGAATCTGGTGTAATTAGCAGTAAACGTATTGGCACTATTTGAATCATTAGAAACCTTCTACCAATTAGTAGTTTTCTACTCATTCAGATTTAGAAAGTGGCGATTTCTGCACAGGATGTACTTCTGCTCATTAAAATGAAATATAATATCCATTCTTTTCAAATTTTAAGTAATAAATTTACAGTTTCTTACTACTGAAATGCTAACATAAACAATTTACTTGCGTATTTCGTTCAATTCAATTTCTCCAATGAACTTCATGATCATCTAAGTCATTGCCTTGTATTGAAGAGCAGGTATATTGTTTACAACATGCAAATCAAAAATCTTGGTGTTGAAAAGTAAACTAGCTGTGAATTCGATCTCGGGTGTCTTCACTTTGTTTTTATTTATAATTTTATGGTACTCATTGGTGAGTAATTTGCTTTCTCATTATGAATAATTAGTGAACATATTTGCTTTCTCATAGAGGATGCATTAAAAATTTTTCTAAATCAATAATGGAAATACTTTTGAATAAAACACTAGGGGTTCCTCTGACGGGGTTCGCCACCCCCCATAAAAATTCTAATATACTATTTCGTTCGTAAAAACGCATAGCGCCAATACACTGCAATTCCGATTTATCAGCCGTGTCAGGGGTACCCTCAATGGCCTCGATGATGAATCGAGACTCTCTAAACCGTAAAGAATCAGGGCCGTCAGAACCATTTCTGTTGTAGTTTTGTCCCAAAAAATATATTTTTTTTGTATTTTTGCCAGTCTGGTTTCATAATATCATAATGATAGTGAAAATTTTTTCTTAAAAATCAAATTTTATCAAAGTGCTGAGTTATGAGTATGTACGTACAAACAACAGGGTGGCCATTTTAATCGAAGAACAAAATTCTTGTCATTTCCTGGTTTTTTCTCGGTTTGCAAACATTTTTCGCGGTCGATAAAATTGAATAATTCGAACGCTAAAGCTAAAAAAATTTTCATTTGAAGAAATAAAAAATAAACTACAAAATAGAGCACTCAAAGTGGAGCTCTTGAATTTTTTAACTTTTTCATTCAAGTTCAAGCTTTCAATTTCGAACATTTTGTATTAGAATTATCAATAATTGACACGTAGAAAATGAAAGGTTCTAATAGTTTTCAAATAAACAATTTTAAATGAAATGCAGATAAACTGCAAAATTTAGAATTTCCAACTTGCATAAATCATAGAGTTCAAAGATTCAGAATAAATTCCAAAGATATAAATCCACGGTGTCATTTTCAATCTTCTAAATTAAGGAATTAATCAATGAATTTTGAAATTTTGAAAATTATTCATATTATCTTAAGCAATTATAAGCCAGAAACATTCAAAATCGAAAACATGAAAAAGTTTTAACTGAACTCTTCTTGAATTAGAAGTTAAATTCTCCTCATTTCAAATAGTTGAAACATCCTTGAAAAGCTTCAAAATTTTATTTCCAAATCTTGAGAAATCTAGAAAGTGTTTTGGATTTGTTCATATTTGAAATTATTTTTGAATGTTTTTAAGAACATCTAAATATTTGAATAAATAATAAATGTTAAATGATGAATGTCTTTAATCAAAAATTTTCAACTTCAAACGCTTTTAATTTTCAATTGCTTAAGTCATTTCCTTCCATAAAGACGGTTTAGCCTGCTTTTTTTTATACATCCCTGCGTTGCTGCGGAGTTGCTCCGCCGACAACGCAGCGCCTTTTTCTCGCCCCCTTGCACTACCTTGTCTGATCTATCGGGAACGGATAAAGCAGAACTGCAGTGTACTATAAAGTCTGAAAATTTAATTTCTTGCACAGAGATTACTTTCACGTGTCTACCGCAAGGAAAAATACTGCAAAGCCCGAGAATAAATGCTCATTATTTCGTTGCTACGTGTAGAAATCAAATGTAAGCCTCTGGACTCAAAATGGCTTGGTCGCCACTTGACTCGTCGCTTGGTCGCCGCTCCCACCTGTCACCTGTTTTCTTTTCCTTGCCTTGATAAGGGTGCTGTGTGAGCACCGAAACGTTGGTAATGTACATTTGCATGCTTTTTTATAGTGATTTGATAATAATAGAAATAAAGAAGACGAAAGAAATAAAAAAGAGAAGGAAGGGGATGTGGTTGGTTGCCTTCTCATTTTTCTTTCCTCTTTTTTATTTTTATCCAAAGAAACAAATTTTTTTATTTTGTATTGGAGGTCATTTCTAACCCTTTTTTCTTTTTTTTAATATTATTATTATTATTATTTTATTTTATCTTTTTCAAATATTATGTTTTTTAATCAGATCAAAGTTGCATATGGCCCTGAAGCCTTCAGAGAGGTTAAGTTATGGTGTGATATCAACCAAAAATTAAGAGAAAGTATCCTTCAAAAAGGGTTTTTGATTGAATGTCGAAGAAATGATGTTTTACCTAAAAAAAATATTTTTCTTGGATAACAAATTTAGAGATTTTGTTTTTCACAGTAATTCTTGCAATAGACAATTCGAAAATAATTTAGAGAAATTCCAATTCTCAATGCTGAATTTGCTGATCAAGGATGATTCAAATCATGTTAATTTTTTCAAAGTAAAAATCTCCAAAATTAAAAGTGAATTAGAATTATGTTTACCACAAGATAAAATCATTCATCTTCTAAGACATCAGATTTTTCTTAATCAAAGATTTTTAAATAATGATAAAAAGCATGAGAACAAACTTTCTATTTTGATTGATCAGAAAACTAATATTCCAGAGCAAAATTTGAATTTACACACCATTTTTGAAGAAGAAGATAAGGATCCTTGGTTTGTAAATTTAGCAAATATTCAAATTCCTGATTTAGTTACAGATATTCTCAGATTAGGTAAAGGTTTTAGTAACCAAGTGATAAAAAGTAAATCGAAACAAATTATGGAAATAGTCAAAGATGTTGTATCAAGTATACACAAAGTTCCAATATTGGATCAACAGGATTTCCGAAATAAGGTTTTACATTTGTTGAAGAGTTTTGTTGATAAGAATTGTTTGCACATTAGTAGTATTGATCGTAAAATTTCTGAAGGTTTCAGGGTAACAAAAGATTTCCTCAGGAACAACCCTGATATAATTTGCATGAATGCTGATAAAGGTAATATTGCGGTTTGTATGAAGAAATCAGATTATATTAGGGATATGGAGGATTTACTTTCCAATGGTGATAACTTTGAATTATTGAGTGAAAATCCATTCAAACAATTGAGAAAAGACACTTTCAAAAAGCTGGACAATTGGAGAAAGAAGGGACTTTTGGGAAAGGATATAATATGGACTGATATAAATACTAAGGACACAGTTCTTGCAAGATGTTATGGCTTGAGAAAGATTCATAAGGAGGGCTATCCTTTGAGAATTGTCGTTTCAACTATTAACACTCCAACGAAATTCTTGGAACAAAACTTTAATTTGATACTTAAAGACTCAATTACAACTTCTAAATACAATATTAAAAATAGCTGGGAATTTCAAAAAAATATTATTAAAAAAACTGTCCCTGTTGACCATGTGATGATTTCTTTGGATGTTGTCGCGATGTTTCCAAATATACCCCTTGAATTAGTTAAACAGGCAATTTTAAACAGATGGGACAATATAAGGACACGTACTCGATTAAGTCAAAAGGATTTTATTGAAGGGATAGTTTTCATTATGAATTCAACTTTTTTTCAATTTAATGGATCTTTTTAGAGGCAAAAGTTTGGTACTCCCATAGGTTCAGTCATTTCTCCGATTTTGGCAGAGATGGTTATGGAGGATTTGGAAGCCTTTGCTTTCATGAAGCTGTATTTTGTTTTGCCCTTTTACTATCGGTATGTTGATGACACCTTGTTGTGTGTTCCACTAGCAAAGTTACATGTCGTTTTTGATGCTTTCAACAGTTTTCATCCAAAACTTCAGTTTACCCACGAAATAGAGAAAAATAGTAAAATCAGTTTTTTGGACGTAGAAGTAATTAAAGCTCAGAATGGTAATATTGTTACCAATTGGTACAGGAAAAAAAATATTCCGGTAGAATTTTAAATTTCTTTTCGGCTCATCCTTTTCAAAACAAAGTTTCAGTCATCAAAAACTTAGTCGACAGGGCTCTAGGTTTGTCCCACGTTTCATTTCACAAAGAGAATTTAAATATTGTTAGGAATATCCTTTTTCTGAATCACTACCCAGAAAAGTTGCTGGAGCAACAAATCACAATTAGAATTCAACAAATCAAAAACAAACAAAGTAGCATATTCGTGATCGAATTCTCGGCTCCGTCCGAATACAACATCACTGCAAAGGAGAAAGAAGACGAGGAGAGATACCAGGACCTTAAAAGAGAGCTGCAATGACTGTACCCAAAATATTCGGTACGAGTAATTGTCCTTGTGATAGGTGCTCTCGGAGGTGCTAAATTATCACTGGTTGGTAACCTTAAAGCCATACCCGCGTGCCAAAAATATGCCAAGGCACTTGCGAGATGGATGCAGAAAGCTGTCATCCTTGGGTCGCTTCGTGTCCTCAAGACACACGAGGTTTTCGCCGGCCTGTCGTTGTGATTTCGTCCTGCCCTGTGACCACCCATCTCACGGAAGTGAGACGTGGCCATAGGTGTATTTTACCGCGGTTCTACTGGGGGCTATTGACATTTCTTTTTTCAGATGACAGTTGCTCTTAGTGGAACCCTGCGGTGGTTGTTTAACTTCTTTTTAATTATATATATATATATATATATATATATTTGGTTTCAGTTTTGATTCCTTTGGAATAGAACCGAAGGGCCTTTGACAAAGCCACCGAACGCGTCCTCGGGTTGCGGATAGAGGGTCCCTGTACGAAGGGTTTCTGCTCAATTTGGTTACAATAATTAATAAGCAGTCGCGGACAATTGTCCAGGGATCTTCCCGAAGGAATAGCCCCTAAGCGAAGGCGTAAGAGCCGTGCCGAAAGCTGAATGGCACCTGGTTGAGGTATATTTAACGGTGACCCTGGGATACCGGGCGACCTCTCAGAGTATCAGCCTTATCCTTGCTCGCAGGGCTCTGCAGGGGTGGACGAGCCATTTCCCTAGCTGCGCGTGGGATCAACAATGAAACCACCAAGCGACCAAAATGTTGTAGAGGCGGTTCAAAACGATTGAAGGCGCAGAGCACCCGACAATGGGTCGGCTAACAATGCATATTATCCTAGAGTTCGGGGTGCTGAAATTAATTTAGATGGAAACACGACGACGAACCGGCGAAACGCCCACATTGAGTGGACGGATCAACTAAAGAATTACGTACTAGACTGATAAGATGCCAGCATTATCCATTTTCGACCAGAGCTTCAGCACGTTTCGCATCAGTCTTTGCGAAATCAAGCCGAATACCTCCGGAAAAATGGATATGTACGCGCAGTGCTTCCCCAACCGCTGCTTGATCAAGTTGCAGACAAAGATGAAGCGACATTAAGACCAACCGCAGAAAGTAGGTACCTTCTGAAAGATGATTGCAATTTCAGTACAAGAAGGAACATCAACATGCAAGTTTCACTTAAGCCCCAAGATCTGGCTGAAATGGATGCCTCCCTTCGTGGAGATATCTCGCAAGAGTCCGACCTCTGGAGCATCAATTGCTCAGTTTATGGTGCTGTGAGAACTTTGGCTTATTCAGATCGAAGGATAAAATCGACGATGGATCAAAAGACCAAGAGACGCTTGCATCAACTGAACAAGAAAATTGGATGGGCAAGACAGAATGCGTCCCGTGTTCAATGTGTGATTCACTACATAACATCCGGTAGACCGTTTATGGAATGGGTTCGAAAGTTCGCCCAAGAACTAAGGATCTTGAATCACACACTAAACAAGTCAAAGCTGCTGAAAATCAAGCAGCATAGTGTTGACAAAATGCGGCTGTTATCTGACGCAAGGAGGAGAATACAGAGGAGGGACTAATGGGTCAGGGAGAATCAACAGTTTCTCGCTGACCCATCGCGCCTCTTTAGCAATCTCCCTGTTTCTGTAAAAATTACACCCAAGCCCAAGGAGGTAGAGAATTTTTGGAGAGAGGGATACCTCATAAAATCTGAGGCAGAATGTCAATCAGTCACTGCCGAAGAGGTGACAAAAACACTTAGATGCACGAAGAACTTTTCCGCTGCTGGACCAGATTGTATCAAGAACTTTTGGTGGAAGAAGTTTACTTTTATACACCAACATTTTGCCCGCATATTCACCTCATATTTAAAGTCGGAGACGCCCATTACGCAGTGGCTGGTGTTAGGACGCACTATACTCCTGCCGAAAAAAGGCAATTTGTCCAACCCAGAGAATTACAGGCTAATAACTTGTTTGAACACACTGTATAAGATCTTTACAGCTGTCCTAAACAACAGGATTGTTTGACGAATTGAGCCTGTATGGCGAGAGATATACGAACAAAGTGGCTCAAAAAAAGATGGAGCAGGCTGTCGAGAGAACCTGCTAATTGACAGGTGTGTCTGTGAAGACGCTGCAGCCCATCAGCGCGTCCTGTCAATGGCCTGGATTGACTACCGGAAAGCTTTCGATTCAACCTCTCATAGACTTATTATCTGTCTGTTGGAAAGCTTGAAGGTACATCCACACATAGTGAGACGCATAGAGAGATTGATGCCTCTTTGGAAAACTAGATTTACTATCTCATCTAAAAATTATCGTCTGATAACGAGCAACGTTACCTTCCAGAGGGGCGTCTTTCAAGGTGATACCACGAGCCCTTTGCTTTTTTGTATCACACTTCTGCCTCTATCTCTCGCACTACGAAATTCCCATGGATATCTCTGTGGCGACACTAATCAGTGCGAGCATTAGGTCACTCATGTATTTTATATGAATGACCTGAAGATCTATGCCTTTGGTAAAAGCAAACTTCAATCTGCTATAAATATCGTCAAAAACTACACAGGAGAGATTGGAATGGATTTTTGTTTGGACAAGTGTTCAAAACTTCATCTAAAGAAAGGAAAGATTACTGGCGTTCCGAAGGACCCTGAGCTTGTGGATATAAGTTTTATTAGACATCTTAATACTAGAGAGACCTACACATACCTGGGCGTACCTCAAAGCCGCATTCAGGACGTAACATCAGTGAAGGAGTCTCTCCGAAGCAGATACAAGCATCTTCTTCGACAGATTTGGTCTTCTAATCTGTCGGCGTTGACCAAGGTATCTGCGACTAACATGCTTCCCGTCCCGGTTCTACTCTACTCGTTTGGGGTGGTTCAATGGACAAAGAACAAACTTAAGGCCCTTGATTTCAACAAACGTAAGAGCATGCATATGCATAAAAGCTTGCATATCAATTCGTCAGTTCCGCGATTATACATTTCACGTCGTCAAGGCCGAATTGTTTCAAGTACAGCTTACATCGTTGCGAATGGCAGAGATCCTCTCCTAAAGATGGTCAGAAACCACGAGATGATTGGCGAAGGAGCGTTCCTTTACAAAGCCGCGGAGCAAGCTGCCGAGACCCTGTGCCTGAATTTTAACATCAGAAGTGAGGAAAGTGCATTACTCCACCTAGATGCATCACGTCTTAAAGCCGAAGTAAAGAAAGCAGAGTTTGGAAAATTTCATCAAGAGCTACTCGACAAGCATATGCACGGAAACTTTTACAGAATTGTAGAAAAGCAGACCTTATCGAAGGAGCAAACTTTTGCTTTCCTCAAATCATCAAGCCGCAATTCGGGTACCGAGGGCTATATTTTCGCATGCCAGGACGGTGTAATCTCCACCTTAGCATATCGCGCCCGCATTTTATGTCAAGATGTTCCCAGTGATAGGTGCAGAGCGTGTCCGACTATCGGGGTGTCCGACCCACGCAGGAACGACGTACATCTATAGACATAATGCGGCCCTAAGAGTAATTAATTACCATCTTTGTCGCTCTTACGTTTTTGGTGGCGACCCTGCCCTGCCAAACGCTCCAAGGGAAATAGAGTCAATTGTCCGAAACGAGAAGTGCCAAATTTCCTGGAACTACGATTTTCAGGCAGCACTCTCCGTTGCTCACTCGCGACCTGACATTGTTCTCCAAAACTTTGAGAAACGAACTATATTCGTGATGGAATTCTCGGCTCCGTCCGAATACAACATCACTGCAAAGGAGAAAGAAAAGGAGGAGAGGTATCAAGAACTTAAGAGAGAGCTGCAACGACTGTACCTAGAGTATTCGGTGCGAATAATTGTGCTTGTGATTGGTGCTCGGTGCTTAATGAATTTTCTGTAGTAACCAGCAAGCCCGAAAAACGATCTAACTTCAGTTTTTTTGTGGTATTTTTTGCAACATCGTCCAATTTTGTTGGCTTAGGCTTTACCTCCTTTTTGTCATAATGCGTCCTGAATATTCAAGTTCAGCTCAGGAACTCACATTTATGCAGTTGTAATATTAATCCCCCAAGGGGAAACAATTGCGGAATTTCTAGAGAAAAATGGTCAGCAGAATTTCCGCGGAATGCAGAATTCGTGCAAATTCTTAAGAGAATACTTCTATTTACGAAATAATCGTAGAATTATTATTAAAGAACAAGTGATAACTTTTGACTTTTAATTTTTACACTCCGCTGGTACGTTTACTCACTAAGCTTCAGAGAGTATAAAATTAAAACCTCACAAAAAACTACGAATTACGAAGAAATTCACTGGTAGGAGGTCCTAAAAAATGAATCTTGTACTATTAGCAGCCTAGTGGGCAAGAGCACCAGACCGGTAATCGGAAGACCTGAATTTGAATTTCATCAAAGAAAGGAATTTTAGCACAACTTGAAAATAAAATTAATATTTGAATATTGTGTGACGTGATCTTTTTTTTTAATATATAGACACAAGATACTCACACTGATCTACTGGACTCTTGTTACACGGTAATTTCCCATTAAGTACATAAGGTTAAGAAAAATTTTCATTATCTTTCAGAATGAGATTTTTATATACTCTTTCAAACAATTCGTGAGTTATCTCGGAAATTAGAGTAAGGGATAATTCACCATTTTGAATGCATCATTTTAACATAATGTTTATTTTGAAACCCTCAAAATAAAATCAATTGAAATTAGAAGAATTCCATTTTAAACCGTATTCATCATGAAAAGTTTTTGAACGGCAAATTTTTTATGCTTCAATTTGGAAGATTTGGAAAGTTGAAAATACAGAATATTTTAATTTTGGTTGCTTCTGTTTGTCGTTCAGTTTTCAATACACCGAATGAAGAAATCTTCAGCTTCAACAGTTGGAACTTTTGAATTTCAACTTGGATTTCAATGCTTGGGAAACATTTTTGTGAAGTGGGAAATAACCGGAAAATGACCAAGAATTTTTTTCCTTGATGAAAGTGGGTAATTTTGATTATTATAACCGTATTTTTACATTTATTCTTCAATTTAATTCAAATTTTTAAAACTCTCAATTTTGAACTGAGATTATTATTCGCCAATCAGACGTTTATAAAGTCGAAATTGTCAATGTCAATATTCAGCTTTACGATTCATATCCTTATTACAGGTTTAAAATATCACGATACATTTAAAACTATTTAATTCATATTCTCTCATTAAAGATAATTTAAAATTTTCATTTGACTTCATCACAAACCTAAACTAAGGTAAGGTAAGGCCCAATACTAACAAGTTCGACTTTGTAAGCAACTAATTGGAAAACAATAATATTGATCCAATTTTCGAATTTTTAATATTGAAATTATACTAAGAAAGGAATTTGAAAATATTATTATAAATTATGATAATTTTTGTTTAATTACCTGATAAATTATCTTAAATTTGGTCTCAAGTTCTTTGTAAGATGCCAAACAACTGTAATCAAAAACAAAATCCCATCTGAAAATGACTTTTAGTTGAAAGAGGTAAAAATGAGCTAAAATCGGTTCCACTTTTCTTTTTATAAAATTGTACAAACATATTATAGGATACAATTGATGAAAATTTTAATTTAATACTATACAACTTAATGAAAGTTTAAGGTACATACATTTCATCTGACCTGAAATTTCTCATTCCCAATTATTAATCCAAATTCCAAAAATTTAGAATACAAATTTTTTAAACTGTTATTTGATGAAAATAATTAAAATGAAGCTAGGGTAACAAGTAACAACACAATATTGGCCCACACTTCAGTAACGATTATCTTCCTTTATAATTCTGGCTTGAGAATATTAAATAAGAAAATAAATATTATAAGCCTGTAAAGCCTGTAAAAATATTTTACAAATATTTAGATGAATAACATCTAAGGAATTATTATTATTAATGACTATGTAATTTTAAAATAAATTTTAATCATTAAAGTAACAATTACCGACACGTTTTTGTTTCTTGTTGGACTATATATAGGTCGCATGATATTAATCAGCAGATCGACACAATATGGTCTTTATGTATCCTTGAATCTGCAATCTGCATTCTGTATGCATAGGTTTAGATTTTTAGAATTATAATTATAAATTAAAAAATTAAAATGCCGGTTCTTAGGGTGGTTCTGATTTATACTTGGTGGATTTTTTTTCTCGAATTTCTCTGCTCTCAACCCCCAGTTTTGTTTGAATGCCCAAAAAAAAAATCTCCGAATTTGAGCAAAATCGGTTAATATTTAGGGGTCGCGCAAAGACTATGAAGTTTCCCATTGACTTAACATGGGAAAAAGTCAGCTTTTTGTAAATCTAATATTTAAACGCGATAAAATGTTACAAATAATTCCGTGTTTTAATATATTGTTCGGAACTCATCAGAGAATAAGAATAAATCATAAATTTTGATGTTGAATAATTTTAAGCCACTCTAATGGGTCCCCAAAGAAAACCCCATAAGTGACAAATGTGAATTTTACGTAATATTACGGTTTATTGACGCTTTTAAAAGTTTTTTAAAAATAAATAATCACTGATCGGTAATTTACGAATATTCAGTCATTTGTTTACTAATATTCAATTGTTTAAACAATTTTTAATTTGTCTAAATATTTGTTTTTTTCAGTTAATTCGCGAAATGAATGTATTTTCTAGACTTTATGAGTTATTTAATCGATAATAACAATAAAATAATTTGTTTAAATAATTTTACAATTATTTAAATAATACGTATTTGTTCAATAATATATTTTACCTAAAAAAACAGGCGAAACCTCTTATATCACTGAATTTTCGATAAATTTTAATATTTTTAAGTACTAATTTGTTTATTATGAATAATCGTGGATGTTTAAACAAATTGAAATTTTTTAAACAATTTTTTTGTTCAAATATTTTTGTGTGCTATTTTTCGAAAGACTGAAATATTTTTATGTTCTACTTTGCTTTTTAAGAATACTCTTAAATGTTTAAGCAAATTAAAAATTGTTTAGACAATTGAATATGAGTTAACAAATGACTGGGTATTCGTAAGTTACTGATCAATGATTATTTATTTCTTTTAAACTTTTGAAGAGCGTCAATAAACCGCAATATTACGCAAAATTCACATTTGTCTCTTATGGGCTTTTCTTTGGGGACCCATAAGAGTGGCTTCAAATTATTCAACATCAAAATTTATGATTGATTCTTATTCTCTGATGAGTTCTGAACAATATATTAAAACACGGAATTATTTGTAACATATTATCGCGTTTAAATATTGGATTTACAAAAAGCTGACTTTTTCGCATGTTAAATCAATGGGAAACTTCATGTTCTTTGCGTGGCCCCTAAATATTAACCGATTTTGCTCAAATTTGGAGGAGATTTTTTTTTGGGCATTCAAACAAAACTGTGGGGTGAGAGCAGAGAAATTTGAAAAGTGAAAAATAAGGGCCACCCTAATCTACATACATTTGATTTTCGTACGCTTGTAAACTTTTTCAATCCACTTCTTGATCTGCTTCCTAATATGAAGATCAAATATGTCATATAACTATAAACAAATTCTGCTATATATCCTATTCCTTCCATTGTATCAGTCTACAAAATTTTGAAGGTTAGGATATAGGTGCGTGAGTAAATTTCTGATTGCTAAATTGCGTATTCACGCCTGTCTTTAAGAAAAATAAAATAAAATTTTTGAAAACAATCTTGTCGTGATTGTATTTTATTTTGACATATTATTGAAATCTGATAAGATAAAGGCACGAGTTAGTGACATGCGATCAGTTACTGCACAGAAAAAAAAAGTCTTAATACAATACCAAATATGGGCTTGTTTTAAGGTGTAACAAAAAGAAGACAGCATTTGCTAAAAACTAGAATAGGATTAAGGCTTTAAAAGAAAGCGATTGAGAAACTAAAGTTGAGACGTTGCATGGGCTGAAAAGTAGTCGCAAGCCAGAATGTGGGCTTGAATGTAACTGCTATACTGTCTAAAACTAGCCGTAAGCCAAAACGTGGGCTTGAAGAAAGCGTTATCGCAGACTAAAATATAGAAGGACTAAAGCAATAATAAATATATATATAATTTTGTTTCTTATCATGAGACTATACAAAAATTTACATTTAATACTGAAACATACGAAACTCTTGTTTCATTTGCTGTGAAATAACCTAATTGCGATCCAATCATAATGTGAAGAGTTGTATAGGTTATAGGTGTCGAGACGAGAACCCCGACTATATGACTGTGCGGTGAATAACATTAACAAGACTATATGATGAGATGTACTAACCTCGAATATGGTTGAGAATATGTTAAATTAGGTTTAATAAATAGAGCAGGTTAAATAAGATATAATTTCACTAAATAAAAACGTATAATTGACGCATTTCGCATGCTTGGTGTGGCGTCTATTTTCCTGCTCCTGTCACAACTGCGAGAAGACGTTAGATTTTTGAATCTCGCTTCTAGAGGGCTAAACGGTAGCCTCAATATTGTCTTCTTTTTAACTGCGAAGATCTTGCTGTCTTAATAAGTCTAATGGGGCTTGTTTCAAGATGAATATTTGTAAAGAAGCCATATCAATGGATTAATTTTAGTTCTAAGCCGATAAGGCCTTCTTTTAAAACGATATTCATGCTCTCATTTAGTATTGGGCTTAATTTAAGGCAAAAATAAAAACAAGACCAACCCAACTTTAAGACTTTTTTTTTTCTGTGTGACACCCCGGATGAATTCCTTTATTTATTGAAAAATGTAATTGAAATCAAAATGTAAATAAAGGCTGGGTAAAAAGTAGCATGTTATATTATTAAATTACATATGAACATGTTCGGGGAATAATTCTCAAAGCAGCGTATAAAAAATATTCAACAACCGGTGCTCTCATCAACACTGTTAGAAGTAAGTTCATGAAATTTCATAAAAATTTTAGTGAAGATTTTTACACTACGGTTAGTGAAAAACTTATTGAAATTTCATGCAACACTCAAATTTAAATAGCCTTATTGAAATTTTAATGTAAGTTTTGAACCTATTTCAAGAGATAGTGCTTTGAAGTTGTTGCAAATGTTCATGAATATCCTATGGATGTTCAATGTATATCACATACAAAATTTCTCAATTTAATTTCATGAATTATTTTGAAATTTTGTTCATATTTTCATTTAGGTTTATTAAATTTAATAAAAAGTGTTACTTCATTTCCAATGCATGTTCATGAAATTTACGCAAATCACAGTAAAATTTATTCAGCCACCAATAATATTTTATGCACAAGCAATTGAAACAGGTTTCAGAGTCAATTTTAGGAAATTTCAATAACTTTTGCTTCAAAATTAAGTTTAGCGTCACTGAAAATTAATGAAAATGGTCTCAAATTAATTTTCAAAGCCAAATTTATGAAATTTCAGTTGAATAAGTCATTGGAAACTGACTGAAATTTCAGGAAATTCCTAACAGTGAAGACGCGCGCCTCTCGCTGTTACACTTTTGTAAGTAGGAAAATCGTTCAGCAAGCACAAGCGAGTCGGTGGATTTTTTTTTTTCAAAACAAATATCGTACAGAATGAATTCTACTGATTGAACCAGTGGCATCTCACTGACTGTCAGTGACACAATCCTGGCTTTTTCAATCAGTGAGATTTCACTGAAAGTCAGTGAGATTTCACGGATTTATTTTAAGAGAGAACGTCACATATTGTATTTTTAGGTCTAATTGTTGGTATGTTACTCTAGAAGCTTGTATTAGATCCCTTCAAGGTAAATATACACTGAAAAAAAAAATTTTTGGATCCAAAGAAATGCATTTCTTTGATTCCATTTATGTGAGCCAAAAAAGCCGTATACTTAATTGTACTGAATATTGTTTGGAAGCAAGAAACTCATGCATTGATTCAAAGAAATCATTTCTCTGGGCGCCATTTCTTTGAAATAAAGAAATATTTCTTGGTCTCAGAATATGAGATAATTAACTCAAGGAATTGATATCTCTAAAACTAAGAACCTAGTTTACTTGAATCTTGCTTTCGCACTCAAAGAAATATTTATTTATTTCAATGATTTTGTGCCTTTGAATTAAAAAACATCCTATTTGAAATAAGTAATACATCGATGCGTGAATCAAATATTTTGGTTTCTTTGAATCAAAGAAATATTGAGATAAATGAAAGCAATATTAATTAAGTGAAAGCGAAATTTCTTTGACATAAGGGTTTGATACTGTTTTTCTAATAGAACATGTCATTAGTCAAATGGAGTAAATTTTTCGCTTAAGTAATAATTTATTCACTTGGAAGATATGTTCCTTTGAATAAATAGTGTGAAGCGCTTTATGCCCAATATACATTTCCTTCAAGTGAAGAAATATATTCTTGAAATAACTTCATACACCATTTGTTCAAGAAAATATTATCGTAAAATTCTTTATTTTGTACCGAGTAGTTCAAAACTATACCGCCAGGTGCGCAGAGTTTATAGTCTCACAATAGAAATGGATTCTCCAGTCTTTAAGTTAGCCATACATTTAAACCTTAGATATGATTGATCGATTGATTCTGAGGATGATTTGATGAGATTCGAGATTCATTCCATTCATTGCATTGATCAATTGATTGATAGATTATGATCATTCATCATGATTGATTGATTGAGATCGATGAGTTCATTGATTCTGATATAACGAAGCCGAAATATAACGTTGTGAATTCTTTAATACTAAACAAATACGAGGAGGTGAAGGTGTTTGGCTCGCGCCTCTCTCGTAGGGCAGAAAGGCCTGCCGCCCTTTTGGGTAAAATGCCTAAAAATCAGAAGCTGATGGTCAGGGACTGGACTGACAAGAACATCCGGACTTTTAAACCCTACTGCAAAATCAACAACAGTGAACCTCTAAAATTAACAAACCGATTTGAGGAACTACAAACCTTGGAAGATGCAGACATCACTGACCTATCTCTGACGGAGCAGGAAGAAGCAGAAATACTGATTACTGAAAATCAAAGCAAAAGGAAGAGACCTTTGGAAGAAGAGCGGAACAACATGAAAAGCGACTCCACACGGACAAACATAGAACAAGGCAACAGCACTGCGAAAAAGAGAAAAATACCACCTATCATCCTTGACCATACAATAGAGGATTTTGCGATACTCATAAACACCATGCAAGAAGTAACCACTGGAGAAATACGTGTTAAAAAGAACACAAAATCAACTAAAACTACAATCTACCTAGAGTGTATGGAGGACCACCAAAGCATTAAGGACCTACTACTCAAAAATGAAATTCCATTCCACACCTATTCAACGAGGGGAGAAAAATCTAAAAAACTCGTCATACACGGACTGGGACACTTTGCTACAGAAAACGTGAAACACAGCCTCGAAGAACAAGGATTACAAGTTGAAGATGTCGTAAGCATGAAGCAGAAGTCAGAAGAAGCAGCATGGCGAAATCCACTATACCTCGTAACCCTCCATAAGGATGCAAAACCGCAAGATGCTTTCAAAATAAAGGCAGCTTGCTACATGAAGATTAGATGGGAACACTTCAGAAATACCAAAATGGTCACCCAATGTCGTCGGTGCCAGAGATTCGGGCATGGTACGCAACACTGTTATGCCAAACCTAGGTGTGTGAAGTGCCTCAAAGGGCACCTTACAGCAGACTGTCCAAACATCAGAGACAAAGACAAGCCGCAATGCGTAAACTGCAAAGGAGACCATCCAGCAAATTTCACAGGATGTGAAACATACAAACTCCATCTGGAAAAAGTTCAACAACTACGAATGCAACGACAAGGACAGACACAAAGGAAAAATACCAACGTAAAGGGATATAGCGGAGATATGCAGAGGAACTTTCCTGTTTTACCAAGGACTACACAAACACAAGCCATAAATACAGCCCAAAGGCCTACTACCTCCGACTGGACCTCCAGCAACGAAACTCAACGTCAACATAAAACTCAAACTAAGGAATTCGGGAAGTATGCTGAACCAGGAATTGAGGATATAAGAAATGTATTCCAAGAGATCAACCAAATATGTGATTTGGGTAAGCTTTTCAAAATAGCCCTTAAACTTAGAGATAAAATGTTATCATGTAAGACTGACTTCGAAAGACTACAAGCCTTGAACGAGCTAGCTGTTGAACTTGATGGTTAGAGATAAAAATTCAAACTTATTAAAAATTGCCCACTGGAACGCAGGTGGGCTAGAAAATAGAATGCACGAACTACCTACTTTCCTCCAACAATATAATGTAGATATATTAATTGTTGGAGAAACGTGGTTTACTCAAAAATCAAAATCGCGAATCCCGGGATATATATGTTACAGAAAGGATAGAATAGGTAAAAGAGCTGCTGGGGGAGTAGCCCTGTACATTAGAAATGACATTCCATGCATTGAAGTGCCAGTAAAAAATCTAGAAACAATAGAGGCGCATGGAATTAAACTAAATAATAATATCCTCGTTATAGCTCTCTATGCTCCTAAAAACAATATCTGTAAAAATGATCTAAAACATTTATTTAGCCTCAGCAACAAAATAATTGCAGCAGGGGATCTAAATGCAAAGCATATTAACTGGAATTGCTATTGCAATAATAAAAATGGAAACACAATCCATGACTTTATTGATAGAAACCCCTGCAATTTAGTTTATCCTCAAGAATTCACTCTATTCCCGTATAACCTCAAAGCTCGACCCAGTATAGTTGATCTAGCCATTTTCAAAAACATTAATAATCCGCATGCAGTAGAAGCACTTGATGAACTTGATTCTGACCATAAACCTGTTATAATGTCAATAAATGACAAACAAATAGACGTAAAATACAGTGAGCCTCCACAGTTCTTAAACTATAAGAAGGCAGATTGGAAAAACTTTAAAGAACAAATAAACAAAACCCTAAAAATTAACTCGCTGTTAAATGATACGGAATCCATTGACATTAATGTAGAAAACTTGACAAAAATAATTAATGATTCTATAAAGTCTCACATCCCAAAACATAAACTCGTTAAATACAATAATAGTCTCCCGGAAAATATAATAGAACAGTTTAAACACAGAAACGCTCTCAGAAGATTATCACAAAGAACTAAAAATAAATATCTAAAACCAATTATAAACCAAGCTAATAAAAAGATACAAAAATCGATTTCTATCTATAAAAATGACAATTGGAAAAGGTATATTCCACCATTACAGAGCGTAAATGGCCCATTATTCAAAGACAAAGATAAAGCTGAAATTATAGCAAATCATTTTGAAAAAGTGCACAAATTAACTGGGGATATGGGTGATCCTGACCACAACAAAGAAATAGAAAAAATCGTTACTGAAATCGCCACAATAAAATCAGACTCAGATAGTATTAAACTAGCAACTCCCAAAGAAATAAAAAAGGCCATAATGAGAACAAAGTCTAAAAAAGCACCTGGACTAGATGAAATTCAAAATATAGTACTTAAATACCTACCTAAAAAAGCCATAATCCAAATCACGCACATAATAAACGCATGTCTTATACAGGGCTACTTTCCAAAAGCTTGGAAAAAGGCGAAAATCTTGCCTATATACAAATCGGGAAAAGATAAGACGTTGCCTACAAGCTATAGACCTATCAGTCTGTTAGCCACTCTTAGTAAAATATTTGAAACGGTAATTTTAAATAGACTCCAAGATCATGAACACGTTAGAAAACAAGTTATTCCAGAACAATTTGGGTTTAGAGCAGGCCACTGGACAGTTCAACAGCTAGCTCGGATCACTGATTATATTAGCCTACACTTTAATATGAAACATAGTACTGGTGCCCTTTTTCTTGACATGGAAAAGGCCTTTGACACTGTATGGCACAAAGGGCTTATAGTTAAGCTAAGCAGATGTGATATACCGATATATTTAATTAACGTTATTGAGAATTATTTAAGTGATAGAACGTTTGTGGTAGATATAAATAATGAAACCTCGACAGAAAGACCTATAGTAGCAGGAGTGCCACAAGGCTCTGTGTTAGGACCAGTATTATTTTTATATTACCTAAATGACATACCAAAATCTAAAGATGTGCAATTAGCTTTATTTGCGGATGACACGGCGTTATATTACGCATCTCAGCGCAAGAAACAGGCTGTGAAGAAGCTACAGGGACAAGTTGTAATATTAGAAAAATTCTTTCATAGGTGGAAGCTAAAAATAAATACCGATAAGACTGAACTCGTGATATTCTCGAATAATGTCGGTGATAAAGTAGCTCCTAATATTAAAATGTATAACGAAAATATTGCCCCTAAGAAAGAAGCAAAATATTTAGGTGAGATTCTAGATTCTAAGCTTAGGCACACAAAACACGTCAAAGCAGCTCACAAAAAGGCCTCGGCAGTTATAGGCAGCCTTTATCCTCTTCTATGTAGCAAGAGCACAATGAGTGTCTCAAATAAACTCACTATGTATAAAATGATTATTAGGCCTATAATGCTATATGCTGCCCCCATATGGGGAAGTACCTGCAAATCTAATATAAGAAAACTCCAAATAGTACAAAATAAGTGCCTGCGTATGGCAATTAATGCAGAAAGAGGTACGAGAACCTCCACTCTGCACACGAAACTTGGAATCACTACGATTGAACAGGAAATCTGTAAACTAACCGCGGACTTCTATAACACGCAGCTTTCTACTCTAGATAGCCTAAAAAATACATGTAAATTGCAATATAAAGATTTGCCGTTTAATGTTAAATATAAATTTCCGCATCATTTGATACAGAAATAAAATAGCGAATTTTAGTATCAAATCTCACAGTTAGTGCATATAGCTAAAGTAATATGTAAGTATTGTAAATAGTAGTTCGTAAGTTAGTATATAAGTTAAATTATTGTATAAGAAATTAAACAGGTTTTTTAGTATGTTTTTTCCTGCGAACACATTCACATAACTATATTAAAGAAAACTCAAGTATTATTACAAAATTAAATTCAAAATTAATTTAGGGTAAAATCGGTTAAGATAGGGACCAAATATATATAAATCTCACAAATAAATGTATTTAAAACTTTTATGAACAATAAAGAATATTTTGAACTGAACTGAACTGAACCTTAGATATAATCTGAAATATGTGGTGATTGGTGTTTATCTGTCTTCCTAAGCATTGACCAGTTGGTCTTGCTTGAAATTCTTTTTCCTACTCCGCGAACTTGAAAATAAATATATTATTATAAATTATAATCGATATAATTGTATTGAATTTATTTTTCAATGAATGGGCCTGGTTGATTTTTGTACTTTAACTGTTCAAAATTTTTAAACAATAGGAGAACTTTCTATTTGAGTATATTGTTCTTTGAATAAATTAATATTTTATCAACCCTGTTACGTGTTTTCTTTTTAACAATCAGCCGCATCTTGCAAACAAAAAAATATTTATTTGGGTAGAAAAAAATTTCTTTGTTGTAAAGAAATGTTTATTTTACAAAAAATACGCTCATTTGAATCAAAGAATCATATATTTGGTTCCAAAAGAACTTTTGCTCAGTCCGAGTTACATTTATTTGTATGAAATAAATATCTTCTTGAACTTACACCATACTTCTTTACATTGCAGTACTCACTTACCATATCAAATACTTATTTATTACAGTCAATAACAAATCCCTTTCGATGAACGAATATTTAATAGTGTCAAGTAAATATTTCCATGCCTTAAGCATTGCGTTCCTTAGATTCAAACTAAACATTTCTTTAATTTGAAGAAATATTTTATCAGCCACATTCTACTCTACCATTTCTTTAAATCAAAGAAATTTCCTTTGATTCAAATAAGTTTTTTTCTCAGTGTATAAGGAAAAACAATTATATAAATTTAACAAAATAACATCGTCAGAGGTGTCAGGGGAAAAACATTTTACATTCAAGATACGTCTGTGCTTGGCAGTTCATTCCAAGATAATGAACCAAGGTGGAAGATGTACACTAACCTTTTGATTGAAAGCATATTACAAGAAAAGAAGGAGAAGCAAACGGAATCATTTACAGTGACAGTACGATAAACAATATATTTTTATAGTGAAACTGTTTAATAACAATGTACTCCACTTAGCTAAAATGACGCAAGTGCTGGTCGCTTAAATATAAAGTTAAATGACGTAGTTATTCTAATACAAATATAATATACTAATGATTGGGAAGATCCATTTACATATTAGGAACATAATCATGATTCCTATCGCAAAACATCCTTTCTCTTCAATTATAGGCATTTTTTAGAAAAATAAATAGTTAGCGTTCAAAAATGCAGGTCAAACATACATTAAAACTTCTTCTACAGTCTTTCGGGCAGTAGAAACTTTATGCATATAATTGCACATTTAATAATGTTGAAAATTCTATCCACTTCCTGTGTTTAAAAGAAAAATATCAATAATATCTTTTTTTTTGGGCTCAGCTCAGTTTAATTCAAACTATAGGTCTAATTTAAGTTTTATGTCAATGGTAGTTTTTGCTCTTCAAATGAATCCATTCTTTGACTTCGAAGAAGAGTCTTTCTCTGCAAATATTTTTTTTCTTATGAAAGGGCTCATGATTAATTAAAAAGGCATAATAAACTGCACCCCCTCCCGTTCTTATGGACCTTTCAATTTAGAGATAATTTCCTTATAGTTGTATTAAGCGAGTACAGGCCAACTAAGAATAATTTCGCAACTAAGAATAACTTCGCTTAGAGAAATAATCTAAATCTGTCTGCAGAATAAGAATAGAGACTGGAATATTTTATGAATTGAAGAGCACGACGCTCTGAAGAAGAAAATTGCACACGAATATGAAAACGACATTTAAAACTCATCAGAAGACACTGCTGTTCTAACGTTCGATTCACAGGAAGTCCTTAAAAAACATTCAGCAAGCTGTTCCGTTATTATCTTTTAAGTCTTTGGATAGATTCGTTTTTCCGTACCTCTACTGAGGTTTGAGAGCAGAAAAATCATGCTACTCAAATGTATTTCCCTTGTTTCGACTTGCAATATAGTTTCTATTCATAAATGTTGATATAGCTATAGTATTTTGCAAAAGTAATCTGTAAAAGTCCTTGCCTGAAACCTTTAGCACTGGAGATGTCAAATTTGATGAGTAGGAAATATATTTTCTTATCAAAAAACAACCAATAATTTGTGGCAGCACGCTTTTTCGGCACTTTGTGCCACTGAATGGGCTGCGCTTAGGGTGACTTTGTGATTTCCTTGGACTCAATATTATGTAAGAATTTCTGGCGTGGGTCATAAGAGATCAATATTTTCAAGTTATGTTTATGTTTTTATTAATTGAATGTTAATAGTCGCATCAACTGCCAGGGTCATTAGCAACTATACTATAGGATTTTGAAAACACATTCACCCTCGCTTCCTGCTTTAGGAATCGAACCCGCGCCAGCGTGGCTACCAAGGCTGCGGTGTTGGAACATAAGACAATTGCGATACTATCTAAGCCACGATGACTCTCTTATATTTATATTGCTTCAACTTATATCGACCTGTCCAAATGAAAACGTACTATCTCGGTAGGCCGAAATTAAAAGGTACCATCTCGGGCTGTGAACTATGGAAGCTTAACAATCGTATATAAATGGTATTGAAAACACCAACACCCTCTGTACTAGGGAACCTTTCTATTTTATTTGACCAAGATAGCAACTTTTCATTTGCATACGATCAACATGTATCTTTGGTCGAAGAATGTAGCTTCGTAAGGTGGGCAAGAAGTAGTTTGTTGCCTGCTGAAGCACTTGGAGAACAACATTTTGGAAACTACAAAGCACGTAATATTATCCCCTGATTCAGCTGGAGGCCAAAACAGAAATATTAAAGTGTCACTAATGTTGAAGGATTTCTTTCACTCTACAAGAGCCACAACAATTACTTGTTATTAGAAAAAACGTATGTTTATAAGTGGAAAAGAAAATAGTTGAAGTCCAGATCGATGAAACACAACTATGAAAAACTTTTTGGATTATATCTTAAGTACGACAACGAGCAACATCAACGAGTGCACTTTGAAAAAAAATGTGACTGAAAAACAGTTCCGAGATATGCAGTTATCGCTTCTGTATCCAAATGGTAATGAGATCATAAATAACAATTACGATGACCTTATGTCGATAATGGGTGTTATTCCACAATTGAGCTGCCGGATCGAATAAGGGCACATAAAATTATTTCGCGGAGAGTGGGAAGGCCCCTGGAGGCTTTCTGAAACATTTTCGAATTTCAATTTTTAAACACTATATCTATGTGTAGAATTTCATTGCGCATCTTTTTTTCTTCAGGCAAAAAGTTGTAGCTTTTTTAGTTTTCCAATTAAAGCCAAAAAAATAACTGTTTGGGAAAAATCGATTTTAATTCGTTTTTCACTTCAACTTGTGCTCAGTCAGTCAGTTTTTGGAATTTTTCAATAAAAATTTCAGAGAATGTAGATCAAAATGTCCTTTGACTGGTACAATTAAAGGAATTAAGGAATTTATTTTTAAAAAATTGTTAATAATTGTTTTCTGACGCTTGGCGCACATTGGACTTCTCTAACTTCCAGCGTTTCGTTTATCGAGCGAATTTTCAGCAACAGAAAGAAATTATTAATGTGTCAAGTCGCTAGCGGCTATGCGACTCGCGCGCGGACTGTAGCGAGAATCTCAGGTCCGATTCTTAATACAGTTCACCGACGCCAAAAATAAAAACTAATCAAGAAATCAGTTAATATCAAATTATTATGAATCATTACATAAATATACATAACATTTTTTTAAAATCATTTATTTTAATTTAAAGTCTTTTTCTGTTATTTAATTAATATTAATTTAAAAATCTATAGACGTCTTTTATATAAATATTAGGCTTTCTGAACTTTTGATTTATAATGAGATCCCTGTTCATGAGACTTCAAACGTTTGCAGCAGAGTTTAACTGGCTCGAAAACTTCTGCATTCTGGACTTTATTTGAAACAGATATATATTCTTTGCCCTGAAAGAAAAAAAACCCGGAAATTTCGCTGATATAATAGTGACGAATCGTTCACTTACTGATTATTACTGATTTTCAATGAAATTTCACTGATTCAAATTCAAAAAAAATTTCTTTAGATTATCAATATTACAAAACGAACCAAAAACAAGTGCACTCTCTCGATCTCTCACTTTTTTCAATTCCACGAATTTAAAGCATTGAAAAATTCGAGGAATTAGGGTGAATCTCAACTATTAGATGTTTATATTTTGTTTTACTTTTGCAGAGTTCGTCTCAAAAATAGAACCAATATGAAATGAATAGAATATTTTACATTATTCAAATTTATTTATTCATTCATTCATAATACTTTTATATTACCTGATTTCTTGATTAGTTTTTATTTTTGGCGCCGGTGAACTGTATTCAGAATCGGATCTAAGACTCTCGCTACAGTCCGCGCGCGAGTCGTACAGGTGCTAGCGACTTGACATGTTAATAATTTCTTAAATATCAGTTCGATTGGGCTAACATTTTCCAGAAAACTTCTTTGTATTTTTGTTAACAACTTTCACGCTGGAAGTTTTTTGTTGCTGAAAATTCGCTCGATAAACGAAACGCTGGAAGTTAGAGAAGTCCAATGTGCGCCAAGCGTCAGAAAACAATTATTAACAATTTTTTAAAAATAAATTCCTTAATTCCTTTTATTGTACCAGTCAAAGGACATTTTGGTCTACATTCTCTGAAATTTTTATTGAAAAATTCCAAAAACTGACTGAGTGAGCACAAGTTGAAGTGAAAAACGAATTAAAATCGATTTTTCCCAAACAGTTAGTTTTTTGGCTTTAATTGGAAAACTAAAAAAGCTACAACTTTTTGCCTGAGGAAAAAAGGATGCGCAATGAAATTCTACATCTAGATATAATCTTGAAAAATTAAAATTCGGAAATGTTCCAGGAAGCCTCCAGGGGTCTCCCCACTCTCCGCGAAATAATTTTATGTGCCCTTATTCGATCCGGCAGCTCAATTGTGCTTTGACAGCAATTGAGAACTAACAATTCGACCAAAGACTATGATTTTGCCAATGGTGGTAGCGACGCTGAAAAGTGAAATTATGTTAATTATACAATAAGGTATGTATAGTTGAATTGCTTAGTTTTTGTTTAAATTTGACTTCCTATTCTCACTGCTGAAGAAAAATAATAAACAAAAAATGTACATACCATTTTATTTATTTATTTCTAAATGACTAAGAACTTTGAAATCACAAATCAATATTTTCCTATTGCGTATGTGACACTAATTTTTCAATAATGAAGTTCAACATATATTGAAATTGAATAACTTCAATAAAATAATTCTCCTTTTTCATATAACAAAAAATAGAAATTCAATTATTTGATAGACTCTATCGTATCGAACATTTATAAGAAAGAGGTTTCACACATTTTAATTGATTCAATTTGATTTCAAAAACAGAAATTATGCTATCGCTCAACTATAAGAGAGAAATGAAATTTAAAATTAAAAACATTTCAAGAAAGAATTGACAAACAGATTGTTGTTAAGTTAATCAATAAATATAACTTATCATTTCAACATTTACGAATGATATCAGAAGCAAATAACGAAACTTACATAAATAAAAACTTTACAGGTGTTGAAATATTTATTTTGAATTGGAAATTTCAGAAGAAATTGTTCAGAACAATTTGCCCCATGCGCGAGTACATTTTCGTCGCGCGCTTCGCTTGAAAGCTTGAGTGCGCTCGATTGTTTATAAGTATTTATATAATTCTATGATAAATTATAAAATCAAAATGATTCATCATATATGTATACAGTATACACACCCGTGGAAAAATTTTCTGATTTGACTCTGGCTTATTCTTCATTAAAATTACTCTTTATTTATTACACGAGAATGATATAGTATTTTAGTGTTTGATTCATTAATGATTTTTTATAAAATATGAATTTTAATTGAAGGCCCAGATGCAATAACCGACGGGTTATCGACAGAGTGTAATACGCTAAGCGTATTACACTCTGTCGATGCCTACGGAATTGGATTCGTGCATAAAAAAGTGAATTTTTTAACAATATATCGATGTTTGTCAATAACTATTTATTACCATGCTTTTTCTCTTTCGACAGAAAAAAGTATCGAGGGAATTTTGGAGTTTGAACAACTTTTTACAATATTTTTAATTTATCCATTCTCTATACAGCATAATAAGTTTTCTCGGGAAGAACATGATTCCGATATTTTCAATTTCCGCGTGTAGCATAATTTGACAAAGTATATAATTCACTTTTGATTCCATATAATCGAGCAGTTGTAAGATCGTCTTCTTGATTTGAATGTTTAATTTAGCTGAGTTAGCAGATTTAGATTAATTTCCGTGTGGAAAAATTTCGTGGCAGTCTTGAATCATGCTAAGGCCAGTAAAGTTTTTCTCCAACATGTCTATTCACGCATTACTAGCCTGGCGCTACACTGGCGCTGTCTAGTTTTTCTACGTATTTGATTTTCTTCATTTTCCTTTCTGCTGTCTAGTCCCAGTCTTGGCGCTATCTAGGAATACATGACGAATTTGAATGTATGAAGACTGTCCAGATTTTAGCTCGTTTCTAGAAAAAATCACGGTTTGGACTTGAAAAAAATTTCAGAAATGAATTCAGAAAATAATTATAACTATTACATAGTTAAGATAATAAATAATAATTATTGAAGGTGATTGACATCTTAATATACGCACTGTATTTTTAACGGTTTTTTGAAAAGAATGTTTGAAAACATTTTTCTCAATTGAATATCATGGTTTTATTTTTCAAAAGCAATCGTCTGTATAGCCTAGCTGCTGAGCGCGAAGCGCGATTATCGCAATGAAAATGTAATCGTCAAGGCCTTGGGTGCTTTGAGAACCGTCTCCATAGTCAAATTGAAAAAAACATGTTAAGTTTGACTTTATGATTGTAGTTTATGAGAGGTTTGAATCACAGTTTTTCATTTGCGCGCTTAAACCGGGTGCATTTTTACGGCAGCTGAAAATAAGAATTAGTGCAAAGTAAGGAGAAAATATTAAAGTCATGATGAAAAATGAAATTTGCACATTAGATATAATAGTGTTGAACATAATGTAGAAAAGTTCACATTTTTTACAAAATCGAGTCCGAAGCACGAGATACGTGATAAGAATGTGTTCGTGAAAGCCAAAGGAGCTTTAACAAAAGAGAATTCACAATCATGGCATTACATTTGTTGACGCTTTTACCTTTATTTTCGAAAGGTCTGTGCACAAATATGTGGGAAATATAAAGACCGAGCGCGTAGCGCGAGGTAAATACATTATCGAGCGCGAAGCGCGAGAACCAATAGTCGCGCGCCCTAGGCGAAGCGAGCCGCGCGCGTAGCGCGCAATGAGAATGTGTCCGCGCAGCGGGCATATTTTTTTGGGAAGATTTTCTTTGGATTTGACTTGTAGATAATTTTTTGCATCACTTTATCTCAAATGGAAGGCAAGGAATACAAAGCCGAGCGTTCAGTCGGTCATTGCATCCAGACCCTCAGTTTATAAATTAACAATAATTATTTTTGAAGTCATTTATTGACTTGTTCTAAATAAAAGCTCATATGGATCTGATAGTTTATCAGTACATATATGTCAACTTGAAGGACATAGAAATTGATACTACATGATACGATATACCAGTGAATCATTTTCACCATTTTTAGGATTTCTGTCATTTAAATTTCAAATTACAGGTTTGAATGCGGAATGTAAAATAGTTCAGTCTTGAGACCTTAAAAATTAAATTGTTTACATAGCTTCAAAAGCATACATTTTAAAATATTTGAAGTTTATTAATTTTTAAATAATCAATCGAGAACGTTACAAATTTATAAATATATAATTTTGTTACGTTAGTGTTGCCAGCTATACAAAAATATTTTAATATTTATAGTTAAAGCACAACCATGTCAGTGCCACCTATTTTCAAAACACGTTTTATTCGCTTAAAAATTTTCTAAAAATTAACCGCGCACATTATCGTGTAAAAAGCTGATTTTTATTTGTTTGAACAATTCTTATTCAAATAATTTGATTAAATATGCAAGATAGAGAAAAAACTGAAAGCACCATGAGTAGGCCCGGTCGGGCCTCGCCGCTAAAATTGCAAGGCGATCCGGACGGGTGTATAATTACAGAAAATATCGCGTTCTCTACAGCTTATACACAGAGAAAACTTTTAGGAATTATGACTCTTCATCTTTAAACCATAATTTTTAATAGTGTACTAAAGATAATAATGTTTTGCAAACATGTAATGAAAGATAAATAATTAAGGTTTCCGTTGATATAAATATAATAATGCCTTGTGTAGCTTATATGGTTGTAATGTTGTAAAAGTTCATGCGACGTGCAAGTTGTCAAAAAAACTTCATCAATTCAAGATTCAGGTTTTCCTCCACCCCAAGGATTACAACTATCTCTGGTGACTTCTCTGTCTTCGTCCAAGAATATTTTCGGGAGGGGGGCGGAGATACGGTATCACAGAAAAAAAAGAACACTGTAAAAAATTAAAAACTGGTACCACTTAGAATGGTAAAATTACCAACAAAAAATTGGTGCAATTTTACTACTTTGATTATGGGATTAATACCACTTGCATGTCAGAAGTTCCAACCAATCTTGTAACTTTACTACTTTTAGACTGACACTATAGCAAGGCGTTGTAGAAATACAGTTTCTGCTTGTGAATCTGTGACTTTCAGAGTAGGTAATAAATGGACCTACTTTCAGAGTGTTGATTTTGTTGACGCTGGTAAAATTACAGAAATTGTTAAAAATTCCTTTTTCCAACGTAATACTCACGTCTTGAAATTTGAGAATTGATAACGCGGGGAACTTGCACAGCTCTTAACGTAGTATAAGTACAAGTAATTGTATAATTTTAAAGTTGCCCCTTATGCCTCGAGTCAAAGATATTTTGCTCATGTTCAAAGAACTCTGAAGAACTCGGAGCAACTCAGATACTCAAGAGTCGACTTCGATAATTATTAATGTGTTTTGGATGTGATATTTTGTGTACATCGTTTCTTAACGACAAAATTTATATGGAAAAAGACGAATTATTCACATTTTGTATGTAGATGCTAAAGTTACCATGTTGAATAAGAACAAGAATATTTCAGGTAAAATAATATCACCTACAAATTCATAACGCATTGTAATTTTACAGAATCTGTCTGGAAACTTACACAACCTAAAAGTTGAAATCCATATTAAAAGTGAATATTCGTTAATGTCAGTGAAAACGTTACTTTGGGAGTAGGTAATAATCAGACCTACTCTGAAAGTGGTAAAATTACCAGAAATTTTTTTTACAGTGAAGATAAACTTTACATCGATTTCCGACGAAAGATTCTTTGCAATAAAAATTAACTTCACAGGATAAACTTTACACAAATATCGGTTAAACTTTCTTTTGTTTTTCCATGACAAACACATGTATATTGAAAGACGCGAAGTTGGCTGAACCAAATTTTATCGCTCTAAAAAATTCCTGCAACAAAATTTTATTATTAGTTTTTCCTGTGATGCTACTGACAAACAAGATATTCTTAACTTTGATACCGTTTATTGCGTTGGTTCTGTTCATGTATGACTACTTCCAACTTCCTTTATTGGTTACGCTTTATTGGTTACACTTCAATATATGTAGGAAGCCTTCAATATATGTAGTCACTGCAGTGTTTTCTCTCTCTTCCATTTGTTTGCTTTGATTACATGTAGTCACCGCATTCATAGCATAGTTGTATTTTAAAATTATTTTTTTTTTAATTATTGATTAAAATGCAACGTATATTATTTCATATTTATTGAATTTCACTGGAAACTATAAGTAACGTGATACTTGATTGAAATAATTTTCTTCTTACATTTTAACAATAGTTTAAATGCATCTTATATAGGAAAATAATAATTTCAATGAATAATAGAATCAAAGTATTAGTCACCTAAAGTTGAACCTCAAAACAAACCCTCGAAAGAAAAGGAGGGTAAAAAAACGTCGCCAAAGCATACATTCTTAAAAGCATGATATAAAAAATTATAGTACAAATATTTGTAGTATATGTAAGGAATCATACAGATTTCACATTACAGTGCTGTTTAGAGAGATAGGTTATAATATTTCAATTATTCGTCATTATTTTAATGAATAGTAAAATCAAAATAATAGTAACCTAAAGTTCAATTCAATAAGACGCTAGAATCATTCAACCTACAAGGAATATAATATAATATGTCATTTTTACTCCAAATGTGAAACAAAAATAACAGATAATTTCAAACAATCTATTTGAATTACAGTTGAAAGTATAATTTACGAATGACAAAAAAAATAAAAGTATTTTAATTGAAACGTAGCCTATATTGGATAATCATTAATTTAAGTTAATGGTTCAATAATTAAAAATATATTTTCAATTTCGTTGCAAAATTATTCCCACATTATTTTACCTTGCTTCGAAACGTAGAATGAATAAATTCATATGAGAAAAACGTACCGAATAAACAAATTTTTAAACAAAAAATGAAATAGTTAAATTTGCATTTGAATTAATTAATTCCTAAGCAAGTAGGAAGATAATTTTCAACAAAATAGTTCAATTTAAAAAAACATAAATTACTTTTCAACAAAGTGTTTGAACTTTCGACAAAATACTTTCATGTTGTGTTAGATTTTTCAACATTCGAGAAGAAAATACGAATTTTTTATAAGATATTTCAATTTTCCACAGAAAAATTCATTTTCAGTACAAGCAGATTAATTTTGTGATCAGAAGAAGACGAATTTTTGAGAAGATAAATCACTTTTTAGTAATACACTTACATTTTCAACTAAAGGAATGAATTTAAAGAAAAAACACTTGTAATCTAAACAGATTAATTTTCAGCAATGTAGGTACATCTTCAGACAAAGAATTGGATTTTCTGCACAAAAGAAGAAAACGAATTAAAAAAAATAGTTCAATTTTAAAGAGGTATATATTAATTTCCAACAAAGTACTTCAATAGTCGACGAAGTACTTTCATTTTATATCAGATAGTTCAATCTTCTATAAAAAAATTTTTTTCTGTAAAACAGTTGAATTTTGTATAAAAAAGCGATATTTTAAGAAAGTAAATGAATTTTCTACTGAAAATGATCATTTTTTCAACCAAAAGTGAAATATTTTTTTTTCATTAAAGTAAATCAATTTTGAGCCAAAAAGAAAACGAATAATCATAGAACAAGTTACATTTTAAACAAAATGAATTAATTTTCAAGAAATTATAATAACTCTTCACCACCCGCATAGCACGCTATATTCCATGCATGTTCCAGGAATATTCCAGTGGAACATTGGGAATATTGCCGTGGAATATTGCTTCCACTTTTCAGGAGCATTCAAATGTCCTACGTTGGGAATATTGCCGTGTAATGTAGCATGAATGTTCCTAGGGAATATTGTCGGAATATGGCCCTGAATGTGTTTATAATATTCCTGTCGAACTTTGTCTGAACATAGCGTTGAATGTTACCTGAATGTTTCTGTGGAATGTAGCCGGAAAATTGTCCTGCAAGTGTGCAGAATGTTCCGGTCTAATATTGAGGCAATATTTACAAAAATTTTCCAACAATTCTGTTGAAATTTGCTGAAAGCCTCCTTTGAAGGTCTCAAGAAAGTTTCACTGGAATATCACTAGCGCATTGTCTTGAAAGAATAAATTATAATCTCTACACGGAGAAAATTTGGTTAGGAAACTTTACCGAACTTTTGAGTATAATTGGGATATATGGACCAAAAGGAGAATAATTGACATTATTTCAATAATTTGTGTCTTGCGAAATGTCAAAGAATACATGGCAGTTCGGTAAACTTTAATAACGCAGATTAAAGTTTCCAAATGTACAGTAAAGATTCTCAAAAGTAAACACTGATGGACGTGATGTAATTATTAAAAACTATTCTGGCATACATTAAGGAAAAATTGGATAGAATTTCATGCTAGTTAAGTAAAGTTTGCAAATTTAAAGTCAAGCAAACATTAAATTATGCAATATTAATGATTCCCTTAAAATCGGTTATAGAATGATAAATTTCGGTTATTCTTTCTAGGTTAAAAATGTAATATTTGCTTGAAAGTTTGGTAAAGTTTTAAATAATTTCAAGAGAAAAATTAATTTCAATTATGTTATAATCTCCTGCACATTGTATGAAAGTTTGTCCACTGTGGAGGAGCTTTTCATTTTTGCTACGTTAGACTTTATTCGACAGTTTGGTAAACCGATAGTCGCGCGGCATCTTCCACCACCTCCCTAATCTTTCAGGTTCGTATGCAAGTATTGAGCACCTCGAAGATAATTACTAATTTTTTTATTTAGAAGAAGGTATTGAATTTTCAAATTACTTATAGTTTTCATTGGCGCTTAGCATTTAATAATGAATATTATTTGTAAAATTGCAAAATAAAACGAGAGTTCATTGAAGTAGGAAATTGCAAACTTGATTACCATAGACCGAAGTTGACGCCCCTGTCGGAAACGTCAGTGATGCCATTTTAGTAGGTTTTGCCATGTTAGTGGTTTTCCTACTCAATTTGTAGCTTTTGCTTTTATTTAGTGAGATGAAAAAATTATTTTCCATGTATTCAGTAGGGAAAATTTGTGTCATTAATTTTTGAGGATATTTAAAAGGGTTATGTATATTTTGTGTGAAATTCCGGTTGAGTTAGGAAAACATTTGGTAACACTGTGGCTCCGTAGAGACCCTAGTGTGAACAGACCGTTGCTGAAAGTTGCGCTGAATCACGTCGAAGATTTTGTCGGCTTCTTTCTTATTTCGCGAATGTTTTGTGTTCATTATGTGTTATAAGTATTATAATAAAGAATCGCAGCTACAGTAAATAAATCGTTTGAATCTTTCTTTCATTTGCCGGATAAGAAGAGTAAGTACTGTCCAAATATATAATAAATAGTGTTGATTCTTATGAATTCGAGGTTATGTCGATTCTTTGTTTTGAAAATATTTCAATCATTTAATTTGTTTTCTATTCAGAGAATGTGTAGATTATGCAATCCGTGTTTATTCTGGTGGTTTATGATTTATAATGAGTAGTGCATGTTATGATAAATTTTACAGCTTCACTAGAAATGGAGACCATGGTACCGGAGGTAAGCGCATATCCTTGATTCAAAAGTTCTCCTCCAAATGTTGTATTAGTTGGTGATGTTAATTAATTTTACATTGCACATATGCTCATATTATAAAAATTCAGTACAATTTTATTTTATTTATTTCGTAATGAAATATGAATTTGGAATTATGAAAATGTCGACAAAATAGAGGTCAAAAAACGATGACAGACGTACATGTATAATTTTCGTTACATTTAAACTCCCTCTCCCCTCAAGACGCTGCACCAATTCTATGATAAGGCCCGTATTTAGGGCACATCGTTTTACATTAATTGTTTATATTGTTGACACTTTGATAATACTGTAACAAATTTTTAAAGCTCTTGATAACACTTACGATTTTGTTTACGTGACACTTACGTCTTTAAAAAATAAGAGTATCTTCTTACAGACGTCCCCCAGTAAACTGATTGATTTATCTGGAGGCAATTTTGACAATAACAAACCATCCCAACCAGCCTTGACGCACTCTCAGATTCTTCCAGCTGGTGCTACCCAATCTGGTGGTTTAGTACAATTTCAACATCCACATTATGAACCAGGATATCCCACCTCAACACAACCTCAGGTTTCTCCATCTGTTGCCTCAGAACTCGATGCAGGAAAATTAGAGTATCAATATCAGCATCATTACCAAGGACATCCTGGATCAGGGCCATCAGTGATTTCATCACCTGATGTTTCACAATCTCCTCAAAAAGAATTTGGGTATCCTCATTCTAATGCTCGACTAGCTCTACCTCAATCAAAATCTTTTCAAAACGGTACATCACATTATAACGTCCTCCAACCAAATCAATCTGGAAATTGGCAGTATTATTACCCAGTAAGAAAATCACTTCTAAATAAAACAATTTGTGTGGAGCCTAACCATTCTTCAAATTATTTATTACCTTTTTTCAGCCCTACAATTATAATATACAGCAGAATGGACAGCACTATTATCCACCACGTTTTGGTCAGAATAATCAGGATGATTGGCAAAATAAAATAAGGGAGAGAACTACAGAATCTGTGGTATGTAGATATTTCTCACTTATGCAATTGATGTAACTAACAAATTTTTAAATTATTTTTATTACTTTATGCCCAAGATATATTTATTTCATTGCGTCAATTATTTGGGTTTATTTTGTTGAACCACGCTCTGTTAGAAATCTTTGAAAATAAATTACTTTTCTTTTCAGATAAACGTTACATCTCGTCGATCGGTCTCCAGCAAGGAAAATACTTTAGGTGGACCAACATCTGAACAGCAAGCTAGCAATAAGCCTAACAAAAATCCTGAAGAATCTCAAAATTCAACGCCCTCTCTTAGCAAAGGTTGTTACGATAGGCCATCGGTAAAGTACACTTTGGTAAGCTCAGGTTTGATCTCCTTTAAGATGTCTATTTAAATTGAAGAATACATTTCCTCGTACTCAAACTTCATGCATCGTCAGGTTTTATTTCAGTAAATAATAAAAAAAATCTATCTAATTTTACAAACATTAATGACACTGATTAAAAATGATTTTTTTTTGCTATGATACGAAAAGTATTGCGAACAACCAAAGTTATTTTTCAATTGTTTAGTTGCAAATGAAAATTTCCAGAATAAACGAAGTATATTTTTAGTTGCTTAAACACTTTTAAGTAACACATTACATTTTGTAGCCGTTGTTACAATTTTTGGAAAGCTGCTCGGAAGGAAAAGAAATCCTAAGTTCATATGAGAAGAATAACGAGAAATTACTATGGAAAACGTCCAAAGAATTGGTGCATGTAATTATAAATAGAGAAAAAGATGAGGTCCTAAGACATTTAAAACGTGGCCAGGTACTCGAGTCTTGGAAGTACGTAACTTTCTCTTCAGAAATAATAGGTTATTATCATTATTCTTCAAACATTCTAAAAGTAAACTACCTATCAGTACGTATAGAGAAAATTTTATTTTACAAATTTTTTTTTTCATTTTCTTACAGAATTCCTGAACGTCGTCTTATCGATTTGGCTGACGAGATCGCACCAATATTCCCCGGACAATCAGCTGCCTCTTATTATATTCCGTTCTGCACAGAAGACGGAAATCGACTACCAGCCAGTGGCAAATTAATTGATCACATATATTATGTTAAACGTATATTGCGAGAAAAAGGAATTCTAAAAGAATCTAAACAGAATAAGAAATCAACAGATAATCAGCAATCGATCAGTGAATTAGGTTAAATTCTATTCATTCAATTTTCATTAATCTTTTACTGTTGGTACTAATATTTCACTCACGTAGTATTTACTTATTTTTTGTAAATTACTTATATCAGTAACTTATTTTGTAGATTCTCTTACGAACGACCTACACTATTTAACAAATCATTCAGAACCCTTTCTGGATGTCAAGAATGCATTCGAACGGACGAGCCAAGTGACGAAGCAGATTTTATGCCAGCAGAATCTGTCTGTTTTTGAGTACATGCTCAGTGTTAAATCACTGAGACTCGACCAACAAGGACAAGAATTGGTGAATATTTGTATTGCATTACTTTGAGAAAGTAAAATACTGTAACATGAAACAGTTTACTATATGTAAAATATGGTTTTGCAAATCGTAGAGCAACCTTGACTTTCAATGTCGATATAAAGAGCAACAATCGAAGTTAGAAGAAAAATGGCCTAAAATTAGAAACTACCTTATTAGTCTTTTAAAATCAGCCAAGTCAGTCACTAAAGATGATGCGCCATACGTTTTGCTATTGCCAACATTAGAGAGTGGTATGTACAGTATATTTTTAAAGAAAATATTACCAATTTAATTGCTCTTTAAAAAAAAAGATTACGTTTCAGAAAAACAAGATATAATTTTATTCTACTTATTACACTACGTTACAACGACTGATAGAAAGAAGCGAAAGCGAAAAAATGAATCATCTCAGGAAAATGATGAAAATATTCAAAAATTAAGTGTTCAGGAGAAAAGAAACTCATATCTCTTACATGTCGAAGTAAGAATAATTTTGAACTACATATTTCAACTTCTATTTGCACTTTGATCGTTTGGCTTCGGTCATTGCTAGAATGTAGGATTTATAAAATTTTCTGCTCTATTAACGACTTACTGTAAATAGTATGAATATTTTTATTTCATTGAAGAGTCCAGCAAAACTGACAGACAAATTAAATGTAATACAAGTTTTGAAATATTTAGACCTATTAATAATATATTTTTAAAAGCATTTTTTCCTAGGGTGGCCATTGACTTCACATGGGGAAAAATCACCTTTCTGTAAATATTATTCAGAATTCGTCAGAGATTAAGAATCTATCATACATTTTGAGGGTAAACGATTTTAAGCCACTTTTATAGGTCCCCAAAGAAAATCCGAGAAGTATGACATTTGAATCTTACATAATATTGCAGTTAATAACGCTTTTTAAAAGTTTTTTCATGAATAATCATTGCTTGGTAATTTAAGAATACCCAGTCATCTTTTAACTAACTTTTAATTTTTGTAATATTTGATGTTCCAAGTAACTCGTGAAATGAACGTATTTTGAAGCCGTTGTGAGTTCTTTAATCTATGATAGCAAAAAAATAATTTCTGTGAATAATTTTACAATTATTAGAATGATCCATGTTTGTTCAACCATATAGTTTACCAAGAAAAGTAGGAGAAACATTTTGTCTGGTTCATTCCGTTTGAATATATTATTTATGCCATTTTTTGAAAGATTGAAATATTTTTAGTTACTAATTTGTTTTATAAGAATACGCTTAAATGTTTCAATAAATTCAGATTATTTTAAACATTGATTTTATGTCACTGATTTAGTGTGTTTTTCACGGCAAAGAGGACAAAATGCGTGTTATTCATTTTTCCTAAGAATTATTTAGTATGAGTTATTTATTTTTTTGCATAGAATCAATACAATAAATTGCTAAGCAATTTTATTTTGGTTCATAATTTGAGAGTATTCTTATATTAGCTTTTTTCGGTGAAATGTATTAAAGAAACACTCATTATTTAAATAGTTGTACAAATATTTAAACAAATTATTATATTGTTGTCATTGATTGAAGAACTCATAACGTCGAGAAAATACGTTAATTTCGCGACTCATCTAAAAAAAAGGACACAGATAAGAGAGGCTCAAAGTGATTTACCTTAAAAATTTATGATTCATTCTTATTCTCGAACGAATTCTAAACAATATACTGAAATTCGGAATTATTTGTAATATATCGCGTTTAAATAGTAGACTTTCAAAAAGGTGACTTTTTGCTTTGTTGAATCAACGTAAAACTTCATGGTCTTTGCGGGGCCCCAAAATATAAATCGATTCCGCTCAAATTTGAAGGAGATTTTTTTCAGTATTTAAACAAAACAGGGTTGGGGGAAAGGAGGATGAGATCAGAAAAATTCTTTTAAAAAATCAACCAAGTATAAATAAGAACCACCATAATGTTTTTCTGTACAATTTGACATACCAAGAACGTTCATATCTTAACAAAGATTTCTGTGCGGAAATTATTTTTATTTATTTAAAATTTTCATAAATTCAATATTCCAGTTATTTACTTCAGAATTATGTATTTTATAATAACAACTTCTCCTTCCTCCTAGGACGCTGCAGAGTTAGAAACAGCCTTAGCTAGGCTACGGACGAGTTTAAAAACTGCAAATCTAAAGCTCCAGCCATTGACGGTGATTATCGGACCCCTGCTGGATATACAGGGCATTTACGTTATCGTAGATGAAGTGAAGTACACAGCAAGATCGATGCTTCATGCGATTGATTTGAATTTCAAAATATTTTTCGTTTTTGATTGCTTGTACCCGCGTCATTCTGAGTCTATGTGGCTCTTTATTCAATCAGTGATTTACGAAATCCGCAAACCTGGCGAAAGGCTAACAGTTCAACATCGTGACCTTCAGGGTGAAATCAAACGCCTTGTAGATTAAGCGAATAATTTTTGATTTGACATTACGCTAATCTGAAAACAGTTTTAGCTTTACACTTTCAGTCCTTTCAATTATTGTATTTCGATCATGTTAAATATGCGAGTTTTTCTTCTTATTGAGTATTATTTAAACTGAATCGTTTTGTTCGCAAAAGCAAACGAGTTTCCATTTGAAGCTGTTCGTATTTTATCTGATTTCTTTGGTTAAAATCCAAATAAACTAAAATGATTACCTGCTTTTCATGCAACTCTACATTTTGTAATAATGTATTGTTTTTAAACCACGTCGAGCTGGTGCACTCTTCTTTGCAAAATTTTGTGTGTCCTGAAGACGATTGCAACAGAAGTTATTCTTTGTATAATTCTTATAAAAAGCATAGGAAAGCGAAACATGCTGTTCAAGAAGTTGACAAACGTGTTGCCGATTTAATAAGACACGAATTGTCTGTATCTTTTCCTTCTGAGATACAAAGTAATGAAGATGTAACATTACAAACGTCATTAGTTGATGATTTCCTAATGCATTTAGATTTTCAAGGTGTAGATAATGATGATGACAGTGATTCAGATGAAGAACTGTTTTCAGAGCAGGCGGTTCCTTATACCGAATTAAAACCTTTGCTATCGGAAGATGTTTCAAAATTGGATAACATTGCAAAAGAAGAGTCACTTTTTATCGCAAAATTATATAAATATACAGATGTTCCACGTACAAGAATTGACGAAATCGTCCAAGACACATCTCTCTTGATAAAACGCACTATTTCTACGGTAACAAACGAAATGAATAGTCTTTTTAATAATGCACAAAACAATTCTGTTTCTCAAGCTGACGTCCTTAAAATTTTGGACAAATTTTCTAATCCGTTCGTAAACATGCAAACTGAAGCTCAACGATTTTCTCAATTCAAAACCCGCAGTACTTTCATAATGCCAGAAAATTTCCTTCTCGGCGAAAAGGAAATAATTAAAGAAAAAAAACGGTGTCAACATTGTTAAAAACGTACCCGTATTAGCCCAGTTCGTACCATTAAGAGAAGTTTTGAAAAAATTTTTTGAGTTGCCAGGCATTCTTGAACAAACTATCGAGTATCAAAATAAAGTTAGTAAATTATCAAACGTAATGGCAAATATTACACAAGGATACTTATGGAAACAAAAGGTAGCTGAATACGGTAAAAATATCGTTTTTCCATACACTGTTTTTTTCGACGATTATGAAAATAACAATGCGTTAGGGAGTCACAAGGGGATTGGAAAATGCGGAGGAGTTTACGCAAGTGTATTAATTTTGCCACCGGAATTGCGATCTAAAGTAGAAAATAACTTTCTCTTCATGTTGTTCAACACTCGAGATCGGCAAACTTTTAAAAACCATATAGTATTTGCCAGACTTATAGACGAAATTAAATTTCTTCAAAAACATGGAATTTCAGTTTCAACTTCGACGGGAAGTAAACAAATTTTTTTTGTTTTCACATTACTTCTAGGAGACAACCTGGGTCTTCATTCGATGCTGGGTTTTAATGAAAGTTTCAGGTCAAATTTTTTTTTGTAGATTTTGCCTTATTCACCATGATAATATCAATTCTGTTTTTAAAGAAAGTGAATGTCAACTTCGCACTCATGAAAACTATCAATTACTCCTTGCAAAAAAAGATAGCACACAGTCCGGGATTAAAGAAGAATGCATATTTCATGACGTGCCAGGTTTTCACGTAACAGAGAATCTAGCGGTTGATGTGATGCACGACTTTTTGGAAGGGGCAGGTCGATATGACGTAGCTTTGATTTTGGATGTCATCATCAATGTACTACACCTTGTCTCTTTAGTTGAATTAAATGAAAGAATTGATCATTTCTCGTACGGAAAAACAGGGCACGTGAACAAACCTCCACAACTATCGGACAAACAAATAAAAAATCATTGCCTGATAATGTCGTCGTCCGAAATGCTGTCTCTCATCAGGTGTTTATGCCTTCTGATCGGTCACTCAGTACCACGAGATAATGAGTATTGGAATTTGCTAACAATGATGAAAAGACTAGTAGAGATAATTGTCAGTCCTGTCATTCACCTAGAAACTCCCACATTGCTGGCTGATTTAATAACCGAATACTTGACATTGCACAATCAACTGTTTCCTGGTAAACTAAAACCGAAACACCATTTCCTCATCCACTATCCCAGAATAATGCGAGCAATAGGTCCTCTTTGGAACATCAATTGTATACGTCTGGAATCTGTACACCGTGTTGGAAAGACTACATCTCGAGCTTCAATTAGTCGCGTAAATGTCTGTCGGACTATAGCACTAAAACATCAGTTGATTTTAAATTACAGATTGATGAGCCAGCAATCAGCCTATCAAGTCTTTTCCATAGGTCCTACAAAAACGATTTCTTTCGAGAAATTCACAGATATTGATCAATTCTTTCACTTGATATGGAAATCATCCCCTAGTTCGAGTACTTTCTTGACGGCTGCTTGGATACGCTTTCATGATAAAAAAGTCGTGAAAAACAGTATCATTGTTTTACTTCGCGAAGATGGCCCACATTTTTTCGTCATCCATAATTTTATTGTAATCGAGAAAAGTTTTCAGATTTTAGCAAAGCATATGAACGACTGGGTTTTTGACGAGCATTTCCAAGCCTACAGAATTTGTGACTCGGAAAATTTTTCGTGGGAAGTAATATCAGAGAAAGAAGTAACTGAGTCTCAACTTTCCATCAGTCACAAGTTACGAGACGGATTTTTCTACATCGAAAAAAGATGGTTGTAATTAATTCGTGTCACTGTAAAACTATTATTTTGAATAAATGAAAAACATTGTTCAGCAAAATAAACACTTTATATTCCTAACACATGATATCACTTTTTCTTACTTATTCCTTCTTGAAATTGAAATTTTTTATAATTAAAAATTGAAACTGCCGACATCTTGAATATTTTTTAAGTTTTTCATATTGTGTGTGAAAAATGAAAATTCAGAGATGCCATAAATGGTGAAATTTTAAAAACTATTCAAGATATCAACATTTTTGCAATATGTATCGGCAATGTCACTTCAAACTTCTCAGGAAAAATTCTTGTTAATCAGTTGGATGGATTAGGCTGCAGAGGTGACTACAGGTAAAAAAAAATTTTTTCTTTCAATCAGTCATCAATTATTCAGTAAATTAATTTGATTTTTCATATGTTGTAAATTGGTAAATTAAATTAATTGAGCGTACCTATCTTGTTTTTTTCCATTACAAAAAAAAACATGAAATCCCACCAAAAATATCTGCGACGCAAAAAATCTACCACCTACAACTATATAAAATTTTGAAATCAAAGTTGGCTAAGTAATTTGTAAAAAAAATCCATTATAAAATACATAAAGAAACTTTTTTACGAAATGTCCTACAGAAATTTTTTAATAAATTTCAAGAAGCCATATCAGACATTAGAAAACTAAGCGGGATTCAATTTTATGAGTAAAATGATTTTAATTAAAATTGCTGGATATGGGAGATTTGTGGTATAATATAATATAATTAATGGGCCAACTTTGATTTCACAAATTCATATTAGTTTTACTTGGCAGAATTTTGGTATTTTGCATTTTGTGAGATTCTTATAATTAAAATATTTCTTAAATGTAAATTAAATCAGTCAGCTAATATGCCTTTTATTACGTTTATCTATTGATAAAAACAAATAAAATATATTGATTGAATATTACTGGAGGCAATCAAAAACTTTAGTCATGGCACTGTTAGTATGTGTAAATAATTTTGGAGCATCCACAAAATCATTCATTCGCCCCTAAACTCTGTTTCTCACAAGTGCTTTCTAAGCGAAGCGAAATGATTTCTAACCGAAGTCGTTCAAAATTTGGAAACTTTATTTAATTTTTCTTTGACATAATTTTAATACCTTACTCAGATAATATTAGAATCAAGTTATTATTCAAAGAAGAAACGGAAAATGACTACGACTTAAAGTGTTAATTACAAAATACATATTCCAAAAACTGTAGATCTGAAAATAAAAATCTTTTTATGAAAACGTTAGTCACGGCACTGGTCGTTTCTCACAAGCGCTGAATCAGTTCCGCTAGTTAGTATATAAGAAAGTTCCAAATTTCATCTCTCAGCGTGAAGCGTGCGTCTGCGTAGTTTCGTCGAAAGCGTATTGTATATATAGTATTATCTTAGGCTTATTTATATGTATATTATGCGTGATAAGTAGGTTTAGGTGTCGTCAGTGTATTTGTAACGAAATTGTATTCTGATTGGCTGTGACTAACTAATGTGTATGTAAGTGTATGCTGTTGACTGTGTATAGGGTTTTTTTTTGATTCACCGTAGCTTACGGTTTACCAAACTGCCAGTTAAAGTTTCGTGAACGTCAGTGATTCCTTCATGCCTTTTTTGTAAACCCTCTTATATTTTCTGCTAAGTCCTCGACCGCGCTTTACCCAACTATTCAGTAATCTTTATCTAAAGTTTTATATATTTTACAATTATGTGCATTAACATGTCAACTACCAAGTACAGTATAAATTAAAGTACAGTTCGGAAGGTATTCGCGTCAGTTGGTCACACTTTCATGTTTGTGAATGAAGTATTGTCGAATTTCGTTTTACCAAACTAGAAATGAAACTTTATCAAAGTGTCCATATGTCCCAACTTTACCCAACTGAGTTTGGTAAAGTTTCTCGAACTATTTTTCTCCGTGTATTTGAAAGAATTAAGAAATTTCTTTGAAACCGTGCTTGGCCATTTTTTTCATTATTTCTTCTTGCACACAACACAACTTGAAATAGTAAAATTGATTTTGCGACCAAATGCAAGTGTTTATACTAAATTTTTATTAATGTGCATTACACATCTGTTTAAAACATCTCTATTACGTCACAATTTTGAAGAAAACGTGGTCAAAAAGTTCGAATGTCTAACGAAACATGAAACATTTTAATCTTCATTTAAAAATAACTAAGATCTAAGCTGGAAATAAAAACACATTTTTTTAAAGGACCATTTTCGTTAACTTGAATCTTCTTCACGTTCGTCTTCTTCGGATTCTCCTTCAATTTCTTCTTCCATATCTTGGTCATCCATTTCATCCGTTACGTTTCCGTCTTCTTTGTTTTGTTTCTTGCTTTAAAATGTGGAAAAAATTAAAACATAGAACGAATTCATTTCTAATCAGGCAGACTCGCTATCTTTAAGTCGTGAACGACGTAAAATAACACAAACAAAGTAAGCGGTACAACTTTTCAAAGCGACGAAACTCCTTTCTTAATACTCTTGCGAACATTTCGTTGTTGACGAGAAAAATTCGAAAATTTAATTGGATAAAAAATCAATTCTCTTGGCCACAAAAATGTCTTGGCCCGCTGAAAGCTTATGAGAAAAGTTCTTGATAATAGTAGACATTTAATTTTTTTAATTGACAAGAAATATAAAATGAAACATATCCAAATTTAAAGCTTAGCTTCCAAGTTTTTTCATCATTTTTTTGACCGTCGTTATAAATACATTTTCGATAAATGATTGTCTTCGGTCTTACGGATATACAATCGATGTTTGTCACCTAAAACCGCTTTTTTGCTCTTTACTTAAGACCCTATGACCGAAGAAATCCCTTTATCGAAAATCGGCTTATCAAGAAATATGAAGGCGGGTTAGAAAGAAAATAAGCTTAATTTGTATTTCCAAACAAAGTTTTTGAAATTTTCCGATGCACCTCAAAATGTGATGGCAAAGCTCATTCGAATCGGTAGAGTAAATTTTAATACCTCCGAGGGTGCAAATTTTTCTACGACCCCCACTCCTCCCTTTTCATCTCTTATAAGGAATGATTTCTAGATGTCCGCCTCCGATTTTCTTGGATCTCAGATATATGTTAGGGGATCAAAAAATAAGAAATACTGGCCCTTTCATTTTATTGCATTTTCATATTTAGATGGTGAAATCGCCCCTCAAACTATTTCGCTGAAAACACGAAAATTCATAATTCAAATAATAATCTTTAATTGTATGATATGAAAGCTTCAAACTACCACCAAATTGCAAAATACGAAAATGTCAAAGTCAAAATTTGTGCATTATGAGGTAAATCACACTTGATTAGTCAGTTACGTTAATCTTGTAATAAAAAATAAAAATATTGCATAATGTTTGAACAAATGTAGACAAAATTAATTCAAACCGTAATTCGCAGATACTTAACCCTAAATTAGAAAATTATTGTTATTTTGGTGGTAAATTAAGGTCAAGTCTTTTTGAATTAGGGTTTGCTTGACATTAAGTTTCTAAATAGGCTAAATATTATTCTAGTAATAAATAATAATATTTTGAAATGGAGAAATGATTACCAAGGAATTTCATGAATGACTTTGGCTTCTGCTCATGAATACAAATTATTTCTATTATTATGTCTATTATTTTTAATTAAAATTTGAAAAGTTATCATTGATTTTAATAATGATGTTCCTGGAGTATTATGTCTATTTGTCCAAACTGATATTAGAGGAGAGAAACCGAAAAAAAAAAATCTAAGAATCTGAAAACAAATATTTTAAATGTAATTTATCAGTGAAAAAATTGTAATCGCTCTTCAAATTTATATGCGGCAGAGTTTAAGGCCTGAGTAAGAATGATAGATTCATACACTATATGCGTGGTGAAAAGGTTTACTAAAATTAGGATATAAGCAAACTAAGACTTCCTTTTTACTGAATGCTAAAAGTACTTAGTCGAAGTGTCTAGCATTACCGAAAACAAATAAAAAGATGCACACTGAATTTCGGTAAACCTAGCCCCCTTTCCATTTTCACAATCTGAGTGCACCGAATTTTAGTGGCACGGTCATACTTAAAATAAAACAATGGACGACTAAAATATAAAGACAGATTTAATTTTGTGTTAGACTATTCTATTAAATTTACCTAAATATCGGTCTATAAAATAGAACAAGAATAAAGTCTGTGTAGAGTAATGGAAAAACGACTACTTCCTTCCTTGTGGACATTTTCCATAACTTTGCCTCCAGTTCTTGTAAGGGCCAAGAGAAAAGTCTGTCGCTTAGAGTAAAAGAAATCGAACCATCCTTCAGTGAAATACAATTATTCTCTTGAGTTTTAGCATTCAATTGAATCTAACTGAAGATTAAGAATTTATAATGCTTAATTTTATCTGCACCGCAATGAAGAAGTCCACTAGAATGACATATGACATTTTGACGTATTGTAAAAAAATTTCTCGGTGGTAGAAGCAGGCCTGTCAAATGTAATCTAGTAGGTTGTGATCGTTCAGTTGAAAAATTTCGTTTCAACTGAACGATCACAACCTACTATACTACATTTGACACGCCAAACAACAACATTTTCTTGATATGAAATAATTTTAACTTTTCGGATATCTGTATGATCAGCCACATAATTCTAGTGTTTTTCAACATTGATTTGATATCAAAGGAAAGCGACAGATTATTATCTTGGCCATAAAAAAACTGGATGCCGATATTTAGGTAAATCAAATAGATTAGTCTGGTAAATGGAAAGGGGGCTGGGTTTATCAGAATTCGGTGAGCGTCTTTTTATTTGTTTTTAGTAGAAAGGAAGCCTTAGTTTGATTACAATTTCTTGACTTATAAAATACAGTTTAAAAAAATTTTTACATTTTTTTAATTATTGTTTTTTCGATCTCTATCATGAAATATGAGTTTGGACAAGTAGACAGAAACCTCCAGAACAGATTATTGAAAGCAACAATAATTCGTTAATTTTTAATTTAGAATAAAAAAACTTGATAGCAATAATAGGTATGTATGGAGGGAAGCAAAAGAACATTCATCAAATTCTTTTGTGATTATTTCTCAATTCAAACATATTACTTGAAGGTACCACATCAACAGATATTTGCAACTTAATGGTAAAAATATAATTAATTTCTCAAAAATACTTTGTAGCATACAATGTCACAAGAGGGCTACAGTATTGTGCAGTTAAAAGGCGGCCAAACATTCCGTTTAGTGGCCTCGAAGTGGATTATTCGACATTACGACAAGAAAATTTATTGCGAGTTACCACCAAACGACGATAAGTTAATGTATAATACTGCATTAATCAAACTGACTGAAGGGAACGATTCTTGGAAATCTAAGGAATTGCTCGAACTAAAGTATCAAACAAGTAAGATGCTACAACATTAAGCAGTAAAAACTATGACCTAATAAAATTCATAAAACTTTTGGAAACATAAGAGATTATTGGCCTAGTTTTGTGAGTTTTCAAGCAATTAGGGATGTAAAAAAGCAAGAAATTTCGCGTCAAGTTTAGACGGGTTTCTTGTGTCCAACTGAACAGCCTAGTAAATGACACTTGCCATACAGATTATTGTTCAGCATACGTGCACGGGAAAATAAATATGTGGAAGATTTCACTCACTAGGTTCTTTCAATGGATTTACATAAAATTCTTCAATTGGATTGAAGAAAAGCTCCATATTAATTCCATTTTCGACATAAATTGTCGAATAGATGATTCTCTTACCACTCGCTTTCCTTATTGGGGGGAAAACTACCCCTAATTATCAAAATATTCATATAAAAAATGGAAAGCATGTATCATAAATTAATTTCATTACAAAAAAACATACGCGGAAATTATTTCATAATAATAGAATAGTAATTTATAACGTACCGACACGGAAAAAAATACTTTGTCAATGTAAAAAAAAAAATTGATACTTCAACAAAATAAATTTGTAAAGATTGAACTATTAAAAAAAATGGGTTAAATTAACAAAGTTGGCATTGTTAGGAAAATCTTTGTAACAGTGACAAAGTTATTGGTTTATATAATATAATATATAATTATTAAGAAATGTTTTTAATTTTAATAAATAATGTTTAATGTAACAAATAATCCTGTTTGTCAAAGTAACAAATAACTTTGTTAGTTATGAATTGGTTTCATGGTAACAATGTGAGTTTGTTATTTCAGTAAACAGGTTTTGTTATGGAATTAACAAAGTTGGCATTGTTACTTTAACTATGTTTTATTTGTCAATATAATCATATCATTTGATAAAACAACATTATTTTCAGTAACAAATTATTCGATTGTTAAAATGACAAAGCCTTTTTTTCCGTGAAGATCATTGGGGGATGAATTATTCATAATTACAACCAAAATTACAACCTACCACAAAAGAAAAAGCACCCTTATAGAACACGTCGCGTGTCTGCATTATAATATAACATTTACAAGATGGTAAACTATTCCTAAATTTTAAGATACGCAAATTTCAACGGAAAAACTTGAAAAAAATATAGTATGTTACTAGAATAGTTATTTGATAATAATTATCACAACCTTGATAATAATTATTATCTGCTTGATGCTGTTGGTCGATTATAATGCAGGAACAGCGTCAAGTGGTGAACTACGCTTAATTATTTAGTTATGTCTATCTTGAAATAAAAAAATGCTAAATCGCATAATTATTAAAGAAATGCAGCAAAATGTCATGCAAACTCTAATTCAAAAAGACTTAACCTTAATTTACCATCAAAATAACAATAATTTTCTAATTCAGGGTTAAGTGTCCGCGAATTACGGTTTGAATTAATATTGTTTGCATTTGTTCAAACATTATGCAATATTTTTATTTTTTATTACAAGATTAACGTAAATGACTAATCAGGGATGATGTACCTCATAATGCACAAAATTTGACTTTGACATTTGCGTATTTTGCAATTTGGTGGTAGTTTAAAGCCTTCATATCATAAAATTAAAGATTATTATTTGAATTATGAATTGTAGTGTTTTCATCGAAATAGTTTGAGGGCGATTTCACCATCTAAATATGAAAACGCAATAAAATGAAAGGGCCAGTATTTCTTATTTTTTGATCCCCTAACATATATCTGAGATCCAAGAAAATCGGAGGCGGACATCTAGAAATCATTCCTTATAAGAGATGAAAAGGGAGGAGTGGGGGTCGTAGAAAAATTTGCACCCTCGGAAAAATAAAATTTGCGGTATCCAGAATTATTAAAATAAAAAATCCTCTTATTTAGCTGCTATTAAAAAGAGAAGATCAAAAGCCACAGAAGTGGAAATTAAAAGAATTACCTCCAATTGGTTGACTGGTGCAAAAAAAAAGAGACACCAGAGAATTGTAAGTTTATTACATATTAGTATTATTTATATGCTTCTTTAGTGTTCATAGATCTATAATATTCGACGTACTTGACTGCGATATTAAAATTTACTCCAACGATTCGAATGAGCTTTGCCATTACATTTTGAGGTGCATCGGAAAATTTCAAAAACTTTGATTGAAAATACAAATTAAGCTTATTTTATTTCTAACCCGCCTTCATATTTCTTGATAAGCCGATTTTCGATAAAGGGGTTTCTTCGGTCGTAGGGTCTTAAGTAAAGAGCAAAAAAGCGGTTTTAGGTGTCAAACATCGATTGTATATCCGTAAGACCGAAGACACTCATTTATCAAAAATGTATTTATAACGACGAAGGGTTCACAAAAGTATTAAGAAAGGAGTTTCGTCGCTTTGAAAAGTTGTACCGCTTACTTTGTTTGTGTTATTTCACATCGTTCACGACTTGAAGATAGCGAGTCTGCCTGATTAGAAATGGATTCGTTCTATGTTTTAATTTATTTCACATTTTAAAGCAAGAAACAAAACAAAGAAGACGGAAACGTAACGGATGAAATGGACGACCAAGATATGGAAGAGAAAATTGAAGGAGAATCCGAAGAAGACGAACGTGAAGAAGATTCAAGTTAACGAAAATGGTCCTTTAAAAAAATGTATTTTCATTTCAAGCTTAGATCCTAGTTACTTTTAAATAAAGATTAAAATGTTTCATGTTTCGTCAGGCATTCGAACTTTTTGACCACGTTTTCTTCAAAATTGTGACGTAATAGAAATGTTTTAAACATATAGGAATATTCATGCTACATTACACGGCAATGTTCCCAACGTAGGACATTTGAATGTTCCTGAAAAGTGGAAGCAATATTCCACGGCAATATTCCCAATGTTCCACTGGAATATTCCTGGAACATGCATGGAATATAGCGTGCTATGCGGGCAAATACTTTCACCAAATACATTCAGATACTCTAATTTGAGATCAAAAAATAATACATTTTCTATAGAATAATTGCGTCTGCAAGATGAAAGTTTATTTTCAATTCGAAAGGATAAATTTTTAGTGACATAGTTACATTTTCAGTCAAAGAAATAAAATTTCTACTAAAAACGATAAATTAAAAAAAAATGAAATAGTCACACTATGATTTCAATTAATTAATTCCTAACCAACGAGAAAACAATTTTTTAACAAAATGCTTCCATTTTAAACAAAATACATTTGTTCCGAATAGAACTGAGTGTTTTTAGCGGTAATTGAATAATTAATTGTTGTAAAATGAACCCAGACGTATACGTTCATTTAGAAATGTACCTTTACCTTTTTTTAAACAACAAAATAATCTAAAATAATCTCAGTCTCGAAGAACAAACTCATCCTGTTAACAGTTTCTCCTTTCATAAAATAGTTGATTCTTTTATGTATTAGGCGATACGAGGGCCGTGGTCGAGTTGACTATAAGGTAGGGCAACGGTGGTTACAGGTAGGGCGAATGTAAAAATTGTACTTGCTCTGATCTGGTTAATTGTATTTTTCAAGGCAGGGCATTGACCCACAATGCCCACGTCCTTAGCTACGGCCATGGGCGATACTCATTCCAATACTAAGATGTATAGATTAAGTTGCTCTCGGTCACCGAATATTGCTATACTAAGAAAGAGTTATGAATTACCTCGTTGTGCGAAACGCCGGTCTGCGTTTGATTAAAAAAAAACAATTTTATTTTATCATTTTATAATATTTTAATCAGTGAATTAAAGCAAACAATGTTTTTCTTCCAGAATCTTTGGTTTCTTTTTCATTTATTGTAAAAATTATATTGTATCAGATCCTGTTCAACTGAATGGTGCCGAAACCCGGGATAACATATCCGGAAAACTGGGCTCGCTATATCTTTAGAATGCGGCAACAGAAAGTCCCAAAGAGTGTGCGTAAAAATAATAGGGGGGGGGGGGTACTAATATTTATTCAATCGACGAGAGTGGTGCCAGTCGGGCCTTAACAACCTATGGGTACGCATCCGAAGATTTTATTCGGGTATAAATTACCCAGGTTAGGCTCAACGTGTGATAATCGACTACAGAGCAAAATCGAACATATGGTGAATATCACTGTATATTATTATACAATAAAAAAACCATTACGATGAGATATTTTGTCCTAATTTTCAATTGAATGTGAGGAAATAATGGATGTTTCCGATTTTCTAGAGGTCCAAGCGCGTGTCGCGCTCACTGGCTCATCGAGCGACGCAAGTCGTTGCGACGCCTGCAGAACCTGGTGAGAAAATGGAGGACAATGAATTTTCAAGGCACTGATAGGTCTAAATTCATGTTAAATTTTTCAATGGCTTTATAGTCAAGCCTTTGCACGCAACTCGTCAGACGCTGCCGACTCTTTCCTCTTTTTCGAGGGAAGTGATTTGTGAGTTCTAACCTTATGAAGAAAGATGGGAAGAGCAAGATCCACGCGACGATTTTCAAATTAATTTTCTTGAAAAGCGAAAACGCTGCCACTTTTGTCCGTTCTGTCTCGACAGAAAAGCGAAATTTTTTTGAACACCTTGCAAAAAGCCAACCTGCCGAAAACACACCTGTAAAAAATGTTTAATTTGTTAAACTTGCTAATCTTAAGCTTTTGTTATAAATGAATTGTGTGAATTTCGAAATAAATTGTTAATTTGTATCGTAACTTAGTATCCTGAACATAGACATTAAGATGAAAATAATAATATAAGGAAAACCATTCACATCACATATGTGAAAATGTCAAAACATGGCAATTTTCGTTGAACCGGGAAAATTTTTTTTTTTTTAAATACAGCAAAAAACTACTGCCAAGGTCTCGAATTGTAACTCTTGCACTCCACAATTATCACTGTGGAACAAAATTTGTTTATTCTTCAAGCTATTAAACAAAAAAATTGTGAAAAAACGTTATTGCTGAAAAGCTGTTTCTGTTTTGTGAAAATATTCATAGTTTGTATTAAATTCATCTTATCAGTTTTATAATATTTCTTTTTGTGAGACTTTGAGCGACATTCGAAAAAAATGTGAACCAATACTTTAATTTATATCAGAGATACTGGACTTTAAACTTTGCCCGAGCACAAACCACCCAGTGTAGGCTGAGCGGAAAATTTCGGAAGTGTAGGCTTTGACGATTAAATTACCATTTTTTGTTTTGTTTTTGAGAAAAAACATTGTTAAACAATGCCACCTAAGAGAAGACGCACATCATCAGAAAATGCTGGTGCTCAGCCAGCTGCAAAACGAGGACGAGGAGGCCCAGCGGTTTTGCGAAGACGCACTCAGCCCACGAGAGGACGAACTCAATGTGTGATACCTACTGTAGGCAATGTAACGAGCGACTATTGCGACTGTTCCAGCTGTTCCTCGCTCGATCACATTCGATTAAATTAATCGAATCTTTTATGCGGGAACTTTCGAATAAGTTCGCTAGAGTATTTATAATGTTTTGAGATAAAAGATTTTAGAATCCTGCGAAAAGCGAAGTTCTCACGTTCAGAACTTATAATAATTAAGAAAGGAGCTTGGGGAAAGGATGTAAATTTATTTAGGAAATAAGGTAGTTTATTTCCCTTTAGAATACACTGAAAATATGTCTACACGGAGAAAAATTGAATTGGAAAAATAGGAACTGATTCCTGTATTTTGAGCAAATCGGATCCAGGATGAATTTTGCTAGAAGAGTACTGTACGCCCAGCGCTCTATCCAGAAGGAGAGTGCTGCCTACATTGGTAGCCTGCAATGGCTGCCTACAGTTTTGGAATCAGTCCCGACTCAGTCGGGAAAGAGGCTCGAAATATTCATCGTGGATCCCGATTCCTAAATCACAGTTTTCAGTCCTGAATTTCTGAACACGATCCAAAATTTTTGAGATTCACTTTTAAATTCTTAGTTTTCAAAACTTGTTCCTAAATCCGCATTTTTCTCCGTGTACGAGTAGTCAACGCAGCTGTATGTTGTAAATTTAGTTTTAAGATTTTTTGTAAGTCTCTGAATATTATTGTATTAGAATTAAGGAAGAGGGATAACTAAGTCTGGATGGTAGGATAGAAGTAAATGAGTTTAGAGAGGATAGGGCCCTAAAGTGGCCAGGGTTAATAGACTCTATAAAAAAGAAACTTACTATAATCTGCTTAGGGTTCAGTTAGGCACGTAAAGGGAAGCTTTTAAATGATTATTTTTATGATTGAGAAACTCTTTCTACGATACCTGAAGTAATACCGGATTGAACCGGCAAAGTTCGGGTTTCTTCGGGGAGGGTCCTTTTCCAGTCGTGTAACTTCGGAAAGTGGACCCACCCCGACGGGGCCTGAAATTGAGAGTGGAGATGCTGGAGGGTGAGTGACGGCTGGGTGAACGGTGTCAGGGCACAAGCTAGGCAGATAGAATTCTACCCTAAACGCGTCTGCATGTTCCCTCGTTGAACTGCAGATTTGTACTCGGCACAACCGGAGTAGATCTCGCGGACATATTCTTGTAAATCGTAGCTCTTATAGATAGCTTATGTAAATCCGGACTTGGTTTGGGAGAGTTTGTCAAATAAATAATTATACTCGTTACATCGTAAATCTGAAAATCTAGTTTATTGACTATTCAAATTTCCCGGTTCCTTTTCAGGATTAACACCAACGGAACTCTACGACGAATCAATTCCGCGTATATACATGCGCGGCCCGTAAGAGCAACGAGCTGCTGGCGCCACCATCAGACGATGGCAATAGACCTTTTCATTTAAGAGCGGATGCTTAGGCGCCGCCATGATACGTAGCGGGCATTTAAAGTTTTCGAACACTGTCGTTAAAATGTACATTGTGATACAAAATTTTAATGTTAAATTGTATGAAAAAGATGTGCCAGGTGCTGAATTGCAGCACAAATTGGTGGACGAAAACACTATTTGTCAGTTAAAAAGGTGGTTGAAGTGCAGAAAACAATGTACCAAAGGGAAAAAGCAACAAGTTGTTGACCGGTATGTAGAATGCAGGTTATGTTTACATCATGTATATGGTATAGTTAGAATAGTAGAAAAATAGTGCTTTACATAAAAATTAAATTATCTGTGATGATAAAAACATTGGTAAAAACGGTTAATGAAGCATTTTCAAAGAAATGTAGTTAAAAATGAATTAATAGCTGCCATTATAATAAGGGAGTTGTCAGTTTTGAAATTCATATATTTTACTATATACATGAGTATCTTATTAGTATAGTGACCATCCGTCCCGGATTATGCGGGACCGTCCCGGATTTGAGGTACGTGTCACAGATTGGAGTACATCCCGGAAAACGTCCCGGATTAGGCTGTTTTATTCCCGCATAAGACTGAAGTGTCAAATATTAAGTAAAGCTTTGGACAGCGAAGTATATATAATGCGCAGAGGTGTATAAAATTATATAATAATACAATAATAATACAAAACATTGACGTTTTGCGTGACGAAATTGAGATAGAAAAATTCTGTTTTGCGGCGCAGAGTTTCAAACAATCAGAGGGCACCTGTAACTCTCAGGCAGCCCCTGATTTGTCGAAATACGATCCATCTTTCGAATGCAGTGATTCACTGTCATCGTCTCATTTTCTCAGTTATCGTTCGATTCGATCAATCTTATTTGTAAATCTGTTCTGAGCTTTATGAGATTATGATGTGGATATCAGACGTGTCATAATATGTGTCGCGAAACTATTTTATTTTTGCACTGTTGTTATTATAATCGCTTTAAGACTGTAACAAAAAAATGAGTAAAAGTAAGTACTAACAATAATTTCGCAAGTAACTTTTTTTTTGTCAAGTACCTAGTTTCTACAGAGCATCCAGCGACCTTGAAAACCTGGAATTCTCCTTGAATTTTTTTAAACCTTGAAAACCTGAACATATCTTTGAATTCTACACGAGAGCCCTGAATTTGAATTATTTTTTCCTGCTTTCAAGACAGTTATTCCATTGCAATACGAAAAGTATTTCAAATCTTTTTGTCTAGTATAAAAGAAACATCTCGTTTAGAAGTAATCTTCCTACTAAAAAGGCTTTTATTTATCAAGATATAATTTATCTTTTGTTCATTACAGAATTAATAAAGAGATTTCAATGCACTTCCTGTAAACTGTACCAATTATTTTATAGATTGTAGTGAACAGACTTCAATATTTCTATGTTAATTCAGCTTCAAAATTAGATTCTTAAATATTTAAAAGGATTTTGAACATTTCACGAAGATTCCACGCATTTTAAAGATTTCAGAAATGTGTGCACACCAGATTTTAAAGATTTCACACAGATTCTAAAACTCAAAAGATTTGAAGGTTTCCAAAGATTCTAAAACGGGTATAGTACACCAGATTCCAAAGATTCCTGGGACTAATGCCCTCACAGAGCGGGTTTTTTCAGGAATGAATGAAATTTTGTCCATAGAGAAAACTCAATTCGCAATAGAAACTTTAAGGCATATCTTGGTTGTCAAGTATAAGTTAGGGAGTTCTAGAGAAACGTTCAACGACTCCATAAAAAATAACCACGAATTACTTAAAAAAATCCATTCGTCTGAAAAGTATTTAAAAATTGATAAAAACCATATTGCATATGTGACCGTCCGCGAAGAAAGGGACCTAATGCGTCAAAGCTAAATTTTACAGGACGGGCGATCGTAGCAGAGTCCGCAAATCAGCATTTGAGTAGTGGGGATGCGTGTACGAAAACCACCCCCTTCACTCACCACTACACTTTTAGGCACGAGCCAGTGGAGCTCACGGACAAGTCGCGTACAGCTGTAGTGGTAAGTGGTGGGGCTGGTTTTCGTAGGCCTCTCGTTCTGTCTCCGCGTACGCTCGTCATGCCTATGTTTGTAGCTTAATAACAAGAAAGGTAATTAAATTAAAAAATTTCTGATCATTGGAAATGAAAGCGTAACTCAGAAACTATCGATCGGCGTAAGAAAATGAAAATCGATTTTTTCCGCTTTAGGCCCTTTTCTTCGCGGACGGTCACATATTCGTGACGTAAAATAAGGTCGAGAATAACATATATTTATGTGTTAATTTATATGTGTAAATGTATGTTTTTGAAGTATACGTGTGGAAACTAAAATTATTGATATAAAATTTGAATTTACCGCCATCCGACCCCCTTCTACAAACCCCAGTGACTTCATGTACCTCCACCATGTGACACGTCCCGGATTCACCCATTGGAAATCTGGTCACTATATTATTAGTATATATCTCCTCAAGGGACTTTCTTCTTTTTCCTCCAAGCAATAACGAGAAAAATACACATTTTGTTATTCTACCTTAATATAATATTACAAAAAGTGGCATTTTCTCAAAAAACTAAAATGCACTAAGCATGCTCTCGATATGCGACATTCAAAATTCCTTCTTCCACAGACCTTGAATATATAATTAATTTTGTTTTACCTTGAAATTTTCTTGCTGGCTCTTACTTTTAACGGGATTGGGAAACTTTTCAGTTGGACCACTTTCTCCCACGAAGTGCAATGAGCAAATATAAGTGTCTTTGCTTACATTCTTTATGCTGGAAAAATACAGTTCCCTGCACGCACGTAACCTCACCCGCATATCACTTTTACTGCATTCCGCGCAATTTTTAATATACATTTTAAGTGCATCATCGGGAATGTTACCCTTTCGAAATATTAAACAGGGTTTTGGAAATGAAATAAAAGAATAGTTACATTCTAAGTACGACTTGGACCGACTGTTACTTTTACAATTTCCAAAACAGCACCTCTTGGTCGCTCCAACCTTTTTTCTTTTTAATAGATTTTCTCCTGGTAGATCAGACATTTTTTTCGTGGAAAGTGTTTTAACTTCTAATTGCTGGAAATATTTTTTTTCGTGAATATTTACTATTGTCGCATACGTCTCAGGGACAACTGTACGAAACTCACGGATGTGCTAAATATTTTTCGCACTTGCGCAGCATCGTTTTCTTAAATGAAAAGGTCTATGAAGAACATCTATCTCCACAAGCGTCACCACGTTCATCACCTGAGAGCGAACGTACTGCAAACAGCACACGTGGGAGAACGTCGCGCCAAGGTTCAAGAAAATCAGCACTAGGTAACAGCACAGCATTCCTGGTAAACGATAATATAAATGTCAGTCTCATGCGTGTAGAAGATCCTACTATGCGCCTATTCGAGGCTTTAGAAAGAACAATGAATTCTGTTAACAATACTTCTTTGAACGCAGGAAATGCGCGTTTAGTAAATCGTTTAACTACCGCGAAAATATTACCTATTTTTTGAGAGATTCTTTAGAATGGTTGAATTTCAAAAGAGAGTTTTAAAATACTGTGGTGTTAGGCGAGTACAGCGAACAAGAAAATATTTCAAGCTTAAGCGACGCATTGAAAGGTGAAGCACGTGATGCTGTTAGTGTTCTGCTCGAGACGAGTTGCGACTTTAGTGAAATAATGTGTACGTTAGAACTTCATTACGGAAACCGTTGGAAAAAAAAGTCGCAAACGATATGAAAAGTTCACACACGATAGAGTCCGGCAAAATAAGTTTAACTAGATTTGCGAAAAAATCTAGAAATGTTATGATAACCTTCAAAAATCTTTCTCTGATTGGCTATCTACACAGTCCAGATTTAGTTAGATTCATTGAGAATAAGCTGCCTTCTGCATAGAAATACGCTTTCAGGAGGTATATTTAATGTTGAAGCCACTGAAACGCCATAGTCGCAAAAATCATTTTCGAATACGTCATCAGCGCGCATCGCGAAACGCACGATGTAAGTGAACACAGAAATATCGAGCAGGCAGATGATAGTTTTAATATTAATAAGTCAAGTGAGACGATGGTCTTGGGGGTTAAGGCATAGGCTTTGGACCCACTCCGTCGGCTTGCGGGTTCGATTCACGCCTCGCACTCTGGAAGAGCCTCGGTGGCTCATGCGGTGAACACTTGCCTAGCAAGGGAGCTGTTCATCTCCGGAGAGTCGTGGGACCGGTACCTTTAGAGAAAAAGGTTCTCTAAGTACTTAAGGCTGTTGCTCTTGGTGGTTCGGAACTCACCTTAAACTGTGGGTCCCCCTCACACCACCAAGTAAGTGTGTAGGGTGTGTGTAAGGGAATAGGGAAGAGAGACAAGAAAAATGTAAACCCTTAGGGGACACATTAGAAGCTTCCATTCCAGAAATATTAATAAGTCATGAGTTCATTGTGATGTTAAAGATCATCGCGCGTGGGAGTGTACGAAATTTGGCAAAGAATCCTTGCATAGACGATGGGGCAATGGCAAAAAACACTGGTTTGTGTTATAATTGGTTGAAGAAAAATCACGTTAGCGAAAATTGTAGAGATCTGTATAGATGCGCTCATTTCATTTTGGTTTATTAAATTTAATGAAAAATGTTACTTCATTCTCAATGCATGTTTAAAAGTTTTCGTAAACCACAGTGAAATTTATTAAGCCACCAATAATATTTGATGTACAAGCAATCGAAACAGGTTTCAGAGTCAATTTTATGAAATTTTAATAAATTTCGCTTAAAAAATAAGTTTCGTGTCACTGAAAATTAATGAATAGTGTCTCAAATTAATTTTCGAAGCCAAATTTATGAAATTTTCGAGAAATAAGTCATTGAAAACGAACTGAAATTTCAGAAAATTTTTAACAGTGTATGAAGGAAGACATTCGCAGTCTGTGCCTGGAAATAAAAAAGCATTGGGTAACGTAAACACGGAATCCGCTAGAAACGAGTCACGAAAATGACTAGACTAGCCAAGTGTTCCATTGAAAATTCTGCCTATTTATGTAGAAGGTTCAAGAATATCTATAGAAACGTTTGCGTTATCAGACGAAGGTTCGACTATCACTTTGATCGGTGAACAATTAACAAGAGACATAGGAGCCGGTGGTAAAAAAGTAAATTTATCTCTACAAGGTGTTAATAGTGAAAAGATATTAATGAATGATTCAGAAAAAGTCAAGTTAAATGTTATCGGTTCTTTTGGAAAATTTAAAGTTAACTGTGCGATAGCTGTAAAAAATTCAAAACTTTCAACTCAATCAATTAGCAACAATTTTATTTTTCATTGAAAGAAAATCGAAAAGGATTTACGAATCGAACTTTATAAAAATCCACATGTCAAAACACTAATAGGCCAAGATAACTGGCAGCTTATAACGACACGAGAGTTAAGAAATATAAAAAACAGTGACGTAGCGGTCTCGCGATCTTTGTTAGGCTATGCAGTGTACGGTGGTAAATACCACACATCAAGAACAACACAAACAGTGTTGAATGCAGATGCTGGTTATGCAGTCAATGTTAATAAAAACGTTCCTAGAACAAATATTTGGTATCTACCCCATTTTGATGTGTATAACATAAATAAGCCCAATAAAAATTATTTTTTTTCGATGCCACGGCTAAAACGAACGGTGTAAGTTTGAATGATTTACTTGAGTCAGGACCGGCTTTCTTTCAGGGTTTAGTTGGTGTACTCATACGCTTTAGACAATTCGAAGTTGTGTAATAATAACAATATAAGAAATAAACACTATTTAAAATCGATTTTTTTTCTTATTGTCCTAACCGTCTAGTCTTGCCCAGATCTGACACTGGTCCGCAATCCATACCATAAAAATTTATAAGTGTCAATCACCCAATTTTTTTAAACATTTTCGAAAAATTGCCAGGATGTCTAAAATTATATAGAATAAGAAATAAACACTCTTCAAAATCAATTTTTTTTTCTTATTGTCTTGAAATTCTAGTCTGGCCCAGATCTGGGACTGGTCCGCAATCCATACCGTAAAAATTTCTAAGTGCCAATCAGCCACATTTCTTAAAACATTTTTGAAAAATTTCCTGGATGTCTAAAATTATACAGAATAAGAAATAAACACTGTTCAAAACCACTTTTTTTTCTTCTTGTCTTGACAGTCTAGTCTGGCCCAGATCTGGGACTGGTCCGCAATCCATACCGTAGAAATTTCCGAGTGTCAATCAGCCAAATTCTTAAAAAAATTTTCGAAAAATTGCCAAGATGTCTAAAATGATACAAAATGAGGAATAAACACTATTTAAAATTGATTTTTTTTCTTATTGTCCTGACCGTCTAGTCTTGCCCAGATCTGACACTGGTCCGCAATCCATACCATAAAAATTTCTAAGCGTCAATCACCCAATTTTTTTAAACATTTTCAAAAAATTGCCAGGATGTCTAAAATTATATAGAATAAGAAATAAACACTCTTCAAAATCAATTTTTTTTTCTTATTGTCTTGAAATTCTAGTCTGGCCCAGATCTGGGACTGGTCCGCAATCCATACCGTAAAAATTTCTAAGTGTCAATCAGCCAAATTTTTTAAAACATTTTTGAAAAATTTCCAGGATGTCTAAAATTATACAGAATAAGAAATAAACACTGTTTAAAATCACTTTTTTTTCTTCTTGTCTTGACAGTCTAGTCAGGCCCAGATCTGGGACTGGTCCGCAATCCATACCGTAACAATTTCCAAGTGTCAATCAGCCAAATTTTTTAAAACATTTTCGAAAAATTGCCAAGATGTCTAAAATTATACAAAATGAGAAATAAACACTATTTAAAATTGATTTTTTTTCTTATTGTCCTGACCGTCTAGTTTTGCCCAGATCTGGGACTCGTCAGCAATTCATAACATACAAATTTCTTAAAAATTTTCTCACCATTTTCGAAAAATGTTTAGGGTATCTAAACTTACACAAAATACAAAACTAACACCATTTAAATAAATTCCTGTTTTTAGTTACATCAATTTTAAAACACAGATGAATTCACGACGCCATCGGCAATGGATGGATTGCATCACCTAAAAAACATTTATTTTTGACATTTCTGTGACAGTTGTCACATTACTCCATATTCTCACTCATCAATGAAGGTGCTTTATAATAAATAACACAGTTTTGGATGGCAAATGTTAGTCACAGGTCGCGTACAGTTGAGAGTTTATTGGAGCAAGACGGTTTTGCGTTCCGCGACTGTCCCAGCTGCGACTTGTATGGATATATGAGGTAAATGGAGAACTTTTGTCGTGTGCCTCGATGGCATGAACGCGTATTCAAAAGTTGTTACCGAGGTCGCCACCTTAGTTACAAATGCATTTCAAAATTATTTCACAGATTGCAACTCGTGTAATAGTGTAGTGGTTAAGGTAATCGACTTGCGTGCTTAGGTTCATGCGTTCAAATCCCCCCCGGTGCGTGCGAAATTTTAATTGTCTTATAAGCGTCGTAAGTTACAAATATCGATTAATTATAAGTATATTCGAAAATATATCTCAGAATTAACCGTTTATTTATTTATTAATTATTTTTTAGCCATTTTTTTTTTGCAATTTTTCGAGCCGTCCAAACTATAGTCTGCACCGTTAACATAAGTTAATATTCAGTTTCCTATAGTTGTAAAATTTACTGAACTGACGTCTTGTCCATATACGTACTTGGAAGATCAGTAGATTTAACTTGGTTTTCAGTAAAATATAGGGTTCTTTTTTCTGCGTGTACCCACTAAATAGCGGCAGACCAGCGGCTGACTAGCGGCTGGCAAGACCCTCTAGCCACAAACTTTGCAAAAGTGTTACAAGTCTGGCCAGTCCCAGACTAGACTGTCTGATCTGCGCCAGATTAGAGTCTAGACGGTCTAGTCTGGGGCTGATCAACGCCAGAAGATTTTTCCACTAGGGCATTTCCAGCTTCTCACGAAATAACCCAATATAAAATACGTATACGTATTGTATACAAACGCACAAAGTGACACTTGCATTTCATAATATGTAGGTCTTAATTTTCGAATTTCCAACCTTTCAGCATTTATTTAGTTTCTTGGCAATCTGTTCGGATATTATTTAAATATTTAAATAAAATACGTTTCTTACGGTCTGCTGGCTCCGAAAAAAAGGTTCTAATAGCAAGAGAAACAGTGCACCGCCTTGCCTCAGTGAGTGTCCCGTTCCGCCCCAAAATTTTACTTTTCGTTTATATCTAAATATTGATCATTTGTCCTCAAGAAATGCATGAAACTCACATATTGATAAAATTTCCAATAATCAATCTTCGCAATAAGCAGCATAACAAACGTATATTCTGAAATTTTCAGTACATAATTTTCATTGTAATTTAAAATGTTACTTTCCTATCCCGCCCCGGTCTCCCCAATCTAGCTTTTTTTGCTAGAAATGGAAAATTTACATTTTCACATAGAAGTTTCGATAAAGAAATGAAAAGCTACTCGTTCTGTCCAAAAATGGTCAAAGGCAGGGAAATTTTCCGGTTTTCGTGTGATTCCCATGCAGTCAGCATTTTTTCGGGAAATCGAAAAATGCCGGAACCGACCGGAATTAGATTAAATTATCTTATGTTTTTGCTGTAGATAATCATTTAACAGGAAATCGATATAAATTATACAATTAATCATTTTCGAAACTATTTTGCTTTACAATATAACATGATTTTTTAGTTTTAAAATATCCAGGGAATTTTCCCGGATGTTTTTAAAGTTGTTCGGTTAAAATTCGTCCCGCCCTCTTAAATGCGCTGGAATATCGCCTTGCCCAACTCGGTCAACACTGGAAATGGTTGAGTGAACTGGAGGCATACTATGAACTGTTTACTCTTTGAGGCTTGAACTCTCTAGAGATTTAATCCTTAGGGTCTAAACTCTTAATACTGTACAAAAGCAATTCGCCTCTTAGTGAGTCGCAATGTGCCGTTTCTGAATGTTATAGTAAGCCTGAGCCCAATGAAGGAGGAACTTAAAACCTGAAAGATAGTGACCGATTAGAATTTTACGTAATGATGAGGTTTGTTAATGATGTTTTTATTCTTTTCCATAAATCATCATTAATCGATAATTTACAAATACCTAAATTTTAAAATAATTCGAAACTGTTGAAATAATTTTAGTTTGTTGAAACATTTGATGTTTGTAGGTCCATGAGCCGTAAAGTAATTGCTTAAATAATTTATATTTCTTCATATATATGTATTTCCTAGGAAAAACAGGAAAAACACTTCATATTACCAAATTTTTGACAGAATTCAATATTTTGAGGTATTGTACTCAAATATCTATTAATATTATAATCTTTTGCAAATTTGATAATAACGCCTAGAAAATACATTTATTTGGAAACTTAACTGAAACAATGAAGTTTTCAAATGATTTATAATTGTTTTAAAAATTGACAATTAGTGAACAAATTACGTAAAATTCAAGTCACTGAAGTTCGCATCTCAGCACCTTTTCAGCTATTCAAGAGAATCGTATTTTCAAAAGACGGGCGCCTGCGAGTGTTAAATAAACATCATATAAAATGCGTTATATTTCGTACGATTTTTATTGCACAGATTTGAGAATAGACTCATTTTTTCGTTTACTAGAATGATTAAAATCCTCGCGTTTTGATTTTCGATGCTGTAAGGTCGGTTTCTTCGTTCCACGCCACATATTATATGACTAAAGATAGCAATAACTTATCATAAAGTCATACCTATTGCTCAAACAAAATACACTCCAAGTCACATGATATAACCACAGTTTCGGGGGTTGTCTCGCACTGGCCAATATACTCGACTAAGTACTCGCGCACTGCGTCCCTTCCAAAGCGAGGGTCGCAACCATCTCTCGCCCTGCCCCCTGAGAAACTGTGTGGGTCAGCAGTTCTAGGAATTGGTAAACTGAACAGGCTTCTGTGGGACCTCTTGTGTAAGATATATGGGGCATTATTTCTCAATTGTGCTCACTAAAAAATTCAAATTTGTCCAATATTAGTCAAATTTGAACAAAGTATTGCCCTATTGAATAGTAGTTTAGGAGGAAAAAATTTTGTCGTCCAGATAAGTATTTACCAAGGGTGAGGGGGTGAAAATTTTGGGATTTTCGTGGAGACCGTCTCTTTCGGTGACTTTTAATCCCTATAGGTTTTTTCGCGTCCTTTCCATTGATCATAGGCATTTTTTGAAAAAATAAATTTCACCTTAAAGAATGAGGTGTTTACAGATGAAAGGTGAAGGACATTTTTTTAAATTTTTTTGCCAATAATTTCCATTACTTTCTCCTAATTCATAAATTTTTTAACCTACTGCTAATTGTTGAAACCGTTTTCATTTGTTCAGAAAATTTAATTTCTATTGAAGCTTCTATGTTTTCGCTCGCTTTTTGCGTATTTTTTTTCTCGCAACTTTTTTGTCTTCCGACTTACTTAAAGCAACACATCGTGATGCACATCGTGATGCCAATTACAAAGTATATCATTTTTCAAGCGTTTAAAGTACTTAAACTTTAGTGGTTCCTAATATCTTTCGCTATATTTAAAATTCTGCAATTTTGAACGGTGAAAATGATAGTGATTTTTTTGTACAGAAATCGCATTTTTTAGTAAAAAAAAATCCATCTAATCGCTTTGATTCTCACTTGATACTATATGATATTACACTTATCAACATATACTGATATGAACATAATACAATCCTTATGTGAATTATTATATTAACGGATGTCCATTTACAGGAAGAAAGAGATACTTTTTTCCTTCCAATTGTGTCTTCGATTTATATTGACAGTGATAAATACTCGTTGAAAAGTACTGTTCAATACACTGGAAAAAATGGTTCATTGTGACAAGAAGCTCTTCAGTAGTAGAGATGGTATTAGTTGCGACAACCAATTCTATAGTCAAAGTAACTAACCAGTTTAGTGCGGCAACAATTCGCCGTTAGTAATCCTACATACTTTATACTAGTAGAGTAGTAATTATAGTCGCAACAAATGAAGTAGTCATATTGCATTAAAACGTTAGGGCAAGATTCGGTCAATCAAGAAATTGTCCGCTTGTGAGGGAATGTTGTACGGCATGTTTTAGGACAGTTTGACGCCCCTAATATACCACCATTCACACGTATCATGATTATTTCCTATATTTATGAAAAAAAAATTATTAAACATTTTTATTATTTTTTGAGTTTTATTTTTTTATAAATATGGAAAATAATCATGAGCCGTAGGTCCCACAGGAAATTACTGCGCTTCAAATCAAGCTAAATGAATTGTTCAAACTGTCCTGAAACTTGCTGTGCGAAATTCCCTCACAAGCGGACATTTTCTTGATTGACCGAACCTAGCCCTAACCTTTCATTGCAAGATTACAATGCAAGTTTTAGGAAAGCTTCACGGAATTTCTTGTGCTACGTGGGAAGTTGCCTTCCTTGACGACATTGGCAGAACTGGAAGCTGAGTAGTGCTGCCAACATTCGCACCGAAATATCGCGTTATGTTCTTCATCGTCGCCATTTTCATCTTAACCTTTATGAAAATTGTGCAGTAGTGAAGACCGCGAAGACCATCGCATCGATCTGAAGTTTTTAATAGACCCGTTAGGCATGTCGGACTATTTTGACATGACGTCTTATCAGGAATTGATGCCTACAGGAAGCTCTCAGGACCTCCTGTGTCCACTAATGAGATGTTATAGTAAAATCTACTATAATTTCAATATTGGGAAGTACTACCTTCGCAGTAGTCTACGAACCAGTAATTTTAATGGTAAAACTTTCAAGTTTTAATAGCAGGGGCGGCGCAGCCAGCATGGATGCCATGGAGAACTCCAGACATGTAAATTTTCAACCATGGAAATTCCATACATGGAAAACTGGACGGAAAGATGAAAAAAAAAATTTTACTTTTCTTTTAAAAATATTTCTCTTGTCTGGGTTCACTAAGTACCTGAACTTTGATGAAGGATTTGAATTTCCCAGTTTGCAATTTTGCATGGGCCGTTATACCATGGACTTATAAAATTTTGATGTTTATAGTCTTGAATTTATTGTTCTCGAGTTGTCGCTCAACAGGGGGTGCACGCCAAGTCCGTCCGTCTGGTCACGGGATTTCCCCCTATGGTTAATGTTATTTCCACTCATTTCGGTCACATTGAAAATATACCTGGTTCAGGAACAGAGACACAATTAGGTCAGAGTCCTCAGTTTTAGATTGCACTTTGCACTGAGAAAATTTCTCTTAAAATCAAAATGGTTCAGCGTAAACGGAGTGACTGTCACACACGAATTTTAGCAAAAGAAAAGAGGTTGAAAGAAGGAAAAAGTGATTAAAAAAACGCGGCTTTCACAAAATTTGTTTATGTGTTAGAAAAATTGTAGCTTTAGCTCTTATTGTTATAATAGTGAGAATAAAAATTGTGATTTCGAAAATGAAAGTGAGAATAACTTATAAAAAGAAAGAAAAAAACATCTCAGGGACCTTACTTAAATTACGTAACTCATGTACGTAATTTTTGCAAATTCGCAAGAACTTTCTCCTGAAGATTATTTTTTTTTATAAATATTATTATTTGGTGGAAAATTCAACAATTTTCTTAAAAAGACATCATTTTTTAGCAAATTCAATTGTTTTATTAAAAATTTAACTTTTTTCGCATAATATTAACCTTCTGTTTAAAATTCATATTTTGTTGCTGATAATACAACTGAAATATATTTTTGATGAGAAATATATTTTCTGAAAATTTGTCTTTTTAATTTGAAAGTTCATCCTTTTTAGTAGGAATATTGCATCTTTCTTGACAAAAATGCAATTGTTTTGTTGAAAATTCAACTATTTCTTAGAAAATTTACTTTTTGCTTAAAATTGGTATTTTTCTGTAGAAAAGTTTATTGAAATCCTTTCGGATGAAAATTCAACTCTTGTTTGAAAATTTGACTTTTTGATTTAAAAATTCACCTGCTTTAGTAGAATTTTCATTTTTCTTGGACAAAAATGCAACTGTTTGGTTGAAAATTTAATAATCTTGTTAAAAAGTCATACTTTTTTTTTTAATTCGACTAATTAGCAGAAAATTAACTTATAAATTTCAATTCTTATTTTGGTGTTGGAAAGTGAACTGGAATCTTCTTTGGATGAAAATTTAACTATTTTTCTGAAGTTTTTACATTCTCATTCCAATGAGAAGGTATTGGTTTTATGTAAAATTTGACTTGATCGGTTTTCATCAAATCTCCACGTTTTGAGACCCCCTGAGCTAGAAAAAAGGTTTTTACCAAGGTGTCTGTCTGTCTGTCTGTAGTCTGTCTGTCTGTCTGTAGGCACTATAACTTTCGAAAGTAACCAGATTGGGTTGTGCTTTAGCACACTTTTTCAGGGCCTAAAAAGAAAGAACAAATTCGTTAACCAGCTAATTTTGATCAAAATTCAAAAAGTTAGAGCAATTTGAAAATTTTTAGGACCATTTTTTTCCAAATTCAAAAATTCTATGTACGGCTATTCATATTACTCCAAAACTCGAACAACTTATCCTAATGACTTTTTCGGATGAAAAAAACATTACCGGAGTTATAGCATTTTCAAAATTTAAAAAAAAAAAAACTTAAATGAACATTTCATGCCGAAAAACGCACGATATGAAAAAAGTCAAGAGAAGAACAATGTTTCTTTTTGAACATCCTACAATATTTTCGTAACAACTTTTTGAATTTTTTGAAAAATCCAAATTTTGATCACGCGAAAAAATAATGAAAAATCAATAATTTCATTTTGCTGTCAAACTATGCAAGATAAGACTAAAAATGAATGAATTTTTAGACAAATAACACAAGCTACGAGACAAATGACAGAGACAAAATTTGTTCATCCAAAGAAGATCTACAAATTTGTTAGAAATCATGTTCTGATAGGATGCGTAGTTTTTGTTTTATTCGTGACTTTTTCATTTCTATCATACGGTATACAGAACCGAGCATGGAACGCAAGGTTGAATGACATCCAAATCACATATCGAGCGCGAAGCGCGAGTGTCTGGATGAGAATGTGTTCCTTAAGGTCGATAGAACCATGAATAAATGAAGTTTCATTTCATTCTAAAATAAAAACAAATTTAACAATCACTTCACATGTAGAGGTTTTGATAATTTTATAATATTTGCAAATAAACTTTTTCTTTCCATCAAAGTCGAACACGAAGTTCAAAAATCTAGAGAAACCGAGCGTAAAGCGCGATGTAAATAAGTCCGAGCGCGTAGCGCGAGGTGAATACATAATCGAGCTCGAAGCGCGAGATCCAACAGTCGCGCGCCCTAGGCGCGCTCAAACTTGCGAGCGAAGCGAGCCGCGCGATGAGACTGTGCCCGCCAAGCGGGTAGATTTTTTTCACTTCATCTGTTTTAAAAGAAATATTTCATCTTTCTTGAATAACAAATGCAACTGTTCGGTTGAAAATTCAACTCTTTTTCGAAGATTTGTCTCTCTGATTTCAAAATTCACCTGCTTTAGCAAAAATTACATCGTTCTCGGACAAAAATGCAACTGTTCGGTTTAAAATTCAACAATTTTGTTGAAAAGTAATACTTTTTGGTGGAAAATTCTGGCGTTTTGTTGAAAATTAAATATTTTGTATAAAATTTACTTTTGGTTAAATTTAATATTTTGGTGTTAAAAAGATTACTGAAATCTTTTCTAGATGAGAATTCTACTATTTTTTTTAATTTTACATTATCATCCTAATGAGAAGGTAACGGTTTTATGTAAAATTTGACATTGTCGGTTATCATCAAATCTCCACGTTTTGGGACCCCATAGCTACAAAAAACTGTCTGTAGTCTGTCTGTAGGCACGATAACTTTCGAAAAAATGATCAGATTGGATTGACCTTGTGTACATTTCTTCAAGCCCTAAAAGAAAAGAACAAGTTCGTTAGTCAGCTATTTTCGAATAAAATTCAAAAAGTTGAAGCATTTTCAAAATTTTTGTAATCATTTTTTTCGAGACATCAAAATTCTATGTACGGCAATTCACAGCACTCAAAAAACTGAACAATTTATCTTCGCGACTTTTTCTGATAAAAAGAACACTATCAGGGTTATAGCATTTTCAAAATCGAAAAAAACTAACTGAAATCAACATTTTAAGCCAAGCAACGTACGATATGAAAAAAAGTCATTAAAAGAAAAACTTTGCTTTTTGCAAGCCCTACAAGATTATCATAACAACTTTTTCAATATTCTTGAAAAATCAAAAATTCAAATTTTGACCCCATGAAACATATAAAAAATAAAATAAAAAATTCCATTTTGCTCCCAGACTATGCAAGATGGGAAAAAAGATGATTTGACAAAAATGATCCATTCAAGAAAGATCTGCAAATTTGTTGTTAATTATTTTTTTATAGGACGCGTAGTTTCTGTTTTAATCGTGAAAAATGACATTATAAAATAAACGAAAAATCACATTTTTACTTTTTTTTATGTACAAAAATTGAAATAAAGTTTTCTATGCATAAAACGAACACTGCTTGACCAGAAACGGAATTTTCGATTTTTGGTAGCATTTTCAGTAAGTTAAACCAAAACTGGTTCTTAAGCAATTAAGCGTTTTTCTTTAGACTCCAAAAAAGTGTGTGGGTATTGTAATGAGAATGTGTTCCCTAAGAACGATAGAGCCTTAAGTAAATAAACTTCCGTTTTAATCTAAAATAAAAACCAATTTGACAATTACTTAAAACGTAGAGGTTTTGTCTATATATGATAATTTTTGCATGTACATTTCTTCTTCTTATCTCAGCCGATCACGATGTGCGAAAACCGAAAAATGCCAAACGCGTAGCGCGAGGTTTATACATCAGCGAGCGCAAAGCGCGAGGTAAGTAAATTATCGAGCGCGCAGCGCGAGATACAACAACCGCACGCCCTAGGCGCGCTCAAACCTGCGAGCGCATCGAGCCGCGCGCGAAGCCCGCTACCAGAATGTGCCCGCGAGGCGGACAGATTTAAAAATTTTTTTTTAAATTAAAAATTCATCTGTTTTAGTACAAATTCCATCTTTCTTGGATACAAATTGAACTATTTGGTAGAGAATTCAACTATTTCGTTGAAAATTTATCCCTTTTGGTTGCAAAAATTCATCTTTTTGGATGTAAGTTTAATTTTGTTCGTAGAAACTTATTTTATGTTAAAAAATTCATATTTTATTCTTGGAAAGTCAACTGGAATATTTCCTGTATGAAAATTCACCTATTTTTTGAAAATTTGTTTTCTTTTTAAATGAAAATTCATCTGTTTTAAGAGATATTTCATCTTTTTTTGGATAAAAATGCAACTATTGGATGGAGAATTGAACAATTTTGTTAAAAAGTCATCCTTTTTGGGTAAAAATCCGTATTTTTTGATTGAAAATTCCATTTTTTTCGTACAAACTTATTTGTTGGTTAAAAATTCATATTTTGATTGTGAAAAGTCAACTTAAATTTTGTTTAACAGAAAATTTAAGTATTTTTTTGAATTTATCTTTTCGTTTTATAAATTCACTTGCTTTGGTAGAAATGTCTTTTTTTAAATGAGAATGGATCTTTTTGATTAAAAATTATTCTTCCTTGCTTGAGTGTTCAACTATTTTCTTTGAAAGATATGGTTAAATCACTTTGTTAAGAAATCACTTTTTTTCAAGAGTTATATCTTTAGTTGAAAATTCATTCATTTAAATAAAATTATAAACGCATTTATCTGCAGGAATGATGTACGAAGAAGAACCTTCTCGTTAAAATTAACAAAAACTCAAGAAAATTTTTAGCGGCCCCCCCCCCATCCCACCCCTTTTACAAATTCCAGACATGCAAAATATTGGCTGCGCCGGCCCTGTTTAATAGTAATGACAATGACCAATCTGGCCAATAAAAGTAGTAGCCCCAACCAGTTAAATAGCAGCCACATATATTACAAACTAAAGTAGTTAGTCCTTCTGCTTTGTTAGCTGTCCCAACCAACTATTTTTTTAGTGCAGTATTCAAAATAAAGTCATGCTATTATGTCCCTAGTATAGAGCCTTGTGGCACTCCCTTGTCAACGTTAGCACTGGATGATTTCATATTGTCCCATTTTGTATACTTTTACGAAATACTGACTGGTGTTGCGTAATAAAATTTTTTTTCTCGAAAATAGCTCTCAATCCTATCTTTTTCTACCAAATCCAAAACTTTTTCATATATGGGTAATGTATAAATGGGCCGAAACTCTTCCTTCTCCCCTATTTATATTTATTACTTTTGGAATAGATGTAATAACCAATTCTTTCCAGTTTTCTGGAAGCTCGCCTGCTTTTAGACTGATTAATGATGGTCACATATCTATTTCCTAAATACTTCAAGCTTTCAATCGAAATTAACACATTTTTACCATTCACACTACCCTCTTAATCTTTCATTTCATTTGGAATTCAGTTATCTGATTTCCTGTTAATTCAAAACTGTAGTGTGTACTTTCCCTTTGAATATTTATAGAATCAATTACTTCTTGCGCATCATTATGGAAGACTCAAATGGAGTGAGAAGGTATGTAAGAGTGTATGAGTGACAATAAGTCTTATTTCTTATTAAGGAAACGGAAATAAATCTTCTATATAAAAAATAACAAATTCAAAGTCCCTAAACCTGTTTGTCCTCTATTAGAATATTGATCCAAACAATACCTTTTATGTTTTATTCCTGTCCCTATAATACTTTCCCACTAACCAAATTAGGGTGAAACTGACGTTATAATTAAACTCTTTACCATACGATAACTTGGCTAATTATTTTTTATCCATCATCTTAAGACGACTGGCCATTCATATCGGACACGAGTTTTACCCGTAAAATACGTTTCTCACATAAAGTTGGTAGTTGGGCGTATACTCTGAACAATAAAAAATACAAAAAATAGAGTAGCCTCGGAATGGTTCGAAACTTTGGTTGACTAAAGGCATGCATCAGGTGAAGGTGAAGATAAAGTTCCAGGCGATGAATGGAGACTATAAGGTACTTGAAATGCTAGAGCGGTGAATGATTTCAAGGGAAGACAAATACGAGAAACAATGCACGTAAGGAATCTATGTATTTCATGTGTACCTGAAACAAATAAGAAGGGAAGCAACAGTAGAATAACAGAAAATGGGGAGTTGAAGCACGGACATGAACTATGACCAGGAGTACATAAAGAATTACATAGTTACCAAAGAGCCGGTCTGATTATGAATGAGAGAGCTAAGCAGCAAGTTAAGGAGCATACATTTGTATCTCTCAGATTTTTGTCGTTTAGAACAAAAGTAGGAATCAGAAGATTATTTATCATAGCATATTACACCCCAGTTGAGGACAAAAGGAGTAAGGTAAAAGACGCCTTCTCAGTCAGTTCAAATGATACTATGGGCAGTGGTGATCACGAGGAAAGGATAATTCTGCTAGGAGATATGAATGGTTGGGTTGGAGTCCAACCCGATGGTACGGAAAGAAAGCTGGGTAATTTTGGAGATCTAAAAACAAACTAGATAAAGAACGCGCTAGCATTATTTTATTGCCCTGTTGCTGAGGGGATAGCCGCAGTATTATTGACTTCGTTGTTGCGGATGAAAGACTAAGGGAGCTAGTAAGAGATACAAGGGTAAATAGAGGTTCTGAATGTGAAACGAATTATTAAATTTAGGTTTCAAAAATTAACTTTAGGCAAGAATGAAGAAGAAAGCGAACTAAAAAGACGAAACGGACGATTATTTTCAGATTTTAGAGGGAGATGATACTAGGAACTATACTGAATATATTCGCACTATAAACATGTCCCAAAAGCCACCAGTATTGATTATATTCTATTTTTTTAGAGGACGTATAACACGTACGCTTGTAGCAATTATCAACTTTAGATGAGTTTTTCTCAAAAACCGGTTTTTCGACTCATTCCTCAACTTAGCGGTTCAATCTTGCTCCTAAAACGCTGAAAATTTACAGCGCTATATGAGTTTATACAAAACTCCATACCGGCCGTAAGGGCCCTTTCATGCGGATGCTCAGATATAGAGGGTGCATGTACAATATTCCAGGAAGAATGACTGGGGAAGCCTGAAGCTAGAAAATTATTATAGGGACAAGAGCAGAGAATCGGAAAAGGAGAAGAAAATGCAAAATGCTGTCGATGGAAATAAGGAATTAGTTTTTTGGCGATTGTGCGAGTAATATCAGGAAAGGAAGTAGTAGTACAGAATGGGAATAGAGCGGGTGAAATATTATGAGATACGGACGGAGCAGGAGGCGGCTGTAGAAACCCTTACAAGAAAATCTTCGAGGGTATAGGTATGAAGCAGCACGTCTGCGACATACACAGAAGAGGATACGTTGGAAAACCCGGTTGAAAAAATTAGTGTCTCTGGGATTAGCGATATAATCAAGAATTTGAATAATGGTGAGGCTGCTGGTGTAGATAGTATTTACGCTAAGATGGTTAAATACGATGGAGAATATGTACCTCACAGACTGTGCGAGTTGATAAATTTATGTATCGAGATAGCGTAAGTTCCAGAAAACTTGAAAAAGGCGATTCTCGTCTCAATATACAAAGGAAAGAAAGATAAAAAACACTACAATAATTAAAGAGGTACCAGCTTACTGAGTAACGCGAGAGGAATATTTTAGAAAATACCTAATAACACGGTAATGAAAATAACAAAGGAGTAAACAAAAAAGTTTTCAAAACTCGTGTTCGGAAAATTCGATATTCGCCGTCTGTAGAGCATGGCGAATATAACCAATTTCACGCGATTTTTTTCCTCATTCGTGAAGAAAATGCGATATTCTCAGTGGCTAGGTTTCAGGAATGAAGCGGGTGACTTTTCCATCACGTCTTCCTTGCTCTCAGTTCCGAGAGACCGCAGAGAGAAAGGCCGCTCACTCTCCTTCTTGCTGACATGACGTCTTTCGGCCCTGGAAACGAATTGTAGGTGATCCGATTACTTCGGCCGAGAACCGTGATTCCCGATTAAAATTGAGCTTAGATACGATTGAACATTTTTAATCATATCTCGGGCACCCATGAAGATTTGTTAAGCTTGCATAGCCTAAATTGAAGATAATATTTCAGGCTCGATGCTGTATGATTTTAAGGTCCTTGAAAAAATTTCCCTGGGTCGTGCTAAAAGTTGAAGTTGAGGTAGAAAATTTGAGAAAATCTTGAATTTTTTTTGAACTTCTCACGTGCTGCATTATTTTCAGAAGGTCAAAAAAATATCTGTTGGGTACCACTAGACGTGGAATTTTATAAGCTTTCTAACTTTTTTTTAACAAATGCCCTTTCTCTTTTTTTCGCCGAAATATCGTGATTCGAAGTCAGCAGTGATTTTTAATAGGGCTCACGAGAGTCGTGCGCACAATTTCCGACGGTAGTGTAAGGAAAAACACTCGCGTGAAATTTGCTTGTAAAAATTGTATGCGCAATTTTCCAAGTTGAAACTATTTTCCTAGTTGAAAACATAGAAAACAGAAATTCTAATACTTGATGATAATTATACAATAAAAAATACTTCTCATTCTAGATTAAGGATGATTAGGGTAAGCATGACAAGATATTGTAGTAAAGCAGTAAGCAATCAATATAGATCTTTCCAGGCTAACAACTTTATTGTTATCTTAGAAGTACATTTTCAGAATTAGGCATTTCAATAGGTGAGAAGCGGATAATGTGGCGCGCATAGCATATATCAATTTATAGAAAGACAAATACAATCGATATTGTATTTGCAAAATATTTAGCGTTGCTTCATGAAGGACAAAATTGAATCTATATCAGGGTAATTGTCAAATTGTAGGCAAATTTTAGCACCTACAGAGGCAATCATATTAATATTAGGAATTGAATATTTCATAACGGAAATTGATCTTATCACACGTAAAAAATGTTTATCCAAAAGGGGCAGTTATGAAAATAAGAAATAATAATGAATCGATGGGCACGCGCATTAGGGTGACCAGAAAAAAACACTTTCGGTTTTCTCAGGAGTGAAGGGCAAATAATGGTAGTTTATGCAATTCTAGAAGCCAGATTTTTTTTTCTCCAATTTTAAACAATATTTAGAGGTGGCCCATCGTCTTTGAAAGTTGTCATTGCAAAAGCTGACAATTTCGGTAAGTGAAGAGTCGATCGTAAAAGTGTAACCCCAGCTCTTTTCATCGATGTGACTTTATAACGGGATTAGTTAGAGTCCCCTGAATTATTATTATCCACTTTTCTGAACAAGGGAAATATGACTGAAAAAAACTTGCTGAGAATGGGACTGCTTTATGAGTTTATGGTGTCAAGACCCACTGTGATGGACCTTTATGGCTGAGCTGATGAGCGCTCCGCCCCGAAAATTAAACAGCTTAAGTCGTAGACCTGTCAAATTTGAAAAATTCCCTCAGATTTGTTTTCATGATTGCACGCTTATTTATACTTTTCCTAATTTGCTTTTTCAGTAAATGTGATCTTGAACCTTGAAAGAAAATATTCTTAAAATTTCAATATAAGGTAACTATTATAAGAGCCGTTGTTGGTCTTTGAAAACGGTAGAAAACAGTGAAAATGGCACTTTTCAAGCAACCGTAATCAATACTTTTTATGAATTTTTAATTAAAAGAATGTTTTTATGAGGATTCTAAGAACCTCAAGAACAACATATTGAAAGTTCAAATTAAAAAGTGGATAACTTCGTGGTTAAAATCTTGAATGAAAAAAAAATTGAGTTTACCCATGTTAATTACATAAGAACTTCAAAGGCGATGGGCCACCTATAAATATTGTTTAAAATAAAAAAATAAAAATCTGGCTTCTACAATCGCATAAACTACCGTTATTTGCCCTTCACTCCTAAGAAAATCAAAAGTGTTTTTTTCTGGTCACCCTAACGCGCATATGATCAGTCGTACGCTGTTCTATTGTACCGTATGGTAATGATGCGATACAAATGTTAAAGTTTCACCCTTTTTAAAGTTTATAAAACAATAACAGATTTTAGATATAAAAAGTCACCCACTTATGAAAGAAAACACCGCCAAGCAAGCAAAGGAATGGTTTTTATAAATTTTTTTCACCTCGAAAATGGTTTTTAACGCACGAACGGTAATGACGTTTTTGTTGTCAAGATGCACTTCTCAGTTTTATTATCGGATTCATAAATAAGAGAGTAAATATTTTAAGCTCAATTTGATAAAATCTTGTATTTAACGATACGTCTAATATTTCTGTATTTATTACTTAACTGTAACTACAATATTTTTCTAGAAAAAAAGACGTACGGTAATGACGTCTGAAATGGCAAAAATTGAGGGACAGACTTCAAGGCTTTTACAATATTATTTAATTGACTTAAAAAATTTACATACATTAAATTTATGTTCATGTGAAGTTTACAAACTTGATACGTTAAGCGTTTTTCAGGTTACTGTCTAAAAAAAAGGGAGAAAATCAGTTTATCCTTGTGCAAATTGAGGTTGGGACGCCGTACGGTAATGATGTTTCGGGTGTTCTTATTTTAAATTAAATTAAATAGGAACAGAAATGAAAAAAAAGAACTGACCATTTTGTAGAGGATGATAATAAATGTTTATTAAAATTTTTTAAAAAATCAGCACGAGTTTCTAATTTAATGTTAAATTACTGGGACTTCAAGTTTGCCTTCAATTTGACAATTACCCATCAATGAAGGCACTCATACATTATGGCTTGCAAAAAAGTCAGAGTGCTTCTTCAACCTACCCTGCTTGGGTAATGTACACGGTAATGTCCCGGGTAAAAATTATAAGTATGGGATTGATCAATCATTGACTTTCAGAAGTATAAAACATGTATGGTGAATGAGACTATCCTATCTTTCAAGTATATTGAAATAGTAGAGCTGAAGTCCAGCTCAAGAATAGCTAAAGTCTAGCTCAAGTATAGATGAAGTATAGATGAAGTATAGATGAAGTATAGATGAAGTATAGCTGAAGTATATATGAAGTATATGATATGCTTATTCTATACTTGAGTATAGCTTAGGCATACAATATACTTCATCTATACTTAAGTATACAATACACTTCATCTATACTTAAGTATAGGATATACTCAATCTATACTTGAGTGAGGCTAAAGTATCGCATACAATATACGTTCATTTGTTTTTTTACTTCTGACATACTTGAGCCATACTTCACAGATATACATCAGCTATACATCAGCTATACTTCTGCTATACTTCATCTATACTTCTAAGTAATACTTTAACAATACTCTTACTATACTCCGATTACACATTGTTACACTTATTGTTAAGCTATATTTAAGCCATACATCCACTATACATGATTCAAATAAACGTGAAGTATGGGATCGTCTCATATGCCATATTTTTATTATATTATCTGAGAGACGAAACCTATGCGATTTCCCAGATATTCCCCTAGAAATACGTTCGATGGTCGCTGTAAGATTCCGAGTAATGAACACACACACACATACAACTTACATAACACACCTGGACAGTGCATCGCAATAGGCCTTTGGCTTGTCTACAAGTTTTAAATCTTTTAGATTCTTCCCAAATCTAGTAATGCAGAATAACTTGAAACTGTCTTGGATAAGTCTTTACCCAGAACAAGATCAAGACCAAGTATTTTCACCCGACCAGGTTTTTTTGTCAAAGTTTCATGGAAAATAATACTCCAGATCGCTTATTTCACCACAAAATGTACATTTTATTAGTGGGCGCTCAACCTGCAATACAAATATATAAACTGATCATAAACTAAACCTAAAAATGTTTACCTATCTTATATAACTGCCTATATGAACGATCGAAGTGAATATAACAAGTTTAAGAAACTCTTTATGGTCTGAAAATTTTCACCAATAAGGTTTCATCTGTAGATACTTCTATCAGTCTATTATCATACTGAGTCGTCTAATATGTATGAACATTTGTGAAGAATCCAGATATTCACACTTTTGAAGTAATAGAATTATTCTCAAGATACCTGAATATAAGAAAAGTGAAATTCTATGGAATCACATCTCTATGAGAAAAAATTGTTTTGAAAATGTATACCGTGATTACTCATTGAAAGTCAGTTTTTGTATTCACAACTCTTCATATTAATTTCAGATTTTTTGAACAGATTGTCAAGTATTTCCCTATTCTCTGATTACCCAAAAGGCAAAAAATTCAACATCGAAAACTTCAAGTTCGCTATGTGGTAATCAAAAGTTACTGTATCAGATTTATTAAATAAGATTAAGATTTTCACGACAATTCGATTTACTATTAAATTCACATTGATTAAACGCTGCAGTCTCAGGATGATATTCGTGGCAGTACTCATTAGTACATTACATTCAGTATTATATATATAGAAACGTAGTCATTATTTTTCGCTAAGAAGAAAGGGAAGAAATGATTTTCTAAATGTATCGCCATAGTTGAAATTTAGAATGAAAAATAAGTCTCTACATAAAAAATGTAATCTAATTTTCGTTCTAAATTTGTTGGAATTATTCACAGATACAGATATTAATGCATCAATGAAAAATTATAGAATAAAATATAAAAAATAATATTAATAATAACAAACCGAAGAACATAAATATTCCCGACAGGGTAATGCACACATCTTTAACTGGAGGCTCCTCGGGATTCGTTACATTAATAGAAATGCTTGGCTCCATTTGTTTGACCTGATGAAATAAACACCTGGAAAAAAGAAAAAATTGTTAGACTTCATATGAGTATGTACACACTAGGGTGGAGTCAAAATGTTAAAATTATTCAAATCGTTTGGTATTTTCTGTTCGATTTTTGCTAATGGAGAGTAATATCAAATTAGAAATTGAAAAGTGATTGTTTCGTTCAATTGAGAATTGTTTGAATGTGTGCATGAAATATGTCTTTTGGATTAAGTTAAATGCACACTGTTTTGAAAAAAATTGAATATATATCAAACGGGAAATGTTCTTATTTTTACTTAATTATATATGATATTATTTTTCTTACATGGGAAAATAGATATTGTATAACAAGTGCGAGAAGTTGACTATTCCACGAGTGTGAAGTTTGTAACGCGCGATATCTTCTCAAAAAATGCATGCTAATCTCAGAATATAGGAATCTGGCATTCTAAGCACACTTTACAGAAACTGAATATGGGCATTTTAATGCATGCATTGTAAACATTGCGATTTCAGGGAAATAATTCTTATCTTTCAATCAGAAACACAGAACTATGAATCAAAACCTCGACCGAAATGTTGTTGATACTTTGAAGGTAAAGCTTATCAAGTTGAGAAAAATAAACATTAATGTATTTCGAACAAAATATTTAGTTGATGTGATAAACATATTTTTGAATCCATAAAGCATCTTTTCAATGTGTAGAAAAAGTTATTTTCATCAAACATAGATACTTTAGATTTGATAGTATCTACGTTAGATACAACTAATTGCACATTCGAATATGGTCGAAAGCATATACTATAAAATATACAGCAGCTGTTGTAAAAGTGGCGAAGGATCAATGCTGTGTCAATTGAATATCATATTATCATATGAAGATAGATATTTATTTCAAAGGAAAAGGTGTTTAATATAAAGAAATCTTGTATTTTCTACACGGTCAATTCTAAACGTACTGACCTGGCAAGGGAAAGGGGAGTGGCTTGTGTTAGCACTTATAGACACTACCTTTTATATTATGAGCGTATGTTCCCCACAACACCCTATGTGTTGAATATAATTAATATAATATAATTAATAAAAAAGAATACAAGTCAGCAATGGCGAGCGTTCTGACTGTGGGGAGGTTAAGAGTGGTGTCCCTCAAGGTTACACGCTTGCACCCACTCTATTTAATATTTATACATCTAAACTTGGTAGTGAACTCATACACTGCAACTATCACAAATATACTGACGACTTCAAACTATACCTCTACGGGGCTATTGCCACTCTTAAGTGGTTACTTCAAAAGATACAGGAGGATATTGATTTGCTGATGCAGTGGGCCTTGACAAACGGCCTCACTCTTAACCCTACTGAAACTTTCCTTGATCGATGCGTCTCATCCCCTTTGTGGATTTTGTGAAAGATTTAGGCTATATTCTTAATCGCTCTCTTACTTGGAATGAACAAGTTGCAGATATTTCAAGAAAGATCTTTAGAGTCCTCTAACAACAAACAGGAATAAATAGTCACTTCCTACTTCAACGCGTATCCTCCTCGTTAAAAGCCTGATCCTTTCTATTTTTGACTACGGCTGTGTCTTATATGACGATATTATTGATGAGCTGAATGTCAAGCTTGAGCCTACGCTTAATGCTTGCATTCGGTTCATCTATAACATCCCCAAAAGTGAACATATTACTTAGTATAGAGAAAGTTCAGGACTTCTTAACGGCGCCAAAATAAGACAATTTTTAATGGGTAATTTACTTTATAGCCTATTTATCTAACTAAGCTCCGCAGTATCTTCTCAACCTCTTCCATTTTATTGACAAAGATCAACCAACACATTTCAAACTCCGTGGAAGAAGAACAGTACTAAAAATGCAGGCACATCGCACGAGTAAGATTCAAAGGTCTTTTGTTATTCGTGGTGCTCGCCTTTGGAACAAATTACCTATAACCATTAGAAATTCACCTTCACAATTTCACTTTAAAAAACTTCTTTTTGGTTACATACTTAACATATCAAATCCTACCCTCGAAAGCACACATTGGTAACACTTAAATTCTCAATAAGAATATGTATATGAGTATGTGTATGAATGCGTATTTACTTTTTCAGAACGCAATCATAAAAATGGCGTGTTTTCATGCCTCCATAGACAAACGCAAAAGTACGCTTTTTGAGCGGCGTCTGGCGGTGCTTTGGATAAGTCACAGAATAGGGTTCAGTTATAGAACGGCGTGACGTAGAGTTCAAAACAGAGCTGTATTTGTGCGTGCTCCGAGTATTTCCGCAACGCTAGAGTTGGCTAGAGAGAGTTCGTGGTAGACAAAGATAGAAAGAGAATTCATAGCGGATTAGTGAGTCGATGTTTCTAACGAAGAGTATAGCGTGTTCCTATCGCCTCGCACATTATATTTTGTTGTCTCATTCACGCTCGTTAGAACAAAAATGCAGCAGAACTCATGCGTACCTTCACCGACTGAAAACGTGATTTTGCATTTTTCCATGGAGACAATGAAATCACGCCATTTATGATTTTCTTCTGAAAAGTATCGTTCGTGACTCCTGCGGACTGACGGCTTTCCTTTTCGAAACTCGCGCCATGTTTTTGTAATTCGTCTCCGGTTCAGGCGCCTACGGGGCCCTTACATACGACTCGCTACAAAAACATTGCGCTCGTTTCAAAAAGGCCGTCAGTCCACACTAGTGACGAAATGTACTATTAAGTATGTATATTTGCGTATGTATATTTATAGCATTCTTCTGTTGATAGCCCGCATCTAATCATCTGTATTATAGTTTAGTTCCTTACTCTTGTTTTAGCCCTAGGAACTTCTCAGAAATAAATTCAAAAAAATACAAATACCATACAAAATATTTTTAATAAATTCAATATTTGACCCTATACTTTCTTTTTAAATTACAATTTTGAATAAGAACCTAACCTTTCTACCTCGCTTTTTATTTATTTTACAGTTATTGTCATTACTATGAAAAGAAAAACAATTTTACGTTGTTCTGAACTACTTTTTAATAACAAAATTGTTCATGGAATTCTTACGAGCCGACAATTACCCCCACTCCACGTCTAATTAGCATATATGAAGCGCCGCCTGTCTGAGGAGTTTAGTTCTAGACCTGTACTCATAATCGCAAATAAAGCGCTCGAAGTCAGAGATTGACTTCTAGCTTACACAAAAAAGTTAATTAAGCATTTTTAAGCGTAACATTTTGGCGATCCTGCCAGGATTGCATTTTCGATTTCTGTATCCACGGATACAATAGAGAAATCCTATAAAAGCAATTCTTGTGATGAATCCTGGAAAGGAATTCTACGGAATTCATTTAAGACGAGAAAGGACAGAATTTTACGAAATTCACTTGAACTCCGGATCTACCTACGGGTAACCCGACATCCTGAAAAGTAGGAAAACGTTAGCTAAAAATAGTTGGTGAATTGAGTAGCCGCTATACAACGTAAAGCCATTGTTTTTCCGAAATTCAAAAATTGAACGAGGCCCATAATCAGGCGGAAGACGCATCTGCGTAACAACGTTTGGAAGACCGACGAGCAGTCATCGGCCAACGCCCAAATCCAGGTTAACAACGAGGAACTCCACGGACTCCCAGCTGCCAACTAGAAAGGATCAAGCCATCCAGCGAATTTAGAAAGAGTAAGCATTGAATTAAAAAACAAATCGTATCGAATTGCAAAGAGAATGAGTCCTCCTTGCTGTCTGAGGAAGGAGACTAACGTGAAATCAAAGTTAATTTCACGTTAGGCGAGGCGAAGTTTTGCAATTCCGGTAAGGTATACTCCTGGTGCTCCAGAGCACTGCCTTTCCTTAACAATAATAGAAACCATTACTTTGGAATCAGAGAAATTGCAATAGAAGATATCCTGGCATTCCACTGTATTAAAAGACTAAGCGTCCAAAGCGAACGATAACCACGCGTATCAGATAACAAGAGCGAGACCGATATTTTACGCTGGCATACGCAAAGTATCTAGATAACAACGGTGTAACTTACGCGACTGATGATACTGACGAGACTTCTGATTCATCACACGATCTGATTCCTTTATTCCTCACGGCAAAGGCCTCTCCCAACAATACTCAACCCACATCGAGAGCACAATCTCCAACGCACACAGGACCGGATTCTTTATTAACTCTGGATCCCATTCAGGAATTGCGATTGGAAATGCAAACGTTGAGACTCGAGAATTTCAGAATGAAGGAAGAACTCGCCACACTCAGCGATGAAAATCACAACAGGAGACGGGAAATTAAACAAGCTGCAAAAAATACAGCACTCATAACGGACGACGATTCGGACCCTGACGCTCAAAAAACTGAAGTCCCTAGACGAGGAATAATAAAACAGCTCCCACGATCCACCGAGCTTCCGATATTAGAAATTAGACAGTCAACTTCTCAGCAAACTGCATTTACGAATCCAGCCCTGCCAAGAAGTATGTCAACGGAACGACCCAATGAGCTGCCCACTAGAACAGCCCCTATAATCACTCCCCTAGCAACAGCAAAGGATATGATAAGAACGATTAAAATCCTTAATGGAACTAACGATGCCGGTATCCACGAATGGATAAAAAGCGTAAAAAAAGCTCGTTTACGCTGTGACAATCAAGACCTACTTCTTGATTTTGTAATAGCTGAAAAAATTAGAGACAATGCCGAACAAGCTATACGACACATCGCAATAAGAAGTTACGAAGAATTATACTCAGCTTGAGAAACTAACCTCGGAATACAAAGCTCAATTGAATTATGCAGAGCTAAATTGGACGCAATTAGACAAGGAGGAACCATGGTTCAAACTTTTAGCCTTCTTTTCAGAGATGCCTATAAGGACCTTGTGTATGCGCTACAAGCAGAATACCCTTCCGGAAGGAAAAGGAAAATAGCCCTAGAGATAGAAGAGAATAGCGCGATCAAAAGATTCATAATGAATTTAAGAAGCGATATTTCGTCACAGGTTAGACCAATGAAACGTACCACACTAACAAAAGCTCTGCAAGAAGCACTGGAAGCAGAAGTTTGGCAACGAGAACAAAATAAAGATAGAATACTTAGACAAAGCAAAGTGCCTAGAAAACCTACTGAATTCCAACCCCGCCCGATAACAACTAGACCTTCAGCAAATACCACACCCCAACAGGCGAGAGTACCAAACTCGAATTTGCCACTAAGCGAAAGATTAAAGATGTCCTGCCACAAGTGCGGAAAACCTGGTCATTTTGCATCCCAATGTTTTTCAAAACCTCAAAATTTTCAACTGGGCCAGTTCCAAAAAAGACCACCGGAAGTAAAAATTATTCAAGAACAACAGGAACCCCAAGAAGAATGTTTAAAAGGGGAGGAGATGACAACGGAGGAAATCCAGGAGCACATGAATTACGAGGACCAAGCAGAATATCTAATTATCCGGAAAATTACAATCAAAACATGGAAGAAGAAGAAGCGATGGATCAATATACAAATTATTAGTAGATAGCGGAGCAGCAATCAACATAATTAAGAGAAACCATTTACAGCCCGACCAAGAAACCTTCAGAGTACGTGTCGATTCTGCATTTTTAAAGTTTTTGCGTGAAAAATTATGAATTCTAAGGAAGAAATTGTTTCTGCAAAAGTAACGAACAGAGGTGAAAGTAAAAAAAGAAGAAACAGTGGCGAAATCTATAAAAATTGGAAAATGAAGCAAGTTGAAGCGAAGAAGACTCCAGATAAGGCAGATTGTGTTTATACATAATTATTTTAGTTACTTGTGCTCCAGCAGTTGCATCTATGATCTGAGAATAGTTAACTCCATATATTCTTATGGATCCAGCATGACTTATTTAAGTAATTAAGTTTTCAATAAGAAAATAAGTACATTTTTGTACTACGGAATATTTATAAATAAGTAGAAAATAACAATACTTGAAATAAATAAGAAAAACATTCAAAATTGTGGTATATATCTACAACCGATTCAATTTTCTCTTTTCAGATAACCTGTAAATTCATGAATGATTTTCACCGTGTCACAAAAGGAAACAGAAAAAACGTATTTCTAAAATTTTACAAACTAAAAGATTACAATAAGCAACAATACTTTCTTGGAGAGTTAATTCAAATTGTTCCTGTGAAACGCCGCAGACATCGAAAACACTATGATCCGTCTAATAGCCGGAGACTTTGCACTATAAAGTATTTCCTACCTCTTCCTACTGATGCTCCGAAAAAACGACAATTCGCAGTCTGTAAGAAGACGTTCTTACAAACTTTTCAAATCTCAGAAAAACGCATGAGGCTTCTCTTAGAAAAAATAGGGCAGAATAAATTCGACTTATGTGACCAAAGAGGTGGATGTCGAAACGTTATTTCCAAGTACACTTGGAAGAGTCGAATTGAGGATCATATTCTCTCATTTCCTGTAGAAAGTGGACACTATAATCGTAGTGTTTCTCCGAATGTCTTGTATCTGTCACCCGATTTGAACATGAATCGAATGTACATGCTTTTCAAAGATAAATACACAAACCAGACGACTAGAAAAAAGCCCCCGGCATCTTTATCGTATTACAAAAACGTGTTTAAGAAGAGCTTTCGTCATTTACACTTCAGAAGACAGAGAACAGACACCTGTGAAACATGTGATAGTTTTCATGTAGCAGAAATTAATGCTGCAAATACCGCAGAAAAAGAAGCAGCTAAATCTTCTCTTCAGAAGCATCACATAACTGTCGAAAAATCACAATTCGTACTTAACAAGGATAAGAAAGCCACTGATTGTCACGTTCTCAGTTTTGACGTACAGAAACAGTTCTCGTTGCCTGATTTGACTCATAGTAGAATGTTTTATAGTCGACAAATTAGTTGATATAATTTGGGTATTCATGACGAAAATTTTCACAAAGGAACAATGAATTTGTGGACGGAGAACCTTAGATCACGTGGCTCCATGGAAATCGCATCTTGTTTATATTCGTTTGTTACAGACGAATTGGGAACACCGTTTCGAAAGATAGTTCTTTGGAGCGACAATTGTGCAGGGCAAAATAACAAGCAAAACCTCATTGCAATGTATTCGACATTGATTGCCAAGGGTTATTTTGACGAAATCGTGCATAAGTTTTTGCTAAAAGGACATACGTATATTTCACCTGATAGAGATTTTGCTCTTATTGAGAAAATCAAAAAGAAGAAAACGCTTTTCACGATCAAGGACGTGGCCGAGATGATTGGAGAAGCCGCCATGAAAAATCCTTTCACTATTTGCTTAATGGAAGGGTTTTTCAATTGGAAAGAAATAGCCCAAGAATCGTTTATGAAAAGAAATGGATTACGCATTAGTGAGGTAACGCAAATCGGAATTACAAAAGAAACGTTTGGAACTGTTTACACCACTTCTACTTACGACGAGAATCCGAAATGGAATCAGACATTTATATTAAAAGACGGTAAGTTTAGGAAAAAATATGTTACAAATTTATGAGAAAACATCGAAAATGACGAAACAGACTTTTATACTCGTAATTTAGTATTTTACAGATTACACCATCTACGATTTCGAAAATCTGGAAATAGGAAAATGCAACACCAGTAAAGGGATCACTAAAGAAAAAAAGAATGACGTACAAAAGCTATTTCCGTATCTAAAGACGCAGAAAAGAGAATATTTCACAGAGATTTTGGGAAAATAGTTCCCTTTTTCATCAACTGTATTAGTAATTAATGCAATAATAACCCTGGAAGTCGATTTTTGATAATTTTTTTCTCGCAACTCGTTGCTTCTTTTCGTCTGTTCTTCCAAACTTTTTCTAGAATCAGATGATGACTACAAATAATCTTTTGATTTTTCCTTGTTTTAACATATATGCTCTATTTATCCGCTTTTTTGTATCCAGTCTCTCGAAGGTACTTCCTTGTTATTTCTAAATTCCATATAAAACAGTCACGCATCTTTTTATCTGTGTGAAAACTGTAGTTGTTTGAGACGCGCCGAACTCTGACCAGGACTTTCTTGCACATTGTTATCTTTTTTGAAGCGCTCTTTTCGCGGATCAATAGAGCTAACTAAAATTCCGAAAGAACTTTCTTGTATTTTTTTTTTTCAAAAATTAAACAGTTTTGTAACTTTTTATGAGTGAAAATTGAAGTTTTTTGGGATTCACCGATCTTTGACAAGGGCTTTCTCGCACAAGGTTGTTTTTCATGGAACGCTCTTTCCACGATTCAATAGAGCTGACAAATAGCTCGAAGGTGCTTTTTTATGTTTTTTTTTAATTCAAAAATAAAATAGTTACGTTACTTTTTATGAGTGAAAATTGAAGTTTTTTTGGACCCACCGATC